>JBBGZY010000456.1:4850000-4852500 GCA_037952925.1 Lithobates clamitans | reverse complement strand
GAAAGGAAGGAGGAGAGGGAGAAAAAATGGAAGAAAAAAGAGCCAAGGAAAGCAAAGGAGAAAGAGAATAACAAGGGATGGAAGGGAATGCAAAGAAAACAATCAAACAAAGAGGAAGGAAGAAGGAAGAGCAAAGGAAACAATAGGAAAGGAAGACAGGAAGAAAGAAAGGAAGGAAGAAAGAAAGAAAGAAAGAAAGAAAGAAAGAAAGAAAGAAAGAAAGAAAGAAAGAAAGAAAGAAGAAAGAAAGAAAGAAAGAAAGAAAGAAAGAAAGAAAGAAAGAAAGAAAGAAAGAAAGAAAGAAAAACAAAGTGTATACAGTGTATAGCAGAATGTGTGTGTATATGTAGTCATATAGCTATGTAGGCTACTATATATCTGTAAAGATAGATAGATAGATAGATAGACAGATAGATAGATAGATAGATAGATAGATAGATAGATAGATAGATAGATAGATAGATAGATAGATAGATAGATAGATAGATAGATAGATAGATAGATAGATAGATAGATAGCAGAATGTGTGTGTAAACATGTCATATAGCATAGAACAACACAGGACTTTTGTTATCCTGGCTAGTGATCATTAGAATCGTGTAATTGAATTAAAAATCCATCCAAAACGGTACACTGGTAAAAAAATAAAAGGGAAAGAATGGAAAGTGAAATTTTTGATATAGTAGAAAATAACTTTCAATAAACATCTTCTCGTGTGAAAATGAAAGTAACTCTCCTCCATTTAACCATAGAAGACAATAAATCTAATTCACCCATTGATTTTTCTTGCCCGAATGAAGTGCTACGTGCAGTGGTGACAGGGCTCCTTTGCCTAATGTGCTTCTTGGAGGTCTTCAGTATCAGCGCTATGAATACTGACTATAGAGTTCCCTGATCAGAGACCTGCAATCCTACAAATTTACACATTTTAAGAGAGAACATATATATTTACAGGATTTATATAGCGCCAACAGTTTGCGCAGCGCTTTACAACATGAGGGCAGACAGTACACTTACAATGCAAATCAATACAGGAGGGATCAGAGGGCCCTGCTCGTTAGAGCTTACAATCTAGAAGATATATATATATATATATATATATATATATATATATATATATATATATATATATATATATATATATATATATATATATATATATATATATATATATATATATATATAATATTGTACAGGAAAACAAAATACCATTTTGGGATAGTATGCTATGGTACAGCACATACACGTATGTCATATGTGTTGACATTGTACTGCATATTGTGTGTATTAAAATGATCCATTTTGTGAATTCCATTCTTGGTAAGAAAAAAAATGTCAGTGCATACTGTACACAATTACTAAATAGATCATGCTAAACAATTCTAAAAAAAAACAATTTTTAAATGATGTTTAAAAAAAAAACGCTTCTCTTTACTTTGCAAGTGTTAATTGCCAAGGCAGATTTCCTGACTCTTAATGTGTTTACCTTAGTAAATCACTGACTATAAATGGATTTGGATCCAGCTTGTGTGGGTGAAAAAACAATGAAATCGATGCACAGTTTCGCTGTGACACTGCCTTTGCCTTACTAAAAACAAGTAAATCCCTCTACCTACCCTAGGTACCCTTGTATGGGATGTTTGCAGTGCTTATCCTTTTGTATCATCCCACAGATTACAAAATATGAACGATTAGGATAGGAACACAGCAGATTAGACTGGCATTCATTATGAGTGACATTTTTAACTTTTTCGTGCTGTCAATCTTCTCATATTTAAACAATGATACGGACACTTGTTTAGTAAGTAAACTACACAGAGCCTCCTGGCAACGCCATCCCTTATTTGTTCTCAGTTACATTGTATCAAATGTATCATTGTATCATTGTGTGCATACAGTTAGTGCAGGTCACCAGTGGCCGAGGACAATTGGCCCAAGCTAGGGGGACTGTATGAGTGTCTGACTATCTTTCTATCTATGCATCTATGTATCAAGGGTTTAGGGGTTTATACAGCAGTAATAATTAACTCAATTTTCTCGACATATACCCGTTTTTATAAATGTAAGAATGAAGAAATCCGTTAAGAAATAGTAAGAAAGAAAGGGTGTATTTATTTACTACATATATAAAATCATCCACTATAAATGTATATAAAATAGTTAAAAAAAAAGTTGAGATATATTTGTTTCAATGTTGTTAGTATTACTATTTATGTAAAATAGTAAATAGATTTTATAAATGTGTATATATAATAAGATAGATAGATAGATAGATAGATAGATAGATAGATAGATAGATAGATAGAAGCATTTTTAATAAAATACAATTAATGTAGTTTTAAAAAGAGTATCGTTTTGAGAAGCATTTTTAATAAAATACAATTAATTTATGTCTATAGGGTTTGTTTTTGCCTTGCCTGGTTGTAAAGTGATTTTTTTCGCTTTACAAAAAAAAAAACACTATAGAAGTATATTTTGTGAATAAAAAAATAGTTCAACA
>JBBGZY010000456.1:4535000-4847500 GCA_037952925.1 Lithobates clamitans | reverse complement strand
AATTTTCCCCTCTTGCAAAGCAGAAAGACACGAGTGTGAATGAAAAATATCGACCACTATGAGAATATGAGCAGATGCTGCTTCTACTAATACCATGATGTGCTCCATTTTAGCCCAGGCTGCCTCCAGTCCACACCCTGGGCCTAAGCCTCACTGGCCATTGTCTTATATCAGGTGTGCCAGGTCTGGGGTCCTCCATCTCCCCCATATAGCGAAAGTGATGCTTCCTAACTCTGATCTGCTCTTCTAATGATTCAGGCTGCACGTGTTTATTGTCATTAATTTGTATTGGGTTTTTTTGTTTGTTTTTTTGAGCTTTTGATTGTTGATGGGCATTGTTTTTTACTTGATTGGCTTTTGTACTAAATTGCAGGTACGTTTTTGAAGCCTTTTAATTATCTTATTTATAAAAATAGAAAGAAAGGGTGTAAGAAATATATATGTACACCCCTCCTTCCCTCCCTCTCTCCATTATGTGACTTTTGCAGCGACAGATGTAGATGTATTGGTAGATGGAAGAGTTTGCAGGAAGCTCTGGAGAAATTCAACTGTCCAGCTGGCAGCTGTTGGCTTTTGGAGTCTTCACGCGTCACCTTTGACACTCTGCCTATTGGAGAAGAGCAGAGCCCTCCATCCACTGACCAGTGCAAGCTGTCGCCACCGACACATGGACAGCAAGGGCCGGGGGCGTCACCATCCTCCTACAGTCACCCTGTGCCCATTACAAAGGAAAGCACGCTATCATTGCAACACAGCACAACATTGTCTTACTGCCAGGGCAACTCGTGCCTCATTGACACGCCTGTGGAGGGCACACGCAAGAAAAAAAATTGCTAAAAAAAATAATAAAAAGAAAATTGGACAGCATTTGTTTCGTACATAGATATTCTTTCAGACGAGAATGTATGTGTGTATATATATATATATATATATATATATATATATATATATATATATATATATATATACACATAGATATATAGATATATCTATATAGAGATATATATGGATATATCTATATATCTATATATAGATAGATAATATCTATCTATATATAGATATAGATATATCTATATGTACATTCAATCAGAGTGTGCACACACCTTTATATATAACATTTATATAACAGTTATAACATTTATATATTTTAAAAAAATATATATAAATATATATAGATATATTACACATGTATAAACACTATAGGGTGATATACAACTCCAGTGTGTGGTGTGTGTGTGTGTGTGTGTGTGTATGTTGGTTCATGATTCATTGGGTATTTGGAAGATCAGGCCAATAACAATATGTGCTGGTCGGGTATTTACATATTTGAAAGATCAACCCAATGGAAATATGATTTGGGTCGGGTACCATCCAATATAATTTGGGTTGGGTCATTGGGTATTCGGAAGATCTTCCCATTGCCAGCATGATTTGGGTTGGATCACTGGGCATTTGGAAGATCAGTCCAATGTAATATGGGATGGGTCACTGGATAATTTGGAAGATCAACCCAATGTCAATATGATTTGGGTCGGGTAATATCCAATGTGATTTGGGTTGGGTCATTGGGTATTTATTGCCAAAATGATTTGGGTTGGATTATTGGGCATATGGAAGATCAGCCAAATTCCAATATAATATGGGATGGGTCACTGGGTAATTTAGAAGGTCAGCCCAATAACAGTATGATTTGGGTCGGGTAATTGGGTGTTTGGAAAATCAGTCCAATGACAATCTGATGTGGTTGACTGATTGCTAGCCTTGGTGCTGGGGGTACTCTGATCACTCTGCTTGGTGCTCTGTGCTGTACACTCCCATCATCAATATCCAGCCATTCATCATCACACTCAAATAACAGACAGAAGACTGACCCTGCTTTAATTGTGCATACTAGCAGCTATAAGGAGGAATAGACAAGGTCTTGTCTGCCCACATTGGTTTTTAATAGGTGTTCGTTCTTTATAGTGGAGCTTCCTCCCTTCTCTACATGCTAATTAGCCGCACTCCCAGTTAACTGCCCATGAAGACGAATATGGAGAAAAAATGTCTAATCAATAGTAAAAAAAATGCCTGTTGAATTGGTAACACTGTTGTCTACTTCATTTGAATTGTAGCAAAGTGGATTAGCTCTAAGCGTAAAGCTTACACCGTTCTTGCTGGTAAATCTAATGGCAGATCGTGGGGTCATTGGTGCAGTACAATGGCCAGGGCTGGAGTCAATGAGGGAAGGGTTAAATGTGCACTGACCATTGCTGACACAAGGAGAGGACATTTCGGCTGCCTTGATTTTGTGTGGCTTGGCGTTACACAATAGGCACATCTGTCCTTGCTTTCAGTACAATCCTATGGTGGCTTCTTCTAACACCTGCATGTCCCTGTCATTTCCATCACACACTAATCTGCCAATGATTCTAATTATCCCAGTGTCTATCTCAGAGCACCAAGGACAGCGCATGGGGTAATGCTAGAGAAATCAAAAATAAGAAACGCTAAGATTGTAGAAAGGAAAATAAAGACATTTTCATTTATTTGTATTGTCTAAATACTATAGTAGGTATCCATAGTAATATAATAGTAAGGTACACTATGTAGACAATATCAGCCTTGTTCTGTGCATACTTGCCTATTTTCGTTGCTCTTTTTAGTTAACATCATTCATAATTTGAGCAGATATTTTTTATATTTATTTTTTATATAATTTATTAGTTGAATGTTTTTATATATATATATTTTTTTCTTGTATATATTTTATTACTTTAAAGGTTTTAATTTTTATATTTTACATATTTTAATTATTTTAATATTTTGTATATATTTATTATATATATTTTATTTGTTTAATGCTTCTATATGTTTTATTTCTTATATATTTTATTAGTTTAATTGTTTTTAAATTGTTTGTTGTTATATATTTTTTTTAGTTTAATGTATATATATGTGTGTGTGTGTGTCTGTGTGTGTGTCTGTGTATATATTTTTGCTGTGAGCAAAATTAAAGTTAGAACAGTGGAGAATGAGCTATTCTAATAAACGTGCAGATCTGCATTCTCGTACCCCCAGATGAGTAGAGAAGAAAGCATTTTAGCTATTTATTAATGCGTTTTTCCTTATCAGATCAAGGTGACAGTCAGTGCCAGGCTGTGCTAATTTGTTGGCTGGTTAATAGGAATCAGTGTTTTACCTTGATGGGTTGACTGGAGGAAAACCCGGAAGTTAAAATTAAAATTCAATTTGCAGGAGCACACACACACACTCATAATGCAAAGTCAGTAGAAGGGGAGGGACCTGGGGTGTAATTAGAAGAGTAAACTGCCTTGTGTGTGACATGCTGGCAGCTGCAGGCAGCAGATCACTGCCAGGGAGTCTATTAACATTGGGCTTTATCCATCAGCTGCTGATTGGCATTGGGAATAAATATATAGCATGCTAATGCAAATCTATTCAAGTGAAAACACTGTCAGAATAAACCATCACACTGCAGGGGAACACATGGCTATGATGCTACTGGAGAACCATGCATGTATGGCAGTTACTGGGACTTGTAGTCCTTCCAGTCCTTGCAAGCAGAAGATCACTTGCCAAGTGAGTCTATTAACATTGGGCTTTTAGTATTAGTTGCTTATTGGCATTGGAATCACACTGGGGAACATGGGGTTGTGATGCTCCTGGTGAACCATACAACTAACAGTTACTGAGACTTGTAGTCCTTCCAGTTCTTGCAGGCAGCAGATCACTTGCTAAGGGAGTCTATTAACAGTGGGCTTTTAGCATCAGCTGCTGATTGGCATTGGGGATTCATATAAAGCATGACAGTCCAAGCCCATTCAAGTGATACTGATACTGGGGAAAATGGGGTTGTGATGCCCCAGGTGAACAATGCATCTATGACAGTTACTGGGACTTGTAGTTCTTTCACTCCTTGCAAGCAGCAGTTCACTTGCCAAAGGAGTCTACATTGGGCTTTTAGCATCAGCTGCTTATTGGCATTAGAAATTAATATAAAGCGTGACAGTCCAAGCCCATTCAAGTGATACTGATACTTGGTAACATGGGGTTGGGATGCCCCATGCATCTATAACAGTTACTGGGACTTGTAGTCCTCCTACAGCTGTGGCCTCAAACCAATGTATGTCCTGTCAATAGAAAAACATTTTCCCTACAACTGCAGCAGTGTATCAATCCTTTGTTTATTTCAGTTGTTGACGTTATAGTAATATGTATCAGCTACATTGTTGCATAGAGTAAATACCAAATCTATTCTTCGTAACCTAAGAGTCTTTTTTTTTTTTTTTGCATGTTTTGCAATGGATTTCAATAAGAATGGGCAGTTTTCTTTGCTGTAAAGTGCACGGAGATCTGTAGCTGGAAGCTGGCTTTCACATGGTAAATAGAAGCCTTTGCTACCTAAATAAAGAGTGGCAGTGACGTCACGAGGAGCCGTGTGCTCTCCACTGCGCATGCTCGGTCCGGCTCAGGCAGCTGCAGGGGCAAGCTCAGTGACTCCTCTATACACGTTGAACAGAGAGACATGGCAAGAGATGGCGAGGGGAATGAGCAGACTCCAATCACTGCTGCTGATGCTCTGATCAAGGGAAACGGGCCTTAAAGCTATAGGAAAAAATAATAATTAAAAAAAAAAACATAAAAAAAAAAAGAAATCTAATGAAGAGAGAAGTGGAGAAAGGCAGAAGTTCCATGTAAAGCATTTCTGGGACGTTTAACCAGCACGCCAGATAGATGTGTTGTCCACAAGCCTGCACGTATAAACATGAACGCTCAGCTGACCATGGACAATATTGGGGATCTGCACGGGGTGAGCCATGATCCGGCCACTGGAGATCTGATGAGCGGCAGCCCCCATCACAGGGGACCGGTGAGCCATCGCAGCAATCACCTGGCTGCCCACCCGCGATCCATGGGCATGGCATCGATCCTGGACGGAGGAGAATACCACCATCACCACCACCGACCCCCCGATCATGCCTTAACGGGGCCGCTTCATCCCACCATGACCATGGCTTGTGACACCCCACCAGGGATGAGCATGAGCAGCACCTACACCACGCTGACCCCCCTGCAACCCCTACCACCTATCTCCACCGTGTCCGACAAATTCCCCCATCACCACCACCACCATCATCATCACCCTCACCAGCGGATACCGGGCAACGTCAGCGGCAGCTTCACCCTCATGAGGGATGACAGGGGGCTGACTTCCATGAACAATCTCTACAGCCCCTACCACAAGGATGTCTCCGGCATGGGGCAAAGCCTGTCTCCGCTCTCCGGGTCGGGTCTGGGGGGCATACACAACGCCCAGCAATTGCCCCACTACGCCCACCCCAGTGCCACCATGCCCACCGAGAAGATGCTCACCCCCAACGGTTTTGAAGCCCACCACCCTGCCATGCTGCCCAGGCATGGAGAGCAACATCTCACCCCAACATCGGCTGGCATGGTGCCCATCAATGGGATCCCCCACCACCCCCATGCCCATTTAAATTCCCAGGGTCATGGGCAGATTCTGGGCTCCGTCAGGGAGCAGAACCCAAACTCCATGACTGGTTCCCAGGTCAACAATGGAAGTAATTCAGGGCAAATGGAGGAGATCAATACCAAAGAGGTAGCTCAGAGGATCACCACTGAGCTCAAGCGGTACAGCATCCCCCAGGCGATCTTTGCCCAGAGGGTACTGTGCCGATCACAAGGGACCCTCTCAGATCTGCTGAGGAACCCCAAACCTTGGAGCAAACTCAAATCGGGCCGGGAGACTTTTCGCAGGATGTGGAAGTGGCTTCAGGAGCCAGAATTCCAGAGGATGTCAGCTCTCAGGCTAGCAGGTGAGCAGATCCCCCACCATAAATGTCCCCCCATATATGTTCCCAATAGACACCCTCCCTGCTGTACATTCATCTCTGTAGGTTGTCACCTTGACTGTCTTCTCTGCTGCTTACTACAGAGCCATGATCAATGCACTGTGACTTCTATGCTGTCTGTCTACATCCCTTTTGTGTAGTTTCCACTTCTAGCTCATTTTCCTTACAAAGGGTATATATATAGATACATATATATATATATATATATATACACACCATAGATCTATATATACTATAGCTGATATTCTAGGAAATACAACAAGCAACATGTCATCTGTCTCCTGATCCTTTCACCATGGTTTGTGCAAACAATAGGATCTTCTAGTCTAGGATGCGTCTTCTACAACACAACCAGGTCCCATAGATCTACATAGTTCCACAAGCCCACCTCCCCCCTTATTCCTATATTTCACGTTTCATAGTGTAAATCCCACGTGAAATTATGAGGCCAGGGAGCACACCCCCTACTCATATCTACCACCCATTGTCAAACAATTAATATCGATTGATTGATACCTATCTATTAATCGATAAATCAATACTCGCAGAGGCTGAGTTTGTATTTCCCCTAGTATGTAAACACACCTTGTCATTAGGCAACACTGGGTATATTATTTGGAGTATTCTTTTGCTTTTTCAAGTACAACTAGAGTAATATGGTACAAAGAATGACAGCTAACCCGATTGTGTCTCAGGATAGTTGTATTGGTGTTGTATCTAGATTTTTTTTGTTTGTTTTATTGATCTGTGTATTGATGGCTGGTAGGAAGGATGGCTAGGAGCCAGTTGCTGATAGCATTTACACATTCTACTACCCAGAGTTACTTTGATGCATACACAAAGGCATTGGCAGAATAGGTATAATTTCTCTTTGCAGGACTCCTACTATGTGATCTGATCTTCATCTAAGTGGTTATAATAACAGCACAGGCATTTGAAAAAAATACAACCATTTACATTGGCATGTCCTCATTGAACAAATGGTTTAAGCAATCAATGTCATTGATGGGAAATTTTATGATCCGAACTAAAGGAACCTTCTATCTTCTGTTGATAATTACTTTAAACCAAAGGTTTCCTGTGGCTGCTGATCAGACCTATAGATCAGTTAAAGCTATTTTAGACTAGAACATTATTTCAACTAGGGTACAGTATATACTTGGATGTCTTCCCTGGATGGCCTGGTTTAGGTCACACCATTTCCATGTGATTGAGGTCCTGGCTCTGATATGACCTTTTTAAATTGGATACTTTTATTTTGGGCTACACTTTTGTTGTTTTACTTCTGTTTGTTTGTTGTAAGATATTTCTGTTGAGTTGTAGATCTCAGATATACATGCTGGAATTGTGCTTTAGAACTCCCATATGCAACTATTGTGCATCATCAAGGATTTCATGGTGTCTGGGCCCAGAGGAAGTATACTCCCTTCACCATACTTCACAGTTGGGATAAGGATTTGGCATGCAGTGCCTATTTTCTCTAAACACATCAGTTATATAAAGTGCAACTTCTATCTCATCTGTCTACAGAACATTGTTTCGGTAGTATTGTGGAACAACCAGGTGGTTCTTACAAACTTGACTTGGGCAGGAATGTTTTCCTAGGGCAGGTGGTGGTTTCTTCTATGGTAACTGCACCTTTTGTTGAGGGTTTTTCTTCTGCAGACTAAACCCATATGCTGTTAAGATCAAGAGATACCTGTGGTTGTCATCCTAGGGTTATTTATCTGTCACTTGTCTCAGGATTGTATACCATGCCCATGCACTTATCTCTGTAGGACACCATCTGCTAAGGAGGATAGCAATGGTCCTTAAAATTCTTCAATTTGTAAGCTATCTGCCTGATTGTGGACTGATGGAGGCCCCAATCCATAGAAATCCGTTTGTAATGATCATCAACGACTCTTCTTCTTGGTTCTCTGAAATGTCATATGATTCGGCCTTATTTCTTTACACAGCAAAACCCTGCTGTGTAGAGCAGCTCACTAAAATTGGGTAGGTCAGGACAGATCCAGGGCACACCTGAGTTAATTGCGATAGCCAGTTTATTGATTAGTGAATCCAACTTTAATTTATTTCCCTCTTCAAAAAGTTATCCTAAAGAGTTGATTTTAGAAACCATTTGTACAGTCAATATGGCAATGCAAAATAATGCATGTGTTACACAAAACTGTCATTTGTTTTTATTCACAAGACTGTCATTTATTGTTATCCCTTCAGTTGGAGAGAAAACAAAAATCAAATTTTAGGAGCTACTGTATTTTTGCAGAAGGTCAGAAAATACTTAATTGTTCTTGGAACTGTAGGAATAGTCTTACACAGGGATATGTGTATAGAAGGGTTTAAATGATGCAGATGGCAGAGAGTCAGCCAGGCTGGCGTTCTGTTAATTAATGTTGTATATGTGTAGCTAAATGTACTTGTCCATTTGCATTCACATCATATATTCTCCCAGCCAGGGAGCATTGCTGAGCGTTTTTAGGAAACCGAGCATGCTTTGTGATCATTTTTATAAAAACGGATTCCTCGAGTTTAATAGAAAGCAGAGCCTTATTTAAGGGTTTAATTAACTGGCAGGTCTTCAGTAATTCGTCCCTGGAGAATGCCAGGCAGTCAATCCGAGGTGCTGTCACAGGCGATCTGTTCTAAAGACAAAAAAGGGAAGGGCCAGATCCATCCTCCTTAGGCACTTTGTGCTGTGTGTGTGCTCATCTGTGTGTGTGTGTATGTGTGTGTGTATGTGTGTGTGTATGTGTGTGCCTGCTACAGTGCTGCATGGTGCTCCATAGTGTGCTCCATGTACATGGTCTGCTGTACACCATGTGCCTGTATATATAGGGGCCCTGAGCACAACCATGACACCATTCCACTATTCTGCTTCATACATATTATTCTGAACACATTACTCTTCTGTATGGATCGCTATAGTGTTCTCCATGTACATTGTCTGCTGTACATCATGTGCCTGTATATACGCTAAGGGGCCATGGGTTCAAACATGCACGTCTCTATTCCACTATTCTGCATCATATATACTCTGAACACATGGGTTTTCTCTATAGATCTCTATAGTTTGCTCCATGTACATTGCCTGCTTTACACCATGTGCCTGTATATACACTAAGGGGTCCTAAGCACAATCGCCATTCTACTTTTCTGCATCATATATACTTTGAACATATGGCTTCTCTGTATAGATCTCCATAGTGTGCTCCATGTACGTTGTCTGCTGTACACCATGTGCCTGTATATATAGGGGCCCTGAGCACACAGTCATGTCACCATTCCACTATTCTGTCTCATATATATTCTGAACACATTGCTTTTCTGTGTAAATCTACAGTGTACTGTGCTCCATGTTGTACATTGTCTGCTGCACACTATGTGCCTATATACTAAGGGGTCCTGGACACAATCATGCCACCATTCCACTATTCTGCCTCATATACATACTCTGAACACGTTTTTTTTCTGTATATGTCTCAATAGTGTGCTCCATATACCTGTCTGCTATATACACTTATGGGCCCTGAGCACAAGCATGATCTAATATCATGATCAGTTTGATACTGGCTATATATATATATATATATATATATATATATATATATATATATACACACACATACACACAAAGAACTCAGGGTAATCTTGTTTGTTGCAATACCAGCCAGATATATCTTCATTGGACTGAAAAAAAAAGTCAGTCAACTGATTTGTTGAAAAGTAGAGAATGTTTTGGGGCCCCTAGATAGCAAATAGCAGCACCAATAGGGGCCCCAAATAGCAGCACATGTCCCCATCATGGACCTGGAAGGGTGAACTGCTAAGGATCCCAGGGTAGGATAGGATTGATAAGCCGACGCTTGCTTCGATCATTTGGCGTGTATTTTTTACGACAATTTGGTGGAGCAGAATCTCCATTTATTTGCATGGATCAATAGTGGAAACAAGCGCTTGAATTAGACGGTAGGATCCCCTTCTCGGCGTTATCTGAGCATTAATCTGCCAATCTAGAGTGTCTGACAGTGCGAGGTGCTGCATACAAATGAAGAGGCTGCACTGTACACACCTGCCGGCTTCTATCACAGGCTCCTATATGGGTGTCTGCACTTCACACTGCTCAGGGATCAGGTATCCTGCTTTATATATAGATACTGAAAGCGTTTCTACCGTTTTGAAGGCGTTTGTTACATGAGACACAGATATTTTCATTTGTCGCAATATTTCTCCTAATCTGCACTGGTTGTATAGTCAGTGCTCCGTATATCCTGCACTGCATTCACACCTCCTTGTCGTTTATTCCAGTGTTCCTCAATGAGGTTTTTTATGTTTCATTTTTATTTTTAACTAAATAAAACATATTTGCCATTTTTACAGAACAATTTATTTACATTCGTTTAAAATAGCGTGCTTCAACCCTTTTTACTCGTCCTCTTCAGTTATATTCCGAAAAAAATATATGGAATTTTATTATAATTATGATTATATATGGAATTGACTTCATATGAAACTTAATTGACTTAATATGAAACGATTGGCTCTGAAAGACGTGAAAATATAAATACTTCGATTAAATACATTTAAAAAGGCAGATGTGTATGGAATGTTTCTTTTTTTGTTGTTTTTGGTTTTGTTTTATAAAAACAGCATTTTTTCCAATACAATCAATATGTTCCAACAAAGAAATACCATACTTAAATAAAATAAAATAATAATAATAATAATACCAACAACAAAACAGCAACAGAGCAGGAGTGATAATAATAATAATTACAATTCATTAATGATGATGATGATAATATTAATATCACTAATAATAATAGCAATAATAATGATAATAATAATCATGACAATTGAAATAAATAGATACATAAATGATAATAATAAAAACAACATTATTATTACTATTAACAATAATAATAATGATAATAATAAAATATCAATGTTAGTAAATAATGATAGGAATAACAACAATATTAATAATACAATTTTTTAAAATTTCTTTTGCATTTTCACATTTTACATTATACAAATATTTTGTATGTTATTATACATTTAGGGAACTTACATGCACACATGTTTTTACATAATTGTGACCCCTATAGATTTAAATTTTTATTGCATATTGTAAAAACTTCTATACTACATATCAAATATTTGTTTTTGGTTACACTCTCCACTAGATGTAAAGTAATAGAAATGTAATAATAGAATACCTATAACTCTAAACACATTCAATAGGATATATTTTAGTACTTTTTTTTTTTTACAATGTGAAACATGCATATAAAATGTTTATTTAAACTTCTGTATATATATGCAGACGTACATGATATGATAAGTTGTATTTTTTCAAGATATTGTAAGAGTGTGGTTATGTGTACACCAAGTCTTCACTTGTCACCTTAGCTTGGAAACCTCAGCAGATCAATATAGAAAACTGGGTAGGCCAAGTGCAGGTTTTTGAACCCAAGCATCTCATTGCATATGTTTTATTTTAGTGGTGTCAGCCTCCCCACAGATTAGCATGTCATATTACATTTGTTTCTGGGCCTCCGTTTGGACTGAAATGATTTTCTGCCATAATAAGCCCCTGTTGGTGTCCAGGGGTTGCTTCTGCTCTCAGATTCAATCCATGTTATTCTGTACATTTGGGGCTTACACACAATCCTCACAATGGGCATCAAACACACTCAGCTTAGCGTTCCACTCAATTGGATTTACTTCTGCGGTTTAAAATAGGCCTGACTCTTTCTAGGACTGGATACATTGGCTGATCAATACAAGTTCATTGTTCCAGAATCGCTTGCTATTCAGCAAGCTGACCCCCAATTCACAGATTATTGTAAGCTTCCATTCATTTTTTTTTTACGCTATGCAAAAACAGTTGTGCGCACCTTAAATATTTTGTGATTATTCAGCTATATATGATTTAATGTATATATAGTCAATCAGAATGATACTAACATCCATAACAAAGGTAATAAATGTTCTTTTAGGTTTAATGGAGATTTCTTGCCTGTGTTGCAGGACTTTAGTATTTTTAATGTCAGCTGTACCTTGCTTTATTAGAGGGTAGGGAAAAGTTTGCCAAATTGAACAGATCAGGTCTATGTTCAGCTCAAACAAGCAAAACAGAAATGTTCCAATCAGTCTTTGTATTTAGTTTATGTATTTATTCGAAATAATGTACAGAAAAATACTGTCTATTTCAGAGCAGACTAGTGAACAGTGGCGTTTCAAAGTGGAAGTGAAACTATTTGTTTATCTCATTAGTACTGTAACGCAGCTTGGCCATTTGTTTATCTCACTCTTAATTTAGTATGACATGAGTTAAATCATAGAACCTATATTTATTTTTGACTGTAGTGTAGAAGCATAATGATAAAAATGTAAAATTAAAAGATGTGTGACGTTTTAAATCATGGATACTAGCTTCAGTATCCAGTGTGGTGTACACAATAGGATAGAAGGATAGAACTCATGTTGTTTACAACCCAAGCACCAACTGGCAAAATTCAGGCCATCCAGTATTTCCCTGGCACCATACCCTAATGCCTTTCCACTGTTCCAAAACCTCATATTCCATTTACTGGGATATAACATTCAATGTACCAATGGAGAATAGGATATACAAATATTTCAAAATACTCATAAATGGGCTAAATAGTACCAGTGGATAGGTATAGTTATTCATACATATACAAGATTTAACGAGATGGTAATCGCTACTCCTGCATTATATATTTTCCAAAATACGCCCCCCCCCCCCCCCCCCACATACACACACACTTTCCCCATCTTGTTTTATCCACACACTTTAATTCTTCCCTGCAGCTTTCCTCTAGTTACACTTCAGATAATCTGCTTAGAAAGAAACACATTCATTACCACTTTGTTTCTGGCCTTAGAAAGAGAAAGGGCATACAGAGGCCTTAACCGGCAACTCTTTAATGGAGACGCTGTACACTTCAATACTCAAAAGCGTATTTTAATATCACAAGAATGCTACTATGTTACTAAGGGCATAGGACAGGAATGCACATGTGTATGTGGTTTATTTTTTAAGAGAAAGTGCTATAACCTGTAGCAACCCATCGGAACAAATATTTCCCTTATCTGACCTCAGTAAATCTGATTTGTTACTACAAGTAACAGCATTTTGCACATGATAATCACACTTTGTAATTGTACAAACAGCTCTATGGGTTTTATTCACTGAGGTTTACAAGGTTTGGACATGACCCTAATTACCTTACACAAGTTTATAACAATCACTCTTAATGAAGTTTTCCCTCTTTAATAAAGGTTTATTATCTATTGGTTAAAATGTATAAGTTATAATCCATTGGCTGCAAATTTGCATACATGTTCCAGTGTGATACTCATAGAGGTTTGGAGTGTGCTGAAATATATTAAGCTGTTGTTGTTCTGTTATCAATTTTTTTTTTTTTAAATAGGAAACTTTTTTTATTAGGATAAAATATGACAATAAAAAATGCATTGTTTCTCTTACTCTCACTATTAGGTTCCTTTTTACCAATGTGGTATTAAAAAAGTATGTAACTACTCATAATCCTAATGGGCCTATTCAGCAAGACAGTGCCAAGGGAAAAATTGCCATCCCAGCCAAGAAATCATCTTTCGCTAATCTACCAGCAGTAAATTTGACTGCTACAAGTAATTCTCTTCATCGTCAGTTTTTCACTAATTTGTACTGGGCAGGAATAACAAAATCATGTTATTATTTATGAGATTTTATTCAGATCTTTTTTATGGAAAACATAGGGTAAAAAAAAGTTCCAAATGGCTACAGTTAAAAACATTGTTACAGGGCTCCTAGTACTACACCCTCATTCTACTAGGAGTAGTGCAGTGTCACGTGCACCCATTACTGCACCTATGGAAAATGAAGTAAATTACATGCGCTTTCCTTAGTGGAAAACTGAGTCTTTGTTATTAACGGTTTTGCATGAAAGAATGTGTATAAAAACCTCTGGATATTCAGAGAATAGGTGCTACAGTTTTTTCAATTCATTTGACATAGCTGTAGATTGTACTTGCAATGTAATCAAGCTACAGGTGATTGTTAGGAATTTAAAGCACACCTGCTATGACAGATACATGGAGGATGACATACTGTAGCTAATTTACTTGGCTGTCATGCTGACTCTCAAGCCTCAATATTTTGAGTTTATGACCCAGAACTGGTATGCAGAGAACCTCTGAACTTACTCTGACTTTCCTGATATGTATTCTTGTTCCAGATCAGTAGATTATACAGTATTAAAGGTGTAAGTGTTAATATGACAGGTAGGCAACTAGTATTAAAAGGAAAACAGCCATTATATTTCCCTTTGGACAGGTTTACTTTAAAGTGTTAATATTAGGTATAGCTCAAACTTTTTTTTCTAGTTTTGGGTAGAATAGTGGAGGTGTTAGTACCACTGTTAATTTTGGTGTCAAATTTCGATTTAGTTTTAGTCTTTTGACTAAAATGCCATTTTAGTTTTAGTCGCATTTTAGTCAACTGCAATTGTTTTAGTTTTAGTCGTATTTAGTTGACTAAAATCTGCAGTACATTTTAGTCGACTAAAATTTAATGGGTTTAGTTAAATTGTAATGCATTATTTAAGTATTTCCCCATAATTTCCAAGCTCATTATACACTCCTGGAGTAAAAAAAAATGGTCTGTAATGTGCACTGGACTCTGAATGGTGGTCTGAGGAGGCCTGTAATGCACAGTGCTCTGGATGGTGATCTGAGGAGACCTGTAATGCTACACAGTGCCCTGGATGGTGATCTGAGGAGGCCTGTAATGCACAGTGCCCTGAGCGGTAGTCTAAAGAGGCCTGTAACGCTACACAGTTCTCTGGGCGGTCTGAGGAGGCCTAAAATGCACAGTGCTCTGGTCCTCTGGATGGTTGAGACTGTTGGGACTTTGGAGGCTGGTAATCCACAGTGCTCTGGACGGTGGTCTGAGGAGGCCTGTAATGCACAGTGTTCTGGACGGTTGTCTGAGGTGGCCTGTAAAGCTACACAGTGCTCTGGGTGGTCTGAGGAGGCCTGCAATGCACAGTGCTCTGGACAGTTGTGAGTTGGGACTCTCGGGAGGCCTGTAATGCACAGTGCTCTGGACAGTCATGAGTCGGGACTCTTGGGAGGCCTGTAATGCACAGGGCTCTGGACGGTCATCTGAGGAGGCTTGCAATGCTGCACAGTGCTAAGCACGCCACACCACTAAGCACACTACAGTCTCTACCTTGCTTGCTGGGAGGGGAAGCACTCACAGGCTTTACAGACAGAGCCCCAAGGAAACCGAGTTCACGTGGGTAAATGTGGGGTAATTTTCGTTTAGTTTTGTCACTGGAAACATGCCGCTGGTGAAAATTATGACGAAAATGTTTTTGTTGATGAAATTAACACTGGTTAGTACACCTGCTTTTATAGCTGCTTGTGTCCCCGCTGGGGAGTTTCAAACTGTATGTTGTATGTCCTGTAAATCCTGGTGTCCATCATATCTGAGATTTGTCACCAAAATGGATATAGGGGAATACAAAGGAAGTCTTCCAATGGGGACACCTGTTTCAGTGATAACTGTCTAGGAGGGTAATTATCCTTACCTTGGAGAGATTTGCCCTGACTTCCAATGTGCCTCTATAGCAGAAAGAAAAGGGGCATCTGTCTAACAATATACAATAAGCCAAAAATAAACAGACAAGCACTGCCTGACTATATCCCAGATTAAAAAGGGAAGTCCACCTGCTCATTCATTACAATGACACACATTGTCATTTTCCATTATGATATGTGCAGTACAGGATAAGAATCCAGAAAATCTTTTTTTGAGTTTCTTATAGCCACAGAACATAGAAGAATTGTAAAACACTCTAATTTGATTTTTAAATGGTAATGTCCATGTATGTATGGAAAAAATATGGTAATACTAATTCAGTTGATGTTTCACGTGCTCCTGTTTTACCTTGGAATCTCGTTGAGAAGGAAATCCATAGCTGATTGATTTCTTTCGTTAGGTGAGGGCAATGTATTTATACACATCACTGTAAGTGGATGTTAGAACACGAATAGATGAAACGTGCTAGGCCACTCCCTTTATCTTCCCACAGAGATCAATAGGCTCCATGTGTTATTATTATACATCTGGTCCATCCTGGTGGCAAAAAACTGGATTGGTGGAGAAAAGAAATTTGCTTTGCTTGTAAATACAAATATACTTTGCTTGTAAATACAAATATACTGACTAATTTAATTTGGTAGTGCTAGATCAATGATGTTGCAGAAAGCCTTAGCCCATCCCAAGTAATAACATTTTGCCATACTGGAGGAAATAAGGTAAAAATAATAAATCTGATTGGTTGCCGCTTGATAAAATGAGCAAGTTTAATTGTATTAAAGATTGACACTATGCATTTCAGAGCTCCAGACCCTTCAAGCTACCTTTGATCCACACTGTAAACGTTGAGGGATGTATTTGACGATTATATTTAAAGTGTTTGTTAACCTAAAAAATAAATAAAATGGATCCTGTCCCTTTAAAGCATGTTATACAGCACATTGCTTGTGCTGTGTAATTTGGCCCCTTGTATCACCTGAAATACATGTCTGATCCTGCCTGGCTATGCCCTCCCCTTTCAAAACTGACCACGGTTTATTCTGGCCGCTGAGACCTGACACCGTGGTCAGTTTAAGCGCTCCTGTCCTCCTCTGTCCTCTCCCCCCATTCCCTCCCTGTCTGTCAGCTAGTGACAGCACCCCCCCCCCCCCCGCCCGCTACTGGAATAACATGTACATATTTATACTATCAGTGCTGACTGTTAATGCAGTGTACCCCTGTGTGTGTGATTTATAAAAAAAATGCTGATTATATCATTTCTGAGCGCCGATTGGCGATCACGTGACCGGCTGACTCTCTCCTCTCCCCGTCTGACAGATGCAGCGGGCGGGGCCGAGATTCCCCCGCTGAAGTCAGTCGGGAGGGGAGGAGGAGAACAGAGAGCCAGACGGTCGCATGATCGCCGATCGGCACTCAGAAATGAGGTATAATCGACTTTTCTTTTTTTATAGTATAAATATGTACATGTGGCTTAACAACCACTTTAATGCCCGTTCCTTCACAAATTTTGCTTTAGTAATCTTCCTATATATATGATTTAAGGCTTAACTCAATATAAGAAGGTATAGGACAATATGTTAGCCAGGAAGAGTGCAATTGTCATGGCAATATAATGCTAGAGGTTCAATATCATAATGCTTATGGTACAAAAATGACCTCAATATCAATAGTCTGTTGCAGATATAGAGAACATTTGGAACCAGACAACAAGTGATACAAAGTATATTTGAGGTTTAGCCAAGTGGACCTGTACTCAATTTGAACGCACAATGCGGAGAAATTTAAAAGATAGAAATTTCTTTTTACGTGATCAAATGATTGAATGGAATACAACATCACTGACCTAAGTGAAAAATATACTACTTCAGTAAACCAGGTTTACTGTATTGAGAACTACTTGTCAAAGCAGTATTAAACCCAAAAGCATTTATTATATTGCAGCTAACCAATTCTTATATGTGATGGCTGCGTTAGTTTTCTGTTTTAGGTTTTCTTTCTTCTATTTTCAATTGATAATCCGGCCAGTAAGTCTGTTGTTCTCCAGCAGAATGTATCAGTTTACATGAACATGAGACAAACCACTTAACACTGGCGTTTGGGTTTAATTTTATAAATCTGCTAACACAGGCAGAGAAAGAGCAATACACTGATATTGCCAGTGAAGAGCTGTGCGGGGAGGGCATGTGAGCACAAGTCATGGCCATTGGAGGACATGCATGTGCTCTCATGCCTAGCATTGTCAGTTTTAAGTCCTGATAGATCACTTTAAAAAAAAAAACTTTAAAAAAAAAGGCCTATACTGTTGAAAATCCATTACTCTGCACACCCTGCTCTGCACATCTTCAGTTGCTCTCAGTTCTCAGCACTGTGCCTAAAATCAGAGCAACTAGAGGCAACAAGAATGGAGAGGAAAAAACAAAATCAGGAGAGGTGACAGGACAAACGCTGCTGCCAGGGAGACACAAAAGACTTACAAGGATAGTGTATTATATTATCCCTCTGATATTCTCTCCTTCCTCCCTCATGGTCAGCCTGTGAACTTCAACACTGTAAAGCCTCTATCAGCCTTCCTATCTAGCTAAGCCAAGACATACAATCAAGGCTGGAAATGTACATATTTTATTTACAGAAAGTGACCGTTTTGGGGATCAAGGAGAGGGGGAGAGACTCTAATAAGGAAGTGACTGTTCTGGGCCTCAACAAAATGGTGGCTTACAGCAAGAAGAAACAGGAACAATGCTGGAGGCAATATAAAGCTCACTCTCATTTTGGTAGCATAATTATTAATGTGGATTGTATGTTCTTATGTTAAAGAACATTAATTATTAAACTGTCATGGGTAGTTCCACTTTAACACAAGTACACGGTACAATAGGCACATATCAGGAATATGAAATGTTGGGATAACACATAGCTCCCAACTGTCCCTGATTTTGAGGGACTGTCCCATATTAGTAACAAAGTCCCTCTGTCCCTTTTTCCTTCTCATTTGTCCCTTATTTTGGTCTGATCTATATAATTGTATATTAAATCTTTCAAAAAGTGTTTCACAGGGCTAAACCTTTCATCCAATTTCTAAATTGCTGCATTTGTAAATTTCAAAAGCTAATATAAAGGAATAGTAGTGCTAAAAAAAAGCACTTGTGGGTTTAACTAATCTTTTTTTTTTTTATAATTCTCCTTTAAGGGGGCGTGGCAGGGTGTGTGTCCTAGGCCTACATACTTTCGCTAATAGGTGTCCCTCATTGCCATTTCAAAAAATTGGGAGGTATGATAACATACTCTTTAATACATTACTAAACTACTCTATGGTTCTACAGGCAGTACTTGGGGAGGGTGTTCTAAAGGACTTACCACATTATAGGATCAGATGGATAAAGGAACAAAGATTAGTGATAATCATGTGTAACTTTCTGTTTAGCCTCAATACTTCTGAAAAAAAAAAAAAAAAAATTTCTAAAAGTATTTATCACGAAGATTTTTTTTAATGTTTTGAACACTTTATTGATGTTGGATGTGAGCTTGTTGGCGGTAAGTCCAACCGTGTGTATGCTCAATTGTTGTCGGACTTTCCGCCAAAAAATGTTGGCTAGCATGTTCTCAAATTTTCCATCAACAAATGTGTGTTGTCGGACTTTCCGATCGTGTGTACACAAGTCCGTTGGACAAAAGTCCAAAGTACAAACACACATGCTCACACATGCTCGGAATCAAGGACGTGCTGGCAGTGCTAGGTCTTGTAAAACTAGCGTTCGTAATGGAGATATCACATGACTATTGAACTTCCTTTTTATCGGCTTGCCGTACGTCTTGTACGTCACTGTGTTCGTAATTGTTGGCCAACATTTGTGTGGTTTTGTTGTCGGAAAGATCGTGTGTACGGGGCTTAAGAGTATTTTATTATTACAGTGAACCAAACATTTATATTGGTATGCAGCAACATTTTTTGGGGTGGAAACTGAAACAATTACAATGTAACATGAGCAGTAAAAACTGTTTTTATTACTTTTACGTTGTTTCCAATTTTTTGAAAATTAATACACCAGAAATCCAGGACTGCATAATTCTTTTACTAAAATAACAGCAAGCTTATCTAAAATTTTAAGCTTTCATTAAAGCTGGATCCCAACTAAATGTGATCTCATCTCATTTCTGATGTTGCTTTATAACAAATATTAGCCAACATCATTTGCCATAGTTTATAAAAAAATAAAAGGCTATGCATGGTGTACATTTCAAGGAAAGAGGAACTTGATAAAGAAAGATGGACTGAAGAGTAGTTTGAAAATGCATATCAAATTTGAGAATAAAATTCATGATTTTTGGGACAATCAAGCAACATTTCAAATTTTTCATTTGATAGATGGATCACCTTTCCACCTGGGATGAAGAGTTTGTTTTCTAAATTGTGGCCCTACTATGTTATTTCTACAAATTGTTGGATACTTGTAATTTGGTACATACAAGCGCAGTAATCTGAAATTACATCCCATAATCAGCCCGGCATCTACAGTCTGAAAATTCTGGTTTGATTTACACTAGTAACACTGGCAGCAGATAGAAAATGAGGTGTAAAGGAGGATTATATAGGGCTAGTCCCTCTAGATATGGGCAACCTGCAATAAGAAGTACCTACCTTAAAATCGGGCCATTTAAGATTTTCTGATAGCCATACACAAGAGAATGTGATAAATAATTGGTGTAGAGTAGAATAGAGTACACCAGTGGGATATGTAATTGCTACTCAACAGGCACATTCTCCTATTGCACCTCATTTTATAATATGTTCTCTAGCTAAGTAATTAGATAACTTTCCATTATTCTATATGGGGTCTCAGTTTTTATTCTTACATTTTTTAATATGGCAAGTCAAAGGCCAATCTTTTGTCATTATGGGACATTTCATTATCCTGAATTGCTTTTTATCACTGCAATATTTTTTTAATTCATTCTCTATATATCTAATTAACTTGCAACAAAAAATATTATTTTTTCCTTATTTGGTATGTGTATTATACTTAAACAATTTAATGGTTTAATTGAATTCTCATTTATTTTAGGAAACCATGTTACAAAAAAATGCAAGTAAAAGCACATTCAAGTGTTTTAAATGTTTATTCACAGTATTTTTACATCGAAACTTGCTGGAAAATTTGACTACTCCAGGTAGAGTCATTCCCTAGCACAGACCTCTAGCTCTCAGTAGGTCACAGCTTTCTCCTCATGTGGGAGTGTCTAGTTATACTCTGTGCTGGCCCAGCTTCTCTGCCCCTCCCCTCACCTCCCCTTTCATGTAGCAGCCAGAAGAGGAGCAAAGGGGAATACTATTGGGAGTCACTTAGATGACAGCTCTGAGTGTATTGGGGCTGCTGATATCACATTCAAGATGGTGGCACCCAGCAGCGGTCTCAGTGCTTTTGAGTGTCTACACAAGGGAGTTTTTAAGAATCGTTAATAATATATGTTAAATGCACATATAAAGTTATGGAAACGTTGTTAAAATAAATGGCCTGACAACAAATTTCTTCAGTCTGTTATCCAGTAATCACTAAACGTAGTCAGTGTTGATTGGGGAGTCCCTCTCGCTGCGCTATTTTATTCTGGCAGTGGGTGGGTTCCCAGCTGTCAGAATACAATGATCAGTGCTTGCGGCTATAGCGGCTATAGCCACTGGCCGTGATCGTCACTTCCGCCCTGTGGAACGCACACAACTTTCAGGTTGTGCGGTCCATGGGTCGGGAGATGATGACTTCCGCCCCGTGGATCGCACGTAATATGTGATTGTGCGGTTCATTGGGCGGGAGGTGATTACTTCCTCCTGGTGGATCGCACTCAATATCCGGCCTCACATCCAAGTCCATCCCTTCTAAATAGCAGCGTCACACGTCATGACCACACCCCTGAAGATGCACGTTTGTGACGAAACGTTGGGTTGAGCAAGGGACGAGTGACGTAGTGGTGTGGACAGAGGAGTGGCCACCATCTTGTTGGTAGGAAGCGCTGGATGCTTTCCCTATGCCTATTTTGCACACATCTAGTTTTTAATGGAATAAACTTTCCCTTTCTTTGGATGCCTGCGCAATGAGAGTATTTTTTCATTCCCATATATGTGACCACCGTGCTGTACCTGTGGAGTATATCTCTTAGCCAAGGTTGAAAAGATTAAGCTATTTGTCGCTGGTGGGTCTGTGGAAAAAGGATCTCTTGCCTAATTAGTGGACCGTTTGATGAACAAGAGTTGTGAATCTGATCTTTCAGTAATTTGCTTAATGTGTATATCCCATACACTGGCGGTAAGAGTCAGTTATGTTGGGTGTTGGTGACGGCTCTTCTTTTCTTCATTTCATTGGAGTTTTCCAGATGGACTGTATTTTTACTTATACATTTTTGTGCTATTGAATTTATCACATATGAACTTTTTTCTCAATTACCACCACTTTTTAGCGCTACAACTGTATCTCCTATCTCTTGTTATTGTGCCCAACAATATTGTGTTAGCTGCTTTAAAAATATTGTTTCTCCCAGTTTAAGCGCAACAAATCTTTTCTTTTTCGTATTAATATATGCCTTCCTATAGGGCTGGCAATCTGCAGCACAATGCAATTTGCTAGTGACAAAATGGCAGCTAGGATGACATCACAAGCTGTGTTATGAACTCTGCCCATATGATTAATAAGTGAATGGAGCTATCACAGTTAGTGACCCTTCAGAGGGTCATTGAACTATATCTGGTCATTAGCTCACTTTCAGTCATATGACTATCCAAATGAATGTGACAGTAAGGTTTCTTTGTTAATGAATAAACTAAACTGAATAGAGAACTATTGTCTTTACACTATGAGAACTAACTTAATCAACCCAGTGAAGATAAGAGATGGCAGGGTTTACCATTTGTAAATAATGACTACAATAACAGTGGGATTAAAATAATTGTAATCCTAGTCTAAATCGCAGGCCTAGGTGTGAGCATTCACCTTAATTTTCCAAAGTGCGGAAGTACAGTATGCTGTAGCAATAAAACATTCAATATTTGTATCCTCTGTATCCATAAATATCATCATCAATATCATTATCTTGAAGCTATTATATTGTTTTGGAGTTGGCTACAAAGTATGGTTGATAACAATGCTCACTCGCCATATGGAAAAACCACTTGAACTTAAAGAGGCTCTGTCATTGGAGGGGGTGGGGGAAAAGTGCAGCAAGTATGAAATGCAGGTATACATACGGTGCCTGCAGAAGCCTCCCAAACCTTCATGTCATGGCTGAATCTCAGGCCCCTCCAATAGGCATAATCTAAGAGGTTCTTGATACTGCTTAACCGTGTTTGCACCTTCCTACCACCTTAAAAATTCCCTATTGGCCAGTAAGTTGGGCTAATAGGAATGTTTTGGGTTGGGCACAGCGGAAAGCTTCAATCACTGCCCAGAAGTGCTGAGGTTTTGGCTTTGAGAATGGCACGCTTTTTGTCACAATATAAAGGTTTGGTAGGCTCCTGTAGGTGTGTGTGTATCTATGTCAGTTTGCCTCCCCTCCCCCTCCTGTTCCTCAATGAGAAAGTCTCTTTAATGAAGTAAAAATCTAATTTTCAAGAGCCTAAAATCTAATTTTGATAATAAAATTGGGAAAAAGGGACCTACCACCAGAAAACTTTAATGAAAGGTTAATTGAATTCTCCAATATGGGTTTTCTAAAGAGGCAGTAAAGCAGGCACAGTTTCCCTTCTGAAGCATTGTCTGTTTGAAACATCAGGCAGAGCTGTACTGGTGGGGAAAGGGGAAAGTTAGGACGAGTTGTGTGCTGCTTTAGCTACTGAGCTCTGTAAATAACAATTTGTGTTTTTCTACAAAAGGAGCTATGGATAAGGTAAAAACACTTGAAATGGGCCCTAAAGGAAAATCTGCTGTCTGGATATAAGAACACTAAATATTCATGCAATATTATATTTGGTACTTCAAATAAGTTTACATTTTTGTATTTTTTAGTTGAAATTATAATACATTAAGACACAATCACCATCATAGGTGTGCGCAGCCTATTGCATTAGGGTGTGCACCTAAAAGCTCAAACACATATGTGTGTGCATGTGTTTATATACTGACGGTGTCGGTAAAGCAGTAGACGGTGTCAGTAGGTCAGAGATTGGTGTCAGCAGGGCAGTGGATGGTGGCAGTAATTTTCTTTTTTATTATTTTAATTTTTATTATTTTTTCCAACTTTATATTTACAAATTTTTCACCATACATTCCATTTAAAAGCAATGCATTGTTATGCCTTAACCCTGCCTTAACCTTCAATATTTTACAAAAGTATATAGCGTTACATAAAGAGACACACTTCCTGTAAGATATAGAGAAACTATAGCTTTAGATAGAGGTACTGTATGTATGGCAAAAATAAAACTCTTTATAACAATATTTAGTGGTAACGTAGGTTACATATGAAGAGCTAGTCTGATACACTTGCCTAAATGGTCCAGAAGTGTCTAAAGCAGAACTTTAGACACTCCTGGAGACGCTCATGAATATGGGGAGTGAAATCGAGGGGGGGGGGTCACGTGTACTAGAGAAAGTAAGTAGAGGGGGGATCATATGTATTGGGAGGGAATAAGTAGAGATGGATCATGAATATTAGGAACAGTGGGAAAAGGGGGGTTCTATTGGGAAGAGTGTCCCAAGATTGTCCCATGTATTGGCTTCCACTTTTAAAGTTGACACATATCTGATGGTTTTAAAATGACCAGGATGAAAGATATGGTCTTACTAAGGTCCATGTCTGTTAGTATGCGTTGTTCATACAACCACTTCTACTGTTCCTCACTATGTGTAAAATTTTGTTGTAGGTGCCAAGATCTAATTTCTTCCAGATATGGACATCATCTCTAAGGATGGCCAGGTCTCATGTAGGTGAAGCCACTTGCTGACAACAAAAATTGTTAAGTTGTCTGATCTGGCTATGTATGACCAGCTTAAAAAAAAACACAAAGCAAAACACAAAACTCAGCATTACAAATGTAGAGAAAAAAACTAGTTACTGAGCTTTTTTTTCTGGATGTAGAAAAAATAAAAAACAATGTTTTTTCTGTTACTAATGCCACCAATATTATAAGATTAAAAAGAACAGCACTTCTGGTTCCTCAATTCAAGAGACTGTGCTTCTGATACTCTTGAAGGTGATAGAGCTGAGACACTGTGATCCTGTATAGAGAAATCCTTTTGTCACTGTTGACATAAAGAAATTGAGAACCTGAATATAGCTGAAGTATAAGTCTTGCCTGCAGTAAAGGAGAAAAGCTTGTGTCAGCAATATAGGCAGCCAGTTCAAAAAAGAAATTCCTCCCTTTATGTTCACTCATTCATTCTCCTTATATGTTTGCCCTGACTATGTTCATTTACTTTTAAACCAACTGTACAGAATTAGCTACAAAAGAATTGCAATTGATTTACCTGTACATGACTGGGTGACCGAAGTAAACAGAGCCTCCCTTTATTCGCCAAGAATTGAACGTTCTCTACTCCGATAGTACATCAACACTAATGCTACCACTTTGCAGTTCCCAGATTGTAGTATATATTTTTTTTACCACTCTCTAATACGGTATTTAGGTTTAAACATATTAATATGTAAAACATTATCATATGGTAAAGTTAAAGGTTTTTGTCATGTTTTTCAAAATGTTTCTGAACTTTTTTCTAAAAAAAATATACAATAAAATAAAGGTAACCCGCTGATTTCTTACTATCTGCTTAACTCCACTAAATAATATTGTAAATTTTTACAGTTACAGCAAATATAAAGCTAGCAGCTATATTTTGCTGTCCATGTGGACACCATTAATAAACAGGGCTCCAAAGGAGACATCTCAAAGGCATCTACCTAAAGAGACAAGGTTGACCCTACCTTATTCTACCAATTAATCTAACTGGCTGCTCACCACCAAGTTTTCCTTACATCTGCTCTATTATTTCTGATTTAACAGGTCAAATCTATGTACGTATAAACAGGGGGGAGTTTATAATTGAAGAAGGCCACATTATAGAAGAAGACACAGTTCAGGGAGTCCCGGAGTAAAAGAAGAGAAAGGAATGGGAGGAGGGACGGCATGATATAGGTGGATAGTTAGGACAGGCAGAGGTAGTATAGGAAATAGTGCCCCCTTTAAGGAAAAGGGGGTGGTTAAGGGCTGGGAGGGGTCCTCGGGAAGTTTTGTGGGGAGGAGGAAGTAATGTAGAGTCAGTCGGGAGCAAGGAAGAGAGAAGCTTCACACCCACCCTCCCGATGTTTGTCAGTATTACAGTGAAGCTGTCATGACAGCCTGGCAGTGGTGGGTCTTTGGAGGAAGAGAAAAAGGCTGGAATATAAAATGGTTGGGACCCATCTGTGGTATGGGGTTTTCAGGTACCTTCCGGTTAACGAGGGGTTTAACCAGGAAGGGGTAAAATGTAGGTCACTGCGGATGATGAGTATCGTCTCAGAGTCGGTGTCTTGCGACTGGAGGCCTAAGTTTTAAAGTAGTTTGTCCCAGTGACCAAGTTGTGTGTCGTTGCCCTCAAAGACTACCAAGGAGGTATAGAGAAGTTTGGCTGATGGCTACTTTAAATGTTATTTATTTAGGTTTCATATTTGTTAAATAAAAGGCCGTAAGGCCATTTTACTCCAAAACTTTGTCACGTCATTTATCGGGTAATTGGGGGGTTAGAAGGTTATGGTCTAGATCAGTGTTTCTCAACTCCAGTCCTCAAGGCACCCCAATAGGTCATGTTTTCAGGCTTTCCATTATTTTGCACAGGTGATTTGATCAGTTTCACTGCCTTAGTAATTACCACAGCCGTTTCATCTGAGGGAAATCCTGAAAACATGACCTGTTGGGGCGCCTTGAGGACTGGAGTTGAGAAACGCTGGTCTAGATCAGGGATATGCAATTAGCGCACCTCCAGTTGTTGCAAAACTACAAGTCCCATCATGCCTCTGCCTCTGGGTGTCATGCTTGTGGCTGTCAGAGTCTTGCTATGCCTCATGGGAATTGTAGTTCTGCAACAGCTGGAGGTCCGCTAATTACATATCCCTGGTCTAGTAGGTTGGGGAAAACTGGAGGATATCTGTCCTTCACGTGTCATGTTTACAAAGAAGATACTTAAAAAATTCCCATAGACTGTAACTATCAGGCTTGCATTAGCATTCACATAATCAGTTCCCAGCAAAATAACTCAACTACTGCAGGATACCGCAGCAAACACAGAATCATCACACAATCAGTCAGGCTCGGTCATATCTCTGCTCTGCACTGCAGGGAATTACAGAAAATGCAGCCTGTGTGAATTTTACAGTGTCAATATACCCTTTTGGGAGCCCATATAAATAAATGTTAATGGAGAAAGATGGATCTATGGTGTGTTTTACTGCATTTTTACACAGCAGACAGAGCCTGTTTTCTTTATTTTTTATAGGTGAAATGCATGTACAGAAAAGCATCAAAAACACATTGACATGTGGTAAGAAAATGCATGACTGCACAAAAACACTTGCCATAATAAGTGTTGAAAACACGCTAAACAGCATACATTTTGATAACGCAAAGTGCAAATTCAGGCTGATAGTATTTTTATTACACACACACCCCCCCCCCCCCCCCCAGGGAATCAAATTTCTAGTCCTAAAACCATGAGTGTCTCTAGTGCAAAGGTCTTGCACTGCTGTGTCACAGCTTATGGAACGTTACACTCTCCAGACCACTGCACTTAGTGTATTATGCATTCCTAACTCCTGCACTCTGTGTGTTACACATTTCTAACACCATGCATTACACACTACTGACAACTGCAGCCTGTGAGTTAAGCAATCCTGACCCCTACTCTGTGTTATATACCTCTGACCCCTACACTCTGTGTGTTATATACCTCTGACCCCTACACTCTGTGTGTTATATACCTCTGACCCCTACACTCTGTGTGTTATATACCTCTGACCCCTACACTCTGTGTGTTATGTACCTCTGAACCCTACACTCTGTGTGTTATATACCTCTGAACCCTACACTCTTTGTGTTATTTACCTCTGAACCCTACACTCTGTGTGTTGTATACCTCTGAACCCTACACTCTGTGTGTTAGCATTTTAGATTGTTGCATTTTAGATTGTTGCATACTCCTGACCCCTACACAGTGCAGTCAGGAGTGAGTATCACAGACAGTTGAAGCTACACTGTCTGTGATACTCAATCCTGACTTCTATACGTTGTGCGATATGCAGCCTAACCTCTGCACTCTGTGCATTCCACATGCCTGACCCCTGACATTAGGAGTGTGTTATGCACTCCTAAACACTGCATTTTGTGTGATAGGCACATATGACCCTGCATTCTGTGCACTATGTGATCTTGGCCACTGTGCCTTGGGTGTTTTTTGCTTCTGTCCCATAGACTCTGTGGGGTTTATTTACTAAAGCTTAATTGAACAAGCTGAGGCTAGAAGCTGGTTTCTATGCAGAATTGTGACAAATTTCCCCCTCTTTAGCTTTAGTATATAAACCCCTGTGTCTTATAATACTTTTGATCCCTGCACTCTGTTCAGTATGCACTCCTGACCCCTGAACTCTATGCCTCATGCACTTTTGATCCTTACACTCTGCAGCTGTGCATGGTAGCCAACCAACTGCTAACTTCAGCTTGTTCAATTAGGGTTTGACAAAAAAAACCTGAAAGCTGATTAGTTTCTTTGCAGGGCTGCACCAGATTTTGCACTCTCCAGTTTTAGTAAATCAGCCCCACTTTATTTTGAACTCCTGACTTCTGCATTCTGTGTCTAATGCACTCCTGACCCTTGCACTCTGGGCGTTACACACTCTTGATCTCTGCACTCTGGTTGGTACACACTCCTGACCCTTTACTCTGGGCGTTACACACTCCTGACCTCTGCACTCTGAGCGGTACACACTCCTGACCTCTGCACTGTGGGCGGTACACACTCCTGACCCCTGAACTGTGGACATTACACACCCCAGACCCCTGCACTCTGGGTGAAACACACTCCTGACCACTGAACTGTGGGCATTACACACTCCTGACCCCTGCACTCTTGGCGTTACACATTCCTGACCCCTGCACCCTGGGCATTACACACTCTCGACGCTGGCACTCTGGGCGTTACACACCCCTGACCTCTGCACACTGGGCGGTACACACTCCTGACACCTGTACTTTGGGCAGTACACACTCCTGACCCCTGTACTCTGGGCGGTACACACTCCTGACCCCTGTACTCTGGGCGGTACACACTCCTGACCTCTGCACTCTGGGTGGTACACACAGATAAATGCACTAAAGCAAGGTGCAGAGAAACACACTTTCCCCACATTATATTCCAGCATAATTCTAAAGGTTAAGAGAGAGTATGTTCTCTTTGCACCTTAAAAAATGAAAAACCTACTGTCTGGATCAGGGATAGGCAACCTCGGCCCTCCAGCTGTTTTGAAACTAAAAGTCCAATAAGACATTGAAAGACCCTAACAATCACAGGTATGACTCCTAGAGACAGAGGCATGATGGGATTTGTAGTTTCACCACAGCTGGAGAGCCGAGGTCACCTACCGCTGGTCTAGATGGTAAAACATTAATTACTAGTAGTTGGTGACAGTAATGGATTATCCATAGAGATATATTGTACATTTGTTCCAGAGAGGAAAATCAAGAAGATCAGATCACAACAATGCCCTGGGTGTTTCTGGGACTGAAAAATGATGGAAAGATTCCCCAAAGGGAGACAGTAGCAGCAATAAATAACCTGACAGACGATCTAACCCTTTATCTACTATATCCAAAACTAAGAAATATCCTCTGGCTGGAGTTTAACATTAAACAAACTTTTATACTGCATACTGTGTGAATGTTTCCTGCATAGTCAGATAAAGATTTTGGGGCAGGCTCTCTGACTATGGGGAATGATTATCAGAATGATTTTGTTACGCTACTGCTCTTAAAAAAACATTTGAAACAACCATGTAAAACTGTAATAAAATAGAAGGGCAAACTCTGCAAAGATTCAATCTATGTTGGGTCACATCTACTTAAAGCGGAGTTCCACCCAAAAGTGGAACTTCCGCTTTAAGCACTCCTTGCCCCCTTACATGCCACATTTGGCATGTCATTTTTTGGGGGGGAAAGTGGGTGCTTAGTTTTGAGTGGGACTTCCTGGGAGGAGCTTTGTTACACTGACACAGTGCTCTGCTCTGCTGAACCAAGCTGCTGTCAGGGAGAGGGGAGACATGTCACTCTTGGTGCAGTCCGTGTTAATGATGTACCTGGGTCTGGGGCAGAAGTAAACCCAAACACATCATTCAAAAACCGGACTGTCCAGGAGAAAACCGTACAGGCGGCAACCCAAAACTGTGTAGGAGCGGAGCAGCAGTGCCTCTAGACTAAGGATCTCCAAATTATGGCCCCTCCAGCTGTTGCGGAACTACACATCCCATGAGGCATTGTAAAACTCTGACATTCACAGAAATGACTAGGCATGATGGGAATTGAAGTTCCTGAACAACTGGAGGGCCATAGTTTGGAGACCCCTGTTCGGATCTAGACCAGTCTTAGGAATAGAACTATGAGGGTTACCACATCTGAATGCTGAGTTTCAGTTTTCTTGCAATGTTAGCTTGGTGTGCATGGACAAAATGAGACTAAACTCTAGTTGAACTAAAAATGATAAAAAAAAGCCTCCTTCAAATCCCAAAATGACTTTTGTTTGCTGTAATCTGGCTTCCTGTTAGAGGAAGACCACGTTCATTCTCCATGGTCCCACTGTAAATAGGAGCATAGCCACCCTCTCTTGCTCACTCCTGGTACGGATTAGGTATTTTGGATGATGAGATTTGTAGTCTACATAGAGCAGTATACATGACCGCAACTAACGTGGACTGCTCATTTCAATCAACTGGAAGAAAAATACAGTAAGAAACAATTTCATGAAAAATGAATTACAGAGCCATTACGAAGAGGATGGATATGGATGGGTATTGGAGAATAAGGATATTGTTTAGTGTCACTTTAAGAATAAGACCAGACCTCTCTCCAAAATGACGACTGTCATAGTCCAATAGTATGCAAAGTACTCCGAGCACTGTCATGTTCTAGTTAAAGTTTAACTACAGGCAAAACTTTTTTTTAGTTTTGGATAGAATGGAAAGGCATTATAACACCTGTCAGTTTTTACTGCTGTCCGTGCCCCCATTAGGGACGCTGTCCGTGCCCCTCTCTATTTGTCCTATTTACTGTTATCATCTACACTGAAAGTAAAAGAAAATCTCAAATTTTGGGTTGACACCAAAACAGTTATAGAGGGGAAATCTTTCAATAGGCACACTGGTTCTGGTGACACCCCAGAATTACCTTCACCCCAGGGATTTTCTCTTACTCCCTGGGACAAGAAGTAAAGAGAAATCTCCCCTATGGGACATATATGGCAAAAAAATCACAGGGGTTTTAATCCTCCTTTACTCTATCCAAAATGAAAAAAAAAATTTTGCCTGTAGTTGCACTTTAACCACTTGCTGTCCGCCTCATAGCATTTTCACTACTACAGGGTGGCAGCTGTGCGCCGGCGGCTCGCTCCCGCTATGATCATCACAGCGGGAGCCCAGCGACGGGTACCGGGGACTCAATGTCCGCCGGCACCCCCCAATCATCCTGCAGAGAGCAGTGGCGGCTGGTGCTCAAAATTTTTGGGGGGGCACAAACAAACTAAAAAATACTGAAAAAAAACCCATCAATTGCAGCCACTGTGCCATCAAACGCAGCCACTGTGCCCATCAAATGCCGCCACTGTGCCCATCAAATGCCGCCACTGTGCACATGAAATGCTGCCACTGTGCCCATCAAATGTAGCCACTGTGCCATCAAATGCTGCCACTGTGCCCATCAAATACTGCCACTGTGCCCATCAAATGCCGCCACTGTGCCCATCAAACGCAGCCACTGTGCCCATCAAACGTTGCCACTGATCCATTAAACACTGCCACTGTGCCCATCCAATGCTGCCACTGTGCCATCCAATGCTGCCACTGTGACCCCCCTGCCCACTCACCGTCTGCCTGGCACTTACCCTGTCTCGGTGGGGCAACGGGTGATGGCAGTGAGCACAGTGTCCTCCGAGCAGTGTCCTCTGAGCGGTGTCCTCCATGTGTCTCCTCCCATCCTCTCCTCCCGTCAGGTGTCCAATCACAGCGCCTGTCGTTTCAGCCAATTAGGTGACGGGTAACAGACCCGAGCACCTGATAGGCGGAGAGGCGGTTCAAATATTCATTCGCTGTTCTAACACACCTGGGTGAACTGTGAGCACCAAGCATGACGCTCGCAAGTCACCTTTTTTTACACCTATTAGAGCCTGTAATTCAGGCACCCGGCACCCGAAAAGGGGCCGGGCGCCTGAATAGGGGGTGGCAGCGGTGGCTGTGGACAGATCGCCATTCTGACTGGAGGGAAGGCATGGATCCTGTGTCCCTGCAAAGCAGGGAACAAGATCCATGTCTTCCGATAGTAAAAGCATCTCCCACACTGTATAAAAACAATGGTTAGGCACACAGTTAACCCCTTGATCGCCCCTGATGTTAACCCCTTCCCAGCCACTGTAATTGACAGTGCAAATTTTTTAGCACTGATCACTGTATTAGTGTCACTGGTCCCCAAAAAGTGTCAAAAGTGTCAAGAATGTCTGCTGCAATGTCACAGTTCTGCTATTAGTCGCTGTTCGCCGCCATTACTAGTAAAAAATAAATAAAAAACAAATGAAAATATCCCTTTCTTTTACCAAAAATATGTAGCAGAATACATATTGGCCTAAATTTATGAAGAAATTAGATTTTTTTAAATTTTTTTATTGGGTGTTTTATAGCAGAAAGTAAAAAAATGTGTTTTTTTTCAAAACTGTAGGTCTTTTTTTGTTTATAGCGCAAAAAATAAAAAACGCATCGGTGATCAAATACCACCAAAAGAAAGCTCTATTTGTGAGAAAAAAAAGGACATACTTTTTTTGGGGGGTACTGCATCACACGACTGCGCAATTGTCAGTCAAATTAACGCAGTGCCGTATTGCAAAAAAATCGCCTGGTCTTGAAGGGGGGTAAATCTTCCGGCGGTCAAATGGTTAAGCATGCCAAGCAGTATATATATATATATACTAGAGGAAAGTGCTTACATACGCTTTAGCTTGTCACTGTGTGTACTAATCTTGCATTGCCATTGACCTGTGTTCCTGACAAGCACCTATGCAGTACGCAATGTTTCCAAAAGAACCTTGACCTGACATATTGCAATATTACAGCATTGGTACAGATCTGTTTAGAGATCAGTTTAGTGTAAGCCTCTTATCATTGTGTGTTATTTCATAAAACGTATCTTTTATATAGTTTGTAATTACCTGTGTACATGTAGGCAGACATATTTGTTCATCACATATGCTGGATCTAATTCCTAGTTCTGCCTTGCTGACCATACATGGTTAGAATTTTGGTTGATTCCTATGAAAGGTTGGCCAAACAGCGAGTTCGGCTGCATTACCTGGTCAAGTGTTGTACCAGCCATGGGTTCCGGCTATCAGAATACAACAGAAGGCTGTAAGAGATTCTTCCATCCACACTGTTTAGCCTGGATGACGGAATCTCTGCATTTCTCTTTTTCAGCCCACTGAACTTAATCAGAGCAATCTTCAAGTGTATGGCCAGCTATACTTGATCCTCCTAATACATTGCAAATCTTTGAAACAGGATCTGTCTGTATGGAGTGGACTGCTTTCGGTATCCAAAGACCTGAAACCTCCATTATCCTCCTGGAGCAAGAGACCATGTGATTTTTAGTCTAGGCTAGCTACATCAAGAGGCTTAAATTGAGCCTTTGTGGAATACTTGTTGGAATATTATTATCTCAGCATTGTCAGGCTATTTATAAACCTCAATGACATTGCAGTTGCTTGAGATCTTTTTTGTCTATGGCAAGGAAGAGGTCATCTTTTGTTCAGAATAACAGTGTGGTGATGCTGCTGTATGCCCAGATGCTTTAAAGCGGAACTTCAGTCATTTTTTCAACTTTCCAGCTATCAAATCCTCTGCCCTTGTTGTTTTAACTTTGGATAATAAAAGTTTTTTGTTCTGCCAGTAAATACCTTATACAGCCCACTTCCTGTTTCTTGTCTGGTCATTAGCCTAGGCTTATGACATCATGCACAGCTCTCTCTCTCACTCTCGTGAGAGTTTGTCAGGGAGGGAGGGGGGTTGAGTCATAAGAGGGCCAATGAGAGCTGCAGAGCTGGGAGTGTGTCTGTGTAAATCCAGGAAGTGAACAGGCAGCAGCTTCAGCTGCCCACAGCTAAAATGGTTGTAGCCAGACTAATTTCTGCAGCAGATTTGGCAAGTACAGAATCACAGTAAATATAAAATAATATGCAAAGTGGTTGGAGGGAAGCTCCATAATGGCAAAGATGTTTTTATTACAAATTATGTGAGCAGATTGCAGTTCCTCTTTAACCAGTTGACATCCGCACGATAGCCGAATGACGGCTACAGCGCGGACCTGAATTCCCGGGAGGCCATCATATGACGGCCTCCCCTGTGCACATGAGTCACCGAGTCACTGAGACTCGGGTGAACACCGATCCGAGTAAGGGGCCGGTCCTGCCCCCTTACCATGTGATCAGCTGTCAACCAATGACAGCTGATCACATGATCAAAACAAAAGCTCTGTGATCGTTTTTTTTTTCTCCTCGCGCTGACAGCGCAAGGAGAAAAGAAAGCTGATCACTGGCTCATCAGCAAGGGACATCGGTCCCGAAGAGGAAGAGGCAATAATGCCTCATATGTGCCACCAGTACCCCCTGCCAGTGCCACCTGTCATTGCCACCTGACAGTGCCCACCAGTGCCACCTATTAATGCCCATGAGTGCCACCTATCAATGCCTACAAGTGCCACCTATCAATGCCCACAAGTGCCACCTATCAATGCCCACTAGTGGTGCCAATCAGTGCCACCTAGCAGTGCTGCCTATCAGTGTAACAGATTAGTGCCCATTATTGCCACCCATCAGTGCCCATCACTGCCACCCATTAGTGCCCATCACTGCCACCTATCGGTGCCCATCAGTGCCGCCTCATCAGCGTACATCAATGAAGGAGAAAAATTACCTTTTTTTAAATTGTGTAACAAAATATAAAAAAAATATTTATTTTTTTTTAAATTCGGTCTTTTTACATTTTTTTTAACAAAAAAATTAAAACCGGAAAGGTGATCAAATACCACCAAAAGAAAGCTCTATTTTTGGGGAAAAAAATGATAAAAATTTCATTTGGGTACAGTGTTGTATGCCCGCGCAATTGTCATTCAAAGTGGGTCAGCGCTGAAAGCTGAAAATTGGTCTGGATAGGAAGGGGGTTTAAGTGCCCAGTAATCAAGTGATTAAGTGAAGTGTGACTTTCAATGAATGCTAAACTTTATGGAGCCTCACCATCGCTGGTATGAGTGCATCATCTCTGTACAGGGAGCAACGACATTAGTTCCAATTGGTTGGTAGAAGGTATGTGTAGAAATGCCAGGGAAGGCTGAAAGACCCACATAACATTCAAGAGTCTGTTAAATATTCCAGTGTGCGCTTTAATCTGCCATACAACAGGCAAGATCATTGCTTGTACGGCAAACGGAAACCATTGGAAATTTATTTAGAATTCTGCCGGGACATAGAATATAATTCATAATGACTTCACCAACAATCATTTAGTATTTATTACTTTGTAACTTTGATCTAAATGCTGACAGATTTTGAGGAAATGTGCTGTTTGCTGTTTATTTGGTGAATTGCAGCATGTTTTTCTTTCTGATTGGTCCTTTAATTACATATGTTATTTTGTTGGCCTCTTAGTAAATTTCAGATGTCATAGTGACATTTACAAACAGGTGCCAAGTCTGCCTGCTGCCCAAATAACTGAACTATTAACCCAAAAAATGAAAAGCTGTTATATTGCAGCTTATCAATTCTTATGCCCTGTACACACGGACTTTCCGACAGAATATGTGCGATCGGAGCTTGTTGTCGGAACTTCCGTCCGTGTGTGGGCTCCATCAGACTTTTTCCATCGGAATTTCCGACACACAAAGTTTGAGAGCATGCTATAAAATTTTCCAACAACAAAATCCGATCCTTTAAATTCCGACCGTGTGTAGCCAAATCCGACGGACAAAGTGCCACGCATGCTCAGAATAAATTAAGAGACGAAAGCAATTGGCTATTGCCCCGTTTATAGTCCCGATGTACGTGTTTTACGTCACCGCGTTTGGAACTATCGGATTTTCCAACAACTTTGTGCGACCGTGTGTATGCAAGACAAGTTTGAGCCAACATCCATAGATTTTGTTGTCGGAATGTCCGATCAATGTCCAACCGTGTGTACGGGGCATTAAAGTGTTACTAAACCCAGCACCCTGCATTCATTATATCTGGTCTCCCAGAGTACACAGAACATGGAAATTCAATCATTTTAGTAAATCTAAACTGCTAAATATTTTTTCTCATCAGCAGTGTATAGCAGTCTTGTGACTTCTACCAGTGTCTGTTTAAAGCTTGTCGGAGGAGTTTTTATTCTCCCTTGATTGTCCTCTGAGGCTACATGATCCCTGACCCTCTGTGTGGACAGTGCTGATTGGCCCTGTGCTAATCACATGCACTCTCCCAAGAAAAAAACTCTCTAGCAATACACAACAAACTGAGCATGTGCAGCTTGCCCCCAAGGCCCTGTTCTATCAGCAGATAGATTGGGGACAGTGGAAGAAGGGGGTGATCAGAAAAGGTAAGCTCAAACAGCCTTTTTAAACAATACAGAGGATTAACCTTAGGTTCCACAATGAGTATAACAAGCAGGACTGCATATACAGACAGATTTTACTGTTGTGTGTTTAGTAAATATGGTGGCTGCATTTTTTTCATTTGTTTTCATAATTCATTCATTCTTAAATGTGGTGACTACATTTTTTCATTTTATTTTTAATCTGGCCAGTAAGGGCTCATTCATACTATTGGTTGGAGGGTGGTAAAACCCTCCTTGCCACGGTACTAGCAGCCATTGTGAGTAGTGTTCAAGGGAGTATATTTCATCAATTCTCCAGGAAATGGTTCATGTTGGAAAATGTTTGGGAAATGTTATAGGCAAAATTCGGAGTCATCCCACAAAGTAGCAGCTTTACAATTTTAGTAAAGCTAGACATATAACAATATAATCACAGATAGGTATATTTCCTCTAGAGGAAAGCAGGGGGAGAGACATCCACTTGACTTGGAATCCACCGTAATGCTCACCAACGTATGTTGCAGCCTCAGTGGCATAATTTTAGTTACCGTATATACTCGAGTATAAGTCGTTCCGAGTATAAGTCGAGGCCCTAATTTACCACAAAAAAATGGGAAAAACTTAGTGACCCGAGTATAAGACGAGGGTGAGAAATGCACAGCTACTGTAAGTGGAAAAGAGGGTCAACAATGCCCATTTGCAGCCTCACTTTGCCCATTTGCATGCCTCACTGTGCCCATTTGCAGCCATAGGTCCCCCGAACTTCAAACTCGGTAGTTAAGGGTTCCTAGATGCCCCCTAGCTGCAGCCAAAATTTGGGGTCTCTGAACCCAATAGGTCCCGAAATGACATTGCTGCAGATGGACACAGTTGACCGACTTTGGGGCCCCGTATCTCAGGGCCCCCCAAATTTGGTGTGCAAACTCAGTGGAACTAGCACCATAAAATATCCAAAATTTCTAGCACCAATTGTCCCCGAGATACAGGGCCCCAGAAATCGGTTCAGAAAATGTCAAGCACATTTCTGCAGCAGAGAATGACATTTTCCGAACTGGTTTTGGGGCCCCGTATCTCGGGGCCACTTGGTGCTAGGAACCCCAGCTTTGGATATGTTATGGTACCAGTTCCACTGGGTTTGCACTCTAAATTTGGGGTTCCTAGCACAAAGTGGCCCTGAGATATTGGGCCCCAAATTCGGTTTGGAAAATGAAATTTTTTGCTGCAGAAAAGTGCTTGACTCGAGTATAAGTCGAGGGGGACTCTTTCAGCACAAAAAAATGTGCTGAAAAACTCGACTTATACTCAAGTATATACGGTAATACCTTTGATAAGGGAAGAGTCCGAGCCTGTTCATTTGAAGTTCCCCAACATGCTGGACAACGTTGTGTGTGATAACAAGTGCTTCTGGTGGTCACAAGCACCCTTTGGTGTAGGTAAAGGAGGCCTCTCATGGGAACCTTACGTGACGAGATCAGGCAATGTATGGCCACCATAACTTATAATAGTCGTTGATGGAACAGTTTTTCACTAGATGCTATTTGAAATAATAGTCCCAGAAACCTTGGCTTCTTTTGTGTACAAACAAGGCTGTCTGTAAATTCTCCAGTGTCAAATGTAGGTTGACAGCACCGCGTGAGGATGTTACAGGGGACCGGAGGTGAGCAGGAGGTGGGTCATCATATATCTATTATAAACCACAGAGGAAGAAGAAGGCTGGTTTCAGATTTAGAATTTACTTGTCCATACAAGGTTTCTTTACGTAAGATTCAAGTGTTGGACATTCCATGCAATGAGTTCATTTAATGAACAGATCTAATAAATTATGTGGTGAAATTACTATAAACAACAGTATCGGTCATCAGAGCCTGGAGATGGTTTCCTTGACAACCTCGCTTCCCTTTGTAGAGCAGACATCATGCCCAGTGAGGACATGACTTCTCATCTTAACACTGTCACTGCCAAAGGGGGCCTGTAGTGAGCTACACACAGAGATTGAAGCCAAAAGGCCCGCATGCACAGATGCCAGCAGAATACAAAATCCCAGGTTATATGTGCAGTCGAAATGCACCAATTGACACTAATCTAAGTGTGTTCATTTCACTTCAGTATACATAAATACTGCAGCAGGCCTCATTTATTATGCCTGAAAGTGCAACTAGCAAGATTGCCCATATTAGCCAATAAGATTCCAACAGTATTCCTGCAGATAAGAAAATACACAGAAGTATCCTGATATGTTGCTGTAAATAACCCAGATAGTTCACCCAGCCACTTCCATTAATGAGACCGGTGGTGACAGTCAGGTTGATTTACTGAGGGAATAGAAAGTTCACTAAGCCAACGGAATCTTGTTAGCTTTAAAGGATATGCACAAAATTGGACTAGAAAAACATGAACTTTATAGGCACCAATTAAAAGCATACACATTTTCATTAGTACAAAATGAAAAAGACACATTCACAAAATCCATAATACAATAGTACCTACTCAGGACAAGCTACTAGTGTATATAATTGACCTAGACCAGTCTCATAGTCCGTTAACAAAGGCAATAAATTGCTTGTAGGTTAGTAGAATCCAGGAGTGTTATGCCTAGGTCAAAGTAGCCTGCTGTAGCTTTAGCTCAACATGTTTCATGATATTTCGCTTCCTCAGGAGCTTAGGTAAGTAGCTGTGTGTGTATGAACTACAAGCCCCAACATCCTTTGCAGCTGTCGGCTTGTAGTTCTCAAAGTTCCCAACACAAACACGCATGTTGCTGCTTTCCTTTGCCAGCTTTAATGTTGGTGAGTGCATTTTAGCTCTGTTGTTCAGGCGTGGTGGAGAGGGTTTCCATTAGCTGGTGGAAGACACTTTCTTTGCGGTGATATTTATCACATGTTTTGGACTCTTTTGTATAGGACTTTATTTACACTGATTTCGTGATTTTTTTTAATCATATTTGAATATTGTGGATGCTTTTTGCACATTATGAATAGTGTGTTGATGGCACATGCTTTAAGCTTGTAATATTTGATATATTTGGAGGTGCTGCATTATTTTCTTTGTTATTTTTTGTGGGTAGTCTATATTTACTTTTTGTAAGCTGCCCATTTCTTTTCTTTATTTTAGCGCTGATCCCCTTTTTTATATTCTCAATCAACTACCATGGCGTTGTTGAGTGTTCAAAAAATAGTGCATATGCCATTCGTGGAAATTCAAAAATAAAAATTTTAAAAATTGAAATACAAATAAAAATATATAGTGACAGGTGCTTTTCAAGACTGTGCACAGTGCTTCTTATGGGTGCCCTATAGGTAATGCACTCACCAGAACCATTCGTCCCACGCAGGGGTATTGTGCTTTCACAGTATCTGCCACTGTGTAGCAAACAAAAGGCTTTTTCCTGTGTCAGCTGTTTGTTTCCCTGCTTTCGGTATAAGGTATAAGGGTCTCCTTTAGCTTTCCCTTTGTAGCTCCCACAGGCAGAAAAGAGACATCTCCATAATGTATTACCATTTAAAAAGTAGAATTTATTGTATAAAAGTGGAAACGTACTCACATGTAATGCAGTAATACAAAGCTTCAAAATATAGGAAGCCGGGACGGTTTGCGTTCGCAAACCGTTGTCTCTTTTCTGCATGTGGGAGCTACGAAGGGAAAGCTAAAGGAGACCCTTATACCTTATACCGCAAGCACGGAAAAAAACAGCTGACACAGGAAAAAGCCCTTTGTTTGCTACACAGTGGCAGATACTGTGAAAGCACAATACCCCTACGTGGGGCGAATGGTTCCGGTGAGTGCATTACCTATAAGGCACCCATAAGAAGCACTGTACACAGTATTGAAGAGCACCTGCCACTTTTCATATATATATTTTTATTTTTATTTGTATTTCAATTTTTTTTTTTTGTATTTCGCATTACAACGGCCTATGGACTATTTTTGAACACAGTATATATTATTCAAACTTGTTAATTGATACATGGGAGTATCACTTAGGCACACATTTAAAGGGCACTAGTCACTTTATGAATACGTTTTTTATGTATGTTTTATATATTCTAAGCAAATGCACTGTGGTTCACATACCTAAGTTATTCTTCTGTATTTGACCTTATGAGCCACACTGAGGCTATTTAAACAGAAGTACACTAGATTATTGCATTAGCACACAGGTCACATTTGCATTTATTTGGTACACACTAAATATTTTGCTCTTGGTTTTGTTTTTGTTTCTGTTTTTGGTCTTAATTCTGAGATATATTACATTTGGGATATCTTTAAAGTTACATAGGGGCGTGTAACACTGCACCCCAGAACAGACACTTCTACCCCCTCTCTTTTATACATTTACCCTTCACATTACACTTAGGTGGATGTACTGGTAGAGGCAGCAGTTCTCCTCCTTGACCTTTTTTCCATAAGCGCGGGACTCCAAAAACCTTTTACAAGTTTAACATACTAGCACATTATGACATTACCTTGCAGGGTCCAAAAAAAAAAAAACATCCAGTGGTTTACAACAGCTTTAAGGCGTCATGCACACTGCTGCTCCTAAACTCCCTTATAGGTGCTTTTGGTGTTTTTTTGCCAAAGCCCTTGAACTCAACCCAATGCAAGCCTATGGGGCTGATTTACTAAAGCTGGAGAGTGCAAAATTTGGTGCAGCTGTGCATGGTAGCCACTCAGCTTCTAACTTCAGCTTGCTTAGTTAAGCTTTGACAATAAAATCTGGAAGCTGATTGGTTTCTATGCAGTGCTGCACCAGATTTTGCACTCTCCAGTTTTAGTAAATCAACCCCTATGTGTCCATGTACACATAGATGATTACACAGAGTTTAGAGGCAGTCAAACCTCCTCTCCTGAACACAGAAGACTTTCTACTCCTTTAGTAAATAAACCTAAAAGATCCCCTGTCAGTGAAGCAACCAATATATATTTTAAGATTTTAGGGATTTCATAAGGCCATTTTTTTTGGGGGGGGGGGGGGGGGCGTAGAGTGATAAGGATTTAAATTCCTTGTAAGATTTTCATTGCTATTTATGTCCCCGTTAGGGAGATGCACCTTCTCTGTTTTTTTTTGTTTTGTTTTTTTTATGAGAGTGAAGAAAACTCTAAGATTTTGAGTTATTACAGAATATAATGAGAAATCTTTTATTGAGGACACATTTTTGATAAACAACTGTCTAAGAGGGTAACTTCCCTCACTTTGGAGAAATTTCAAAGAAATGAAGTTAAGGGAAATCTCCTTGATGGCACAGATGACGAAAAAAACCTTATAGGCCTTTCCATACACTATTCAAAATGGCTTTAGATATACTTTATGTCAGTACAAAAAGCAATAACTGCTTGTATTACACCACAGCCACCAATCAGATCTGATATTTTAAGTCATCTCACAACTGGAAATATGAGTACTTTACTAGGTTTCTTCCATTGGCATATCTGCATTGTCCCTCACTCTGAATAAGCTAGAGGATTCTCTTTATTGTGGGTTAAAATATATATATATATATATATATATATATATATATATATATATATATATATATATATATATATAAATATACAAATGGGTATATGTAAGCTACTAGTTCCAGTCTCTATCCTGACCTACAGTAGAAATAGAAAGGTTTCAGATAGGTTATCAATACATTTGCAAGCCTCGACATTTCAACAGGAACCATAAAAGAATAATCGGTGATAGTGTGAACAGAAGGTTATTTACTTAGCTGTAAGATAGAATACTCCTATGGATTTATTCAGAAACACATTAGCATAAATATAAAAAAAAAGGTCTGTATATCAATAGATTAACAATGACATGCATATTTGAGTCTATCAATAAGCCCACATTTACAGATCCTTATATTGGGGGAAAAAAATAGTGGAACAATATTTGAACAACATACAGATCTGTCAAAATCCATAAAAAGCAAATAAAAAAATAAAAAAAAAAATAGCATTGCTTCGAATAACCTTTTATTCCATAAACAAATTGAAATTTTGTAATGTACAGTAATATAATGCTGTAACAATGGGCAACAATGATCTCTATTAACAAACATCCTTTGCTTTAAAAAAAGACACACTCTGAAAATTTGTTATTACGCAATTGTAGAATGTTTTGGGAAATTGGTGGCTTGCCAAGGAAAGAAAAGCATTCTCATGGGATACAAGTTGGTATCAGGCAACTGTTGATCAATTGGAAAAAGGACATATCAGATCTTTCACTGTTACCGATAAAGAATCTGCTGATTGAAGACTGGTTTATTAAGAGAATTTTAAAGATAATAGTTGAGTTAGTTTCGCCATCAAACTTTTATTTGATTGCTAAACCTTTTTCTTTTTTGGGCCAAAATCTGGTTCTGCAGACACACTACTGATATGTGCAGTCTACAGTTGACTGCAGGGTTTATTAACTAAAGCTGGATAGTGCAAAATCAGGCTCACTTCTGCACAGAAACCAATCAGCTTCCAGTTTTTTTGCCAAAGCTTAAAGGGTTACTAAACCCTCATTTTTAAAAAAATAACAAACATATCATACTTACCTCCTCTGTGCAGTTGGTTTTGCACAGAGTGGCCCAGATCCTTCTCTTCTGGGGTCCCTCAGGGGTGCTGGTGGCTCCTCTTCTTCTTGAGTGCCCCGCCAGAGAAGTGCTCTCCTTAGGGACACCTGTGAGGGTGCGCCCCCGAGTCTATTGACACAGACAGCAGGACTTTGCCCTGCCCCCCCGGCGCCCGCGTCATTGGATTCGATTGACAGCAGCGGAAGCCAATGGCTGCGCTGCTATCAATCTATCCAATCAGGACACAAGACACCACCTGGAGCTGGTGTGCTCCTTCCCGTCACGGGAATTACGGGGCTCGGGTAAGTAACAGGGAGGCTCGGGGGGGGGGGGGGGCTGCTGCATGACAGGAGGTTTTTCACCTTAATGCATAGAATGCATTAAGGTGAAAAACCTTGAGGGTTTACAACCCCTTTAATTGAACAAGCTGAGGTTAAAAGCTGATTGGCTACCATGCACAGATGTACCAGTTTCTGAGTGCACCAGCTTTAGTAAATCTTCACCTATATATCGATAACACTATTCATTGAGGCTTGTCCAATCGGATGACAGCTGACGCTGGCAGAACATGACATTCAAGTGCCTGTCTGTGACATCTAGGACATCAATTAATGACAGACACTAGCAGGGCAAGCTGTTTCCAACCGGTAGCAATCACAGTAATGGAACCCCCAGAGTTCTGCTAATTGGGGGAGGGAGGTTTTCTTGCACCTTTCCGAGTAGGATTCAATAAGGTGCCTGTATTTAGAAAATCATCTTGCTTTAATACACAATTTAACCTACAACTGCATGTCTAATGTAGAAGGACATTACTAGTAAAATATTCCACTACATCATCCTGTGGTTTTTAATAATGCTGATAATAATGATAATAACACTATGATGTTCCAAGCATTAAACTTTTTTTTTTTTTTTTGGCAGAGAAAAGCCTCTGTTTGTTATCCACGCTATCTCAAATATGGATCCAAACAGCATGGTGTCCCTACAAAAATAAAATATCCATAATTTAAAGTGCAATAAAAAAAAAAAGGCGAACACTGGAAAATAATCCAAACGATAAGCCAAAAGAATCGAGTTAAATCTAGCACATTGCTTAGTGCTTCAAAATGCCCCCAGAGATTTCTAACAATGGAACTCCAGGCAGGGAGTGGGGGGGAGCTGATAGGTACAAAGAACCTATATTGAGGTCTTGACACCTTCCAGGATGCCTCTCAAAATATAAACAGCAGCTAATTACATCGGCGACCTTTTCGCTATCCAGTGTGATCAGCTTCTGTATTTGCATAAAGCTGCAGCATGATTATTTCAGTCCCATGGTGTCCAAACATCTGCAGTGTGGCACTGCGCAGTACAAGCCAAACAGCTGTACGTTGCATTCTTTCGCTGAATCTGCTTTGTAAACATCGAGTCAAATAAACTGCAAGGCAGATATTCTAATTTGCACCTCTAATTCATAGCTCATTTTATGCTTAAGGGCAGTTCAATAAAGCCTTTAAATGATTGTTAGAATAGTATATCAAGAGGCCGAACGGTGAAACCACATTTAGACATTACCTATGCCATTCAAATTACCTTTATGTTCGGTTCACATTAGCTTCTACACACTGAAATTATTAGCGAGTACTCTAATACTTTGCGGTTTCCAGTAGAACATCTCATCGTCTTGTCTCTGCTCAAATGTATGATACTTTTAAATGTGATGAGTAACCATGTTTGGTTATACAATCACAAAATACAGTGGGGAGGATTTGCTAAAGGCAACTAGGCTGTTCCCTTTTTAAGGGAATTTTCACTTAGGTTATTTCCAATAGTGCACATGTAATAATGTGCAAGGAAAAATACTGTTGATTGAATCTTTTCTTCCATGTGATTGGATACTCTTTGCAAAGTGTATTTTCACAACATTAATTGAAGTGGGGTTCCACCCACTTTTACAACTCTTCAGCATCCCTCACTAAACTGTGCACTGTAAACAAATTGGATATTTTTTTATTTTTTTTTCTCAGCACCTTTTGTATATCTGCTGTATTCATTTTTCACTTCCTCCTTCCTGGCCGCGGCCCATCGCATCATTTCCTGTTTGCAATGCCTTCTGGGAAGGGGCGGCAACTTCCTCTGAAACTGCCGTTGCTATGGAAACCTGACCTGAAACCTATTACACTGCTTGTGCTGCACTGAGCATGTGCGAGATCTGCAAGGATGAGATCCAGGAAGAAATACAGTCTGGCTTCACATGCCCACACTTAAGATGGCCACGGCCTGCTGTAAGTTTATAAAATAACAAACTACTGTTATAAACTAACCAAACAGACCTTAGTTTACAGACTAACTTTACTAGAATACATTAAGCTTGTGTATTATAGGGGTATTTTTATTTAAAAAGTATAATTTCGGCCGGAAAACCACTTTAAGCCAGTATTTTTCAACCAGGGCACGGCGTGCTGCATATGGGGTGTCATATGACTGCCCACAGGGTGCCACAAGCATGGAAACCAGTTTACCCTGAATCGGCATTATGAGTTACAATGGTGTTGTGGGCCAGTGTCAGTGTAGCAACCAATGATGCGCTAGGGTCAAAATACAGGGCATCATTCATTGATGAATGATGGTGGAAAGCTCCCCTACACCATAGCAACACATGACTCTGACCAGGACAGGTGGCATGCGGAACATCGCTTAGAATTCAGGAAAAGTTAGGAGTCCACCTCCTCCCAACCTCCTCCACTTCCTACTGTCTGCCGTGCTGCTGGAGCCAAAATGTAGGCCTCTGATGTGAAGAGGGAACTGTGTGATTGGGGGACTCAGTGATGGGGGATGCTATAGTGATGTGAGCACCTCTGATGTGATGGGGGAACCTCTGATGTAAAGGGGGAACCTCTGATGTGATGGGAGCACCTCTGATGTGAAGGGGGAACCTCTGATGTGATGGGAGCACCTCTGATGTGAAGAGGGAGCATCTGAAGTGATGGGAGAACCTCTGATGTGAAGGGGGAACCTCTGATGTGATGGGAGCACCTCTGATATGAAAAAGGGGGCCTCTGATGTGATGAGAGCACCTCTGATGTGATGGGAGCACCTCTGATGTGAAGAAGGGGGCCTATGATGTGATAGGAGGACCTCTGATGTGAACAAGAGACCTCTGATGTGATGGGAGCACATCTGATATGAAAAAGGCGGCCTCTGATGTGATGAGAGCACTTCTGATGTGATGGGAGCACCTCTGATGTGAAGAAGGGGGCCTCTGATGTGATGGAAGCACCTCTGATGTGAAGGGAGCACCTCTGATGTGAAGGGGGAACCTCTGATATGATGGGAGCACCTCTGATGTGAAAAAGGGGACCTCTGATGTGATAGGAGCACCTCTGATGTGAAGAAGGGGGCCTCTGAACTGATGGCAGCACCTCTGATGTGAGAAGGGGGCCTATGATGTGATAGGAGGACCTCTGATGTGAACAAGGGACCTCTGATGTGATGGAAGCACCTCTGATGTGAAGGGAGAACCTCTGATGTGAAGGGGGAACCTCTGATATAATGGGAGCACCTCTGATGTGAAAAAGGGGGCCTCTGATGTGATGGGAGCACCTCTGATGTGAAGAAGGGGGGCTCTGAATTGATGGGAGCACCTCTGATGTGAGAAGGGGGCCTGTGATGTGATAGGAGGACCTCTGATGTGAACAAGGGACCTCTGATGTGGTGGAAGCACCTCTGATGTGAAGGGAGCACCTCTGATGTAAAGGGAAGCTTCTGATGTGAAGTTAATTTCAGAAAGGTGGTTTTATGTATCATCCCAGGCACAGGTTTCCCATTGATAAGTATTGTTTACGTTTTTACATTTTAGACTGGGGTGTCTAATGGCAGCCATACATGGATTGAAATTTGTTTGGTTCAGCCAAATTTTGATTCATGTATGGGCAGGCTGGTTGTACAGAATTTGATCTACCAATCAAATTCTGTACAATGAACCTGTAAGGTTTTTCCCAAATGATTAGTGCCACCGGCTATAGCCGGCAACACTGGCCAATGTGTTCTGATGGCAGGGAAGTCAGAACACAATAGCACAGTGGGAGCGATAACCCTATCCACATGGAATGTATGGATGGAGGAAGGGGTCATTTTTTTACAGTAATTAATAATGTATGGCCAGCTTTAGGACTTTGCATACTTTTTAACCACTTAAGGACCGGAAGGATTTGCCCCCTTAATGACCAGCACATTTTTTGAGATACGGCACTGTGTAACTTTAACTGACAATTGCCCTTTTTTCCCACAAAAAGAGCTTTCTTTTGGTGGTATTTGATCATTTCTGCTGTTTTTATTTTTTGCGCTATATACAAAAAAAGAGCGACAATTTAAAAAAAAACATACAATATGTTTTACTTTTTGCTATAAAAAATATCCAGAAAAATAAATGAATACATTTCTTCATAAGTTTAGGCCAATATGTATTATAAAATCGCAATAAGCGTATATTGATTGGTTTGCGCACAATTTATAGCGTCTACAAAATAGGGGCTAGATTTATGGCATTTTTATTATTTATTTATTGATTACTAGTAATGGTGGCGATCTGCAATTTTTAGCGGGACTGCGACATTGTGGCGGACAGATCGGACACTTTTGACACTTTTTTGGGACCAGTGATATTTATACAGCAATCAGAGCTAAAAAAAGCCACTGATTACTGTATAAATGTCACTGTCAGGGAAGGAGTTAACTTTACAGGGGAATCAAAGGGTTACGTGTTCCCTATGGAGGTGTTTCTAACTGTGGGGGGAGTAGACTGACTAGAGGAGGAGAGAGAGATCACTGTTCCTGATCACTAAGAACAGACAATCTCTCTCTACTCCCCTGTCAGAACGGGGATCTGTTTGTGTATATTAACAGATACCCGTTCTGGCTCTCTGAGGAACGATCGCGGGTCGCCGGCAGACATTGCGGCCGCTGGCCACGCGCACTGGCTCTGGAAGTGCGTGCGCGCCCCCAATAGCTTCTTAAAGTGGCCGACGTACAATGACGGTAATTCGTGCAGCTGCGTCGGCTGGTCGGCAGGTAGTTAAAGAGTACCAAAACAGAAAAATGGTTGTGAAATGCCGTACTAAGCTAAGGGAAATGTCCCTTGCAAAGTGAACAACCCATGTTCCTTCAGTAAATCCACCCCAGTGGGTCTAGTTTTTTATTTTTATGGGGAAATAGGAAGGACAACATTTGATTTATAGTAAGCACTCAGACTCCAATGTTAGTTTTCTAATACTGAATAGAAAACAAGCATCTGATTGATTGTTCTTGGTATCATATGCGGGTTTTCCTTCCTCCAAAGTTTTTAAATAATCCCATTTGCATTGCATAATAAATCTATATTTAACAGGGCCTGGAACTTGTACTCCCTTCCGCAGAACTACCAACAACCAATGCAAACAATGACCTTTGGCCCCGCAGACAGTCTGATGTGGTGTATGCGCAGGGAATGTTGTCTCCTAACATACTGTATTCTGATACAGTGACAGATGATATGTTCTCACACACTAAAGTGCTGTCAAAATTTAATAGGTCAGATCTGACATACTGATATGTACTAACAATCCCATGCTCCAGTGACACCGGAGCATGGGATTGTTAGTACATATCAGTATGTCAGATGTATTGTGACACTTTCATGTTTGTGTAGCTCTACAGCTCAGTGGATAAGTATCCTTTTGCGCTTTGCAGCTCTAAAGCACAACAGGTAAAAGGGGGCAAAGCATGGTCTGAATATATATATTTACTTCCACTTGTCTCAGCCAATGTGGATAACACAGAAGAGTCATAAGGCTCTCTGCAGAACAGGTCATTTACAGCTATAGTTCTTTCCTCATCAGGTTCTTGCTTCATATCTTGTACAGTCAAAAATACTGTATGCAAATTGAGCAGTATTTTGCCTCTTGTGGATATTTGCAATAACAATTAAAGTGTTACTAAACCCACAACAGTCAAACCAGTCTGTATATGCAGTATAGCAGGGGTATGCAACCTCGGCACTCCAGCTGTGGTGAAACCACAAATCCCATCATGCCTCTGCCTCTAGGAGTCATGCCTGTGATTGTCAGGGTCTTGCAATGTCTCATGGGACTTGTAGTTTCACCACAGCTGGAGGGTGGAGGTTGTCTGCCCCTGCAGTAAAGCATGCTTGTTATACTCACTGTGGAACCTAATGGGTTAATCCTCAGCATTGTGTAAAAAGGCTGTCTGATCCTGTCTTCTCTGATCCTCCCCTTCTTCACTGTACACAATCCATTTGCTGATAGTACAGAGCCTTGGAGTCACTCTGCACATGCTCAGTTTGGTGTGTATTGCTAGAGAGTTTTTGTTTTGTTTTTCTTTTCCTGGGAGGGTGCATTTGATCAGCACATGGCCAATCAGCATTGTCCAGACAGAAAGTCAGGGGTCCTGCAGCCTCATAGGACAGTCAGAGGAGAATGAAAACTCCTCCTACTAGCTTTAAACAGTGCTTGGCTGGACAATGATGGAAGTCACAAGATTGCTATATGCTGCTGATGAGAAAAAGTATTTAGCAGTTTATATTTACTAAAATAGTTGCATTTCCATGTTCTGTGTGAGACCAGATATAATGAATGCAGGGTCCTAGGTCCTGGGTTTAGTAACACTTTAACAGGCTTATGTATAAAAAGAATATGTAAGCAAGGCTGTTTTTGCTGGTCATAGCAACCAATCAGCGTCCTATATGTATTTGTTTAGTCCATAAACCTAAAATAAAACAAGATTATAATAGCTTGCTATGGAGCACATGGTGTTATCATGTTAGCACACTTTTACTACATACGGTAAGCTGCTAAGTGTCGTATATAAAAGCTGTTAAGCCTGCTCCAAACAATGGCATCATTACATGATCCTAAGGAAACTTCAAATACTCTAAATGTACCCTCTACCCTGTATTTAGTTATGTTGAAGCCAATCTCTATGCAGATATGACATTGTCATTTAATCATGCATTTTAAAAATAATGACTTGAAACTTTACTTGCAACTTATGTAAATACAGATTGATAGCAGTCTCCTGTCATCTCATACACAGCATCACTCAGACTGGGAGAGGAAGAGGCAGTGCTAGAAGACAGTTAGGCTCTGCTGCGGTGCACATGTGCTCACAGGAGGAAAGAGCACAAAGAGCAAGTTGAGGAGTTATCAGTGCTCCAACTAGCTGTGGGCAAAAGATGACACCTCACACCTCTGTATTCCTGAACTCCAACAGAGAAGGTGGTGTGACCCTCCTGGCATTGGTGTATTGATGTAATTGACGATTCTCTAGCCGATAAGACAGCTCGCATATGTGTAACTCAACTGTGTTTCAGCTGTTTTCCGGCAGATCAATTTAAAGAGGAGTTCCGGCCCCCCCACCCCCAAAAATTAAAAGTCAGCAGCTACAAACATTGTAGCAGCTGTCCTTTGCTATTAGGGCACTTACCTGTCCAGGCATCCAGAGGTGTTCTCACCTGAGCCGATTCTTGAATTGGCTCTCGAGGGCTGGCTCCTCCATCTTGGCTGAGGGAAGTTTCCTACTGGGCATGCGTGAATGGTGCTGCTCTTTGTGAATGGGCCAGCAGTGGGGGGAAGGAGGAGGGGGCTGAACTTCCGTCTCACTTCAACACGGCAAAGTGAGCTGAAAATTGGGTGCAGGTACCTGTCAAAACCAGGTACCCACTCCCCCCCAAAAGGTGCCAAATGTGGCAGTGGAAGGGGGGAGGAGGCAGAAGAGCGGAGCTTCCCCTTTTGGGTGGGTTAGAGTGATTTTGGATAGAGTGGTTAGAGGGTTATAACTCTTGCCAGTTTTTTCATTTTTATTTTATTTGTGTCCTCTTGAGTAGACTTCTCCTCACTTCCTGTGCCGTAGCCAAAACAGAAAGTAAGCGGAAACCCCTCCAAGGTAAAGGAGTTTGATACTACTTGATAGTCAAGGTCAGGGAATCCCTGGTTGTCACCAGGGTCTTTAGAACTTATAATATCAGAATGACTACAATCAGCGCAAAGAGAAAATTGGCAAAGATAAAATGCAGCTGAATACTAAAACATTTTTCACATAATCCAACAGTCGATATTATACAAAGGAGTGCAACGCAAAATTAGGGCTCATTAAAACATTTCATATATAATAAAAAGTCCACATAAATCCGTATGCGTTACATTCACACAAACTTCCTCAGCAGGACCTAAGGAAGGAACTTGTGGTGAAGTTCGTGTGAATGTAACGTGTACGAGCGTAGCGAGTGTGCTGGAGGTGGAGGGAAAGTCACCCTTGCATTTGATATCTCTCACTAGGACTCTTTTGGTTCTGCTTTTGGTTTTATTTGGAGTTATATGAACTTTTTATTATATATAAAATGTTTTAATGAGTCCTAATTTTGCGCTGCACTCCTTTGTATAATATCTTTAGAACTTATGTTCTCGTTAGAAGATTTCACCTCTATTTCTGTTCTGGTGACAACCCAAATTTGAGATTTTCTTTCATTTTCACTGGTGTCATAGATCAGAGGAAGCGGTAACATCTCCGCCCTTCCCCTGTCATCTGGTGACAGTGATTGGGCCTAGCGATAGCCCTGAGCAGTGCATCATGAGAGGATGTCACATGGTCCACCATACACAGAAGGACTAGTTATTTTACAGTTGCGTTCACAGAAAAAGGAGGGTGAGGGGGCATTGGAGAATGAAAAGTGGTCAAGGAGTGGATTTTACACAGACCCAGTGTCTTTTTAAGTTACATATTTATGTTTAAAGCTGGCTATGTGCCCCCAGCACCACTTTGAGAGGGACGCCCACTAGAAGAAAGCAGCAGTGCTTTATGAGCCAATTTCAAGACTCAACTCTGTGGTGGGTTAGGAGGGGAGCCGCCGTTACAGAAGAGAGACCAGAAGCGGGTCTTTAATAATTCACTTCTTCCTTCCTGGCAGCATGCCTCCTAATCCACTATGGAAGTGAGGCATGAAATCGCCTCATTCAAACCTCACCTACGGGGTGATTTTGTAGGCCTTAACATGGCTCTCTACATGTACAGAGTCACTATTACCAAAACCTTGAAATAGCTATATATATATATATATATATATATATATATATATATATATATATATATATATATATATATATATTTATCATTCTATGGCTTATTTTAGTTATTTATTAATTTTTTTACACTTGAACTTCTTTCTCTGGGCAAGGGGATAACGGTGTGTAGGATGAAGAACTTCCCTCTCCAGGGGGTGGGGGGCTGCACAGAACTGAGTCTCTGCCCCTGGTGAAAGAATTCTTGTTTCGCCACGGTGGTCACCTATAGAAAGAATCTGCAGGATAGAAATATGGGGGCAATTAAAGACTTACGTTCTGGGGCCACCATCCTTATCCTTCTTTACTACTTAGTGATCTACTAACCAAGAATGTACATATGAGGTGTTCCCTCACTTGCTATATACATGCTTGTTCCTGGTAAGTAACCTACTAGGTAGTAAAGAAAGGACAAGGTTGTTTTCCCTGAAACTACACCTTCAAAACCAAGTGAGCCACGCCAATTCCATACATATAACCTGTCAAGTTCGTTGGTACATGCTAAGGTTGGTGTTTATGTCAAAAAGGGATTTATTGATGTCAGCTTATTGTTCCTTTTGTATGGTGCAGGGATCTCTAACCGAGGGATAGTTTTGCAATACATTTAATTTAGAATTGTTGTCAACATGTGTTTTTGTAGGTTTTCCTGTTATGGATTCATTATATATGAATTTGAGGGTTAATGTATTAAGCAAGTTTGAGTGATAGTGGCAGTGAGGAGGTTTTTACTGTATGCACTGGCACCACGTGCTACCTCATGCTGTTGGCCATAAACTGGCAGATCTTTTAGAAATGTAAGCGGTGACAAATCTTTCCATATTAATATTTCATACAAAGCATAGAGCTGAACTCCAGGATAAGCAAGTATTGTCTAAACACAAGAGGCATGTGTATTCTTAATTGAATCGAGGTGTGCTTTGTGTATTTCTTCCAGATCTGTGCAGTAATCCAGTGTTAAACTTTCCCCCTGTGCAGGAGCTTCCTATAAAAAAGACTGGTCACTGCTGCCCTCTCTCCTTGTGCAAGGTGACTGGTCTTGTCTCCGCCCCCTCCTGTAGTTTTCTGCAGGTAGGCTGTAGTGGGTGGGGCCTGATGCGTCCTTCCCACAGCTCTGCTCTTTCCATAGGCTATGTACACCACAGAGATTATATCAGGTCTACTTTTACAAGGTAAAAACTGGTTTGCAAAGGCATTTGGTGCACACAAAATTAGTTAATATCCTTTGTGGTTATTGAGGAGTATATTTAAAGTGATATTAAAGCTTCAGATCGTTTTACATTAAAATAATAAACATGTTATACTTACCTGCTCAGTGCAGTGGTTTTGCTATAGGGATGCCCAGGCAGGCTCACTTCCAAGCCACTTCATGTCCATTCCCACACAGAGCCATGGCTCTGCCCCATCCCTCTCTCTCCTCATTGGCTCATTGGCTGTTGTTGACAGCAGCAGAAGGGAGGTTGCTGCACAGAGAAGGGTTATTACCTTCATGCATTGACTGCATGAAGGTAAAAATCCATGAACCTTTAGAACCACTTTAAATTACATTTTTGTACATTGAGTTGAGCTTTATTTTCCTTTCTCTACAGACAGGACATATATTGCTGAATGGTCAGGCAGATTTTCCAGCATGTTGGAGAATCTCTGCATTGTATTGTAACATTCCAACATGCTAGTTATCACTGTGGGGTTGATTTACTAAAACTGGAAAGTGCAAAATCAGGTGCAGCTGTGCATGGTAGCCAATCAGCTTCTAACTTCAGCTTCTATAAACACAAACAAGCCTCAGCGCTTACTCTGTCCCACATCCTATGTTACAAAAGCAGTGTTCCAAGTGATGCTGCTCTTCTTAAAGCAGGAAAACTTCAAAGCACTACATGGAAACAAAGGAGGGCGCAAATGCCTAGTGCATTACCTCCAACACCATATAACGTTATTAACGGGGTTCCACCCAAATTTTGAACAATATCTGTATGTATTCTCTTCCTTGCCTAGATGCTGACATGCCGTTTAAAAAAATTTAAATCGCCGTAATTACCTTTTATTTTTCTATTCTTCTTTGCACTACCTGGTTCTCCTCCCGTGGGAGTAGGCGTGTTTCTAGCCTCTCCCAGACTCCTGGGAGCTAGTCTCAGGCTTCCCAGGATGCCACTGAGCATGTGCGGGAACGAGCGGTGAATGCTGGGAGCACAGCATTCACCACATCCAGGAAATAAATGCTTGTGGGCTTCAAATGCCCACAATGAAGATGGAAACCGCCTGCAGTGAATAATATAAGTTATTCTTTCCAACGAAATCTGACACAGGCGGACATATTACACACAATATGTGAGTATGTAATGCTGAGAAGAAAAGTTTGTGAATTAACTCAAAAAAAAAAAAAACGATAGATAGGTGGACCCCCGCTTTAAAAAGCCAAGATCATACTCACAATCATAAAGTAGTTACAAGCGTATAAATCCATAACTCCAGCATGCTGGATAAGGATATCACTGTAGTTGAAAGTTGACTCGTTTCGAGAGACAAGCCCCCTTCCTCAGAACTCCAAATACAGTGATATGGTTATCCACCGTGCTGGAGTTGTGGTTTTATATGCTTGTAACTACTTTATGGTTGTGAGTATGATCTTGGCTTTTTAATAAATTTTTATGGCATTGGAGGTAATGCACTAGGTGTATGCACCCACCTTTGTGTCCTTGTAGTGTCTAAATTCAGCTTGTACAATTAAGCTTTGACAATAAAACGTGATTGGTTTCTGTGCAGAGCTGCGCCAGATTTTTCACTCTCCAGTTTTAGTACATCAATCCCTGTGCTCTTGGCTTTATTTTCACACCAAATTACCCCATGGAGATGCTGCACATAAGTGGATTTACTTCACTGTGTACCTAGACAGAAAAGCAATGCTATTCTTGGTTTACAGAAGAGAAGCCTCCCTGATATTGTGCCAAAGATAAGGCGACAGATAGGGAATCTGTGGCTGAGAAAGTCCTCCACCTGCGGGCTGGTATGTTGTCAGTGTCCTTGTAGACGGATTGATTTATAACCAACTAATGCATTGCTACATTTGCTCTGGGTTAATGTTCATCTAAACGAGATACAGCAGTAGGAGATATTTTCAAACACCATTTCATAGGAGACCACAATCCTACACAGACCTGCAGAATGTGCGATACAGGGCGCTCAATACAACCAGACAGGGAAAGGACACAACACAGCAGTCAGTGTAGACTTTTGGGTCCCTACAGAGCAGTCCACGGCAATTGTTTATTCCATGCAATTTAAATGAGGCTTGTACTGCTGAATGGCCTTTGACTTTACTTGCAAAGTCTAGTTGTTTTTGTCAGGCTACATGCACACATGAATTTATGCTCCAAATATGATGGCAGAAAAATGTCTCCAATGTCGCATATGTCTGCACATTTTTGAGCATTTGTACGCGTGTTTAGGTGCATTTACAGGCATATGGCATTTAGAAGCATATGAGCGTAAACTCATTCTTTTGGCTAGAATATTACCTTAATTTATACTAGCCACTAGAATAAATTTATGTGCATATGTGCACATTATGCATGTTTAGGTGTGAGTATCAGCGCAAATCACACTCATAAGCTCCTCTTCAAACACAGCTTTGGAGCATTTTTTTAATCCTTTTAAGCCAGCCATACATAGATAGAAATTCAGACAGTTTAGCAGGGACTGACCGAGATTCGATCCATGTATGGGCAGGCTGATTGTACGCAAGTGGACTTGGGTACAACAAGCCTGTTGAATTTTTTACATGAGATTACTGCTTGCTCTGACGGCCAGGAAGGCTCCTTGTGCCCCCTGCTGGCAGCACACCATAGCGCTGCAGGAGACATTCCCCAATCAACAATGACTGTGTTGATGGGGGGGAGGAGAGAAAATTCAATTATATATGGCGTGCCTAAGGCCCCTTTCACAAGGACGGACCGTTTATCCGTTTTTCTTCCATCCGTCAACGGATTACAATGCCTTCCTATGGGCAAACGGATGACCATCCGTTACCATCCGTTAACCTCCGCTTCCGTTTTCATCCTTTTTTTAACGTACGAGGCTATATCCAGATCCGTGAAAACGGATATTAACTGATGTTAACGGACAATGTCCGTCAACGTCTGATCAGTTAATATCCGTTTTGAAGAAATCATTTTTTTTGTTTATCTGTGAACTCAAGCTATGACCCAGGCAATGCTTTCTGGGTAATTTCCTTAAAGGCACAGAAACTGCTGTAAACGGATCAAAACGGATACAAAAATGGATGAAAAAACGGATGTAAATGTGTACATTAACGGATGAAAACCGAGATTAACAGAATGGAAGATGGATGAAAATGGAGATTAACGGAACAGAAGACGGATGAAGATGGATGAAGCAACGGATAACGACTAATACGTTTTTAACGTGGCTAAACCTACAGTGCCCATGTAAAAGGGGCCTAAGGGCTCATTCAAAAAAAAAAAAAGCATTTACAGGTGTTTTTTATTTACTGATCTGAATGCAGCTGCAGTGAACTGCATAACACAAAATCCAAAAATTTGAATCTGAGGATATGCATATGCACATATGCCAGATTCAAATACTGGATAAAGAAAAAAACCTGGACACTTTCACCAAGTATTTACTGATCATTACACAAATTTTGTGCTAGAAAGCAAAACGCAAAATAAGTTTTTACGGCCGTGTGAATGAAGCCTAAACGTTGCTTTTAAAATATGGATCTAAACGCATAATGTGCATGGCCACATAGGATAACACTGAGTTAAAGGCATAAAAAAAATGCTCAAAAGCAGCAACCAGCGTTATGAGGTCCTCTGTGGTTAGATGCAAGATGAACAACAGCAATCCCAAATGCTAGGCGGATGCAGCCCTCTTCAGATGGGGTAATCCAAAGTGATACTACAAAAACAAATGAACAAGAAGACGCATGCACCTAGTACATTACCAAAAAACATTTATCTAATAGTAAAAATTGCTAAAAAATGAATAGTCAGAAAGAAGCAAATAAAACATAATAGGGGTGTATAGCTGATGCATTTCGGAGCGCTCCCCCTTCCTCAGAGCTAGGCTATTCTAGACACTACTGAACGAGCGCCTTAAAAAAGGGGTCATTACTAGGGGAAGCCACACCCCATAATAGGGGAGGGGGGAAAAAAGGGGAATGCTTCAATACATACTAAGTGAAAAAAAATATACAGTCAGAGTATTCTTACTCTTTCTTACTTAATCTTTTTAGGGTGAGTCACCATCCATCCTCCATCACAGTGTAATGCCGCTTACACACGGTCGGATTTTCCGACGGGAAATGTTCGATGGGAGCTTGTTGTCGGAAATTCGTGTGTAGGCACCATCAGACATTTTCCGTCAGAATATCCGACAAACAAAATTTGAGATCTGGATCTCAAATTTTCCGACAACAAAATTAATTGTCGTAAATTCCGATTGTGTGTATACAATTCCGACGCACAAAGTTCCACACATGCTCGGAATCAATCAGAAGAGCCGCACTGGCTATTGAACTTCATTTTTCCTGACTCGTCGTACGTGTTGTACATCACCGTTCTTGACGTTCGGAATTTCCGACAACATTTATGTGACCGTGTGTATGCAAGACAAGTTTGAGCCAACATCCGTCAGAAAAAAAACATGGATTTTGTTGTCGGAATGTGCAATCGTGTGTATGCGGCATTAGTATAGTCTGACTGTATATTTTCTTTTCAATTAGTATGTAATGAAGCATTTACCGACTCTTTGTGTTTTTGTGCTTTTTATACTTTAGGAATTTTATAAGAATTTTATAAATATTTGAATATCCCCCCCCCCCCCTTTTTTATCCCTCTCCCCCCCTATTTTAATTGAAAAGAAAATATACAGTCAGAGTATTCTAAAATTTTATAAAATTTTATAAATATTTGAAATATGAAGAATTTTATAAATATTTGAATATTCCCCCCCCCCCCCTTTTTATCCCTCTCCCCCTATTTTAATTGAAAAGAAAATATACAGTCAGAGTATACTTACTCTTTCTTACTTATTCCTTTTAGGGTGAGTCACCATCCATCCTCCATCACAGTGTAAGAATACTATGAATGTATATTTTCTTTTCAATTACTGTAGTATGTAATGAAGCATCACCGACTCTTTGTGTTTTTGTGCTTTTTATACTTTATGAATTTTATAAGAATTTTATAAATATTTAAATATTTCCCCTTTTTTTCCCCTCCCCCCTATTATGAGGTGGGGCATTCTAGTAATGACCCCTTTTTTAATGCATGTATAATGTAGCCTAGCTCTGAGGAAGGGGGTGCGCCCCCAAAACACGCCAACTATACACCCCTATGATGTAATTAGAGTATGTGCGTTACGGCATCTTGTGGCTTGTGGTTCTTTGGCTTATATCAGTTGCTACTTTGTGAGTATTAATTGTTAGCAATTTTTACTATTAAATAAATGCTTTCGGTAATGCACTAGGTGCGTGCGCCTTCTCGTCCGTTTTGTTTTTGTAGTATCATTAAAAAAATGCTGCATGCCTGTAAAAGCGGTGTTTTATATGCCTGTTTGCATGAGGCCTTAGGTAGGTTGTTAATAACTTTACTAACTGTGTATTACAATACATGAAATACATATATTGAATCCACATATTAGCTACTTTATATATAGTGGGATGATATGCTTCTGGCAACCAACTAGATTCCCATTTTATTTTTTGGTGAAGGTCCCAAAATAAAAACTAACACCAAACAACCTCTAGCTCTTGGACTGACATGTCATGTTGGATCTCATAATCCTTCCAGGAGTAGAGAGCCAGAAGTGCAATTTGTATTCAGAGAGCCTAATATAGTGTATGAGAGGTATTGAGGTAGTTATTGCCAATTGAGTTTTTTGCACTATTAGAGCAATTAATCAATGAAGGGACATGTCTGAAATGTTCTCTTTGACCACGGCTGCCACTTTGAATATAGCTATCGAGTGAATTTGAATTACCCCGTGCTAAAATAGAATCCGCCATTTCATCCCAATAGTTGATGTTCACACTTGAAGAATGATTTACTGCAGCCAGCTTGTGCAGAGCATTTTTGTAATGTGTATGTGCTTATTGAGACTCGGCTTATAAATCATTACATAACTAAATTGAAATTACCTTTTGTATAACAAAGATAATTTACTGCCCACAATAATTCAGAGCTGTGTTCTTCATTAGCATTCACAGCGTTTTCTATGTTATATTAGCATTTATGCCCGATATAATTTTTTACTTATTCCATCTCAGTGACCCCATAAGCATTACATCCTTATGGACTTATGGTGGAGCCAAACCAAAAGGCACAAAGGAAAGTGGAGATGTTTCCCATGACAGGCTATCAGATTTTAGGTTTTCAGGTTTCTGGTTAAATGAAAGGTTAGAAAAGGGAAATACATGATTGCTGTAGGTAACATCACTGTTTTTCTTTATGAATAACAGTGGTGTAGTGGGTAGCACTTTCACCTTGCAGTAAGAAGGGTCGCTGGTTCGAATCCCAACCACGACACTACCTGCTTGGAGTTTGCATGTTCTCCCTGTGCCTGCGTGGGTTTCCTCCGGGTACTCTGGTTTCCTCCCACACTCCAAAGACATGCTGGTAGGTTAATTGGATTCTGTCTAAATTGTCCCTAGTATGTATGAATGTGAGTTAGGTACCTTAGATTGTAAGCTCCTTGAGGGTAGGGACTGATGTGAATGTACAATGTATATGTAAAGTGCTGCGTAAGTTGACGGCGCTATATAAGTACCTGAAATAAATAAAATAAAAAATAAATGAATAAACCCCACTTAAAGCAGTATTAAACCCAAAAGCCAACATTTATTATATTGCAGCTTAAAGCGGAGTTCCACTGGTTTTTAAGTTCATTAAAAGTCAGCAGCTACAAAAAGTGTAGCTGCTAACTTTTAATAAACAGCCACTCACCTGTCCCACAGTCCAGCGATGCGGCCGCCCGAAGCCTCCGTTCTCTCCCCCTCCTCTTCGCGGCGCCGACATTATGAGTGTGGGCGCCAGGCTGTGACCGTCTACGACTTCAAAGCCGGGCACGCACTGCGCATGTGCGAGCCGCGCTGCACTCCGTCAATGGCCAGGCAATGTTCTGGGACCTGTCATGTGTCCCAGAAGATTGCCGGGAGGGAAGGACCGCCTGGGAATCGCCTAGGCGGTCGTAAGGTGGAAGGAGGAAGTGGAACAGGAAGTCCCACGCCAAACCAGGTACCAGCCCCCCCCCCCCCAAATAAAATGACATGCCAATTGTGGCATGTCAGGGGGCTAGGAGTACTTAAAGCGGAAGTTCCACTTTTGGGTGGAACTCCGCTTTAACAATTCTTACAGTAGATGTGATGGTTGTATTAGTTTCCTTTTTTTTTACGCTTTCTTTCTTCTATGTTCCTCTAATGATTCAGCCAGCAAGTCTGTTGTTTTTCAAAAGCACAAGCAGAATCTCTTTCCAGCAGAATGTATCAGTTTACATTGGATTTTGGGTGAGACAAACCACTTAATACTGGCAGGGGTGAATAGAATGATCAGCTTTAAGGCCTGATTCACACATATGCATTTTAGTGCTTTTTGCATTTTGCAGATTTGCACTACAGAACGTGTTCCATAGGAAACCATGTTAAAAGGACAATAGTGCAAAACTGAAAAATGCAAGAAAGAGCTAAAAATGCATAAGTGTGAATCAGGCCTTATTCATTCATACAAAACCTTTATCCCAAAAGGAAAAAAAAACTGTTTGCTTTTGCTGCCTTTAAAGTGTAAGCTGGAGTTTGGCCTCCATTTGTTAGTGTATTTAAAGTGTTACTAAACCCACAACAGTAAGATCAATCTGTATATGCAGTAAAGCATGCTTTTCATACCCGCTGTGGAACCTAATGGGTTAATCCTCTTCATTGTGTAAAAAAGGGTGTTTGATCCTATCTTCTCTTATCCTCCCCTTCTTACATTGTCTCCAAAACATGTCCGGATAAGACAGAGTTACTGGAGTCAGGCTGCACATGCTCAGTTTGGTGTGTATCGCTAGAGAGGTTTTTTTTATTTTTTTATTTTTTTTTTATTTGAGAGTGCATGTGAACAGCACAGGGCCAATCAGCACCGTCCAGATAGAGGGTCAGGGGTCCTGTATCCTGATAGGACAGTCAGTGCAGTATGAGAACTCCTCCTGCAAGCTTTAACCAGGCACTGATATAAGTCACAAGACTGCTATATACTGCTGATAAGAAAAGGTATTTAGCAGTTTATAATTACTCAAATGATTGCATTTCTGTGTTCTGTGTACTGTGGGAGACCAGATATAGCGAATGAAGGGTCCTAGGTTTAGTAACATTTTAAGTCTGTTAATACATTTACCACTTCCCTTCCCCCAGACTAACAATGCTGCTGTCCACTGTGCCTCCTGTGCTCATTCCTTCAGAGTTGTGTCTCATTAATACAGGAAGAGTGTTACTGGCCAGATCGCCATGTAAAAACAAAGGGGGGAAACCAAAGAAAAGAAAACTGATGTGGCCAACACATATAATGATTGATAAGCTTCAATATAATACATTTTTGGCTTTGGGTTTAATGCTGCTTTAAGGGCAGTGCTGCTAATATTGATAGATTGCTTGTGACTTGAAGCTAGTGAATTGAATCATCCCACTGCCTTACAATATCCTAAAGGGATTCCACTGGTGAGATGTCTCTGCTAAAAAAAAACACAGTTCTGTCCCCCACCCCTAACCTTGGAGTCTCACTCCTCCTGTCGTAGCAAATGAAGTTTCAGTCTTCTTAATGTAACAACAATGAATAATTCCACAGGGAGAGTGAAGTCTCTCTAGCATTGGCCATAACAGTAGGTCTTGCTGTGATTTCTGCTGCCTAGATCTCTCTGCCATGTAGTATGTAAGAGATAAATGTGAAGCTACATGATGATTTAACCCACTGGCATCTATCCCAAACTGAAATATCAATTCTGAGTAGTCTGACCCTTTAACGCTGATTTATAAATCCTGACGCATAGAGGAATATGGCTGTCATTTATATTAACTAGTCATATATTTAAATTTTCCGACCTATCCTAGAAAATGACAGCTGGAATCTAACTGGTCACTATAGGTGACAATTCATGTTATTTGCTTTAGCTTTAATAAATAGGCCTATTCAGTGCTGCATTATGTCTTTCCAATGATGATGTCACACCTCTACCGTCATCTATATTTCTACCTAGGCATTTCTTCTTATCATCATTGTCTTCCTCTCATCACCTTCCACTAAATATAAATGCATGTCTTTATTTTTTTAGTTTGTTATCACTGCACCTTTCTAGATGTATCTATATTGTTTGTAATAATAACTTTTTTGATGACTAAATTGAAATGATTTGTTGTAATGAGGTGGAGTCTACTATCATTGAAATTATCTAATGTCTTTACTAAACTAGCTTTGGTACCAGCCGATCCGGTATTTCAGCACTCTGGACAGTTGCCTGCAGACTCCCTGGTTAAGATCGGCTATCCATCACAAAGCACCCAGTCTAATCACTTGTGTGAGTATACATGCTACATTTCTTCAGGAGAAAACCTGTCTTTCTTTTGATTTACTTTTCTTTCTCCACAAAGGATAGGAACTTAATAATATTATGTTATATAATAACAGTCCCTCGGGTCTTTACACTTTCAGAAGATAATTGTTTCCATCCAAAGCTTTATTGTTCTTGTTGCCAAGATCTATATGAACCACATATTCTCTATATCAATGCATGTATATATATATATTTGATCCTCATTGAAAAAACAGAATATTTATACATTTCTTACCATACTAATATTCACATGTGTTTAGCTGAGACTTGCTGACCCAATTCAGCTTGACCAGTAACAGAATTGGTCATCCATAGTGATGATACCTGCATCCAAAATTCCAGATTGTGCTTGGGACAACAGCAAGAGAGACACTAGAATTATCTTAACCAAGACAAAAGAATGCTCTTGAGTATATCCCTGGCCGGTTCAGACACTGCTGCTGGGTACTGGTCTCTTAATAAGAGCCTGTTTAGCTCAACCACGTTACCACAGATGCCCCGTAGGACTGCACACCATCAATGTGAACCACTGCAGGCAAAAATTCACAAACTGACTTCAACTGGCTTTCTAACCCATGAGGATACACTCCTTCACCACGTTTCCCCAGTACATGGCTTAATTGTAGAAGCACTTTACCTCTGCCTCTACGATTAAGCCCTATACAGGTGGAATGTGTTAGAGGAATGTATTCTGATGGGTCTGAGAGCAAGCTGAAGCCAGAATTGAGAATTATCTGAATAGATATTTGTTGACCTAGAACAGCCTTCTCAACTAGGGTTCCTCCAGAGGTTGGTAGTGTTCCATGAGTAATAAGCAATTTCAGCCTCTCATATAAGTAACCACTGGCACCAATTATCTTTTTAGATATCTGTAAGGGGGGTTCTTTCCACTGATCACAAATGTAAGAAGCATTCTTCCCACAAATCTTCATGCTAATATACCGTGAATTATTTTTGCCGTCTGTGTCCCATTGCAGAGATTTCCCTATACTTCCTTTCCCATAGCAGGACAGGAAGTGGGAGGAAATCTCTGGTTGTCACGAGAGTCACCAACACCAGTGTCCCAATTGGAAAATTTCCTCTCTATTACTGTTCTAGGGACAATCTAAAATGTAGGATTTTCTTTTATTTTCACTTCCAATGGTAAACAGACAAGTAGAGAGGGTGAATCTCCCTAACAAGGGCACAGACAGCAGTAGAAACCTGGCAGTTGTTTTAATCCCTCTACACTCCATCCAAAACTAAAAAAAAAAGTCTTGACTTCAGTTATACTTTAAGGGATCCTCTGTGTTAAAAAGGTTGAGAAAAACTGACCTAGAAAGTTGAAGGTTAACCTTAAGGCTGGCCATACACGGTTTTAATCTCGGCCGGTTCAGCAGAAACTGGCTGAGAGTCAAACCATTAATGGGCAGGCTGAATGTACCAAGTTGATTGATCAATCAACTTGGATACAACCAGCCTGCCGCTAGCAATAATTACTGTCTTCTCCTGGCAGGGAGGGCTTCCCCTGCCCCCCCTGTATTGATGGGGGAAATGTGCCAATTTCTTTCCTGCAACTCGTGGTTGCAGGACAGAATTTCGCACAGTGTATGGCCATCCTAAGTGGAAAATATATGGGAAAAATATATGGCAACTTTTACAGAAAAGAAAAAAACATTTATTCACAAAGCCAAAAGGAATTATTATACCATCAGATGTAATTATTATAAACATAATTAAGATGTGTATATTTCTTCCAGGGTAGCAATGATATGTATCAACATTTGGTAATGGATATTGTCAGCTATGTATATAATTATGTGCACAATAGGGACATAAAACATAAAAATAGCCATGGTAGTGAGTATCTAGTTTGAAGTTCTGTATAAGCCAGGTCCTGCACACACTTTAAAGAGGTATACATATGTGGCATTACCTTCAATTCTGTTCTCTTTGGTAAACATCCAACTTTAAGAAAAAAAATGGAGGACATAGATGAAAAAAGAAAGAAAAAGTAATAACATTTTTTCATACACTAAAAACATAAAAAGGTTAGTCTGATTCTCCTGATTCCGATGAGAATTTGAATAATCAAACTTCTTTTATTTACTACACCTAACACAATCTTACTCTAGTCAGCATGAAATAAAAGGTATAAAAATGTATAATTGTGTGACACTGGGAGATTTTGAAGGAAGAGGAGAGGATCATTTAAACTGACATTTCTTATATATGATGACCCTTGACCTGCTTTGAATTTTCATTTTTATATTTTACAGTAACACATTATTACACCGAGGTTTTTTTTATAATAGGCTTTGAAAAAACTGCAATGTGATAGCAAGCCTATAATCTTTGTACATATTAGGCTCAATGGTCTTCATAGGTAGTATACTGTACACATGAATGGGGTGTGCATAATCTATAAATGTGTATTAATGTACTATAAACTAAAATCTTAATTTTTTTCTATAGCATTTAATTATGAAGGTATACTGGTCAGTCAAATTTGCCCATTACATGTCTATTAATTATAAGTATTTATATAGCGCCAACAGTTTATGCAGGACTTTAAATATTTGGCATCAGTCGCTGCCCTCAAGGCGTTTACAATCAGAGGTCCCTATTTTGTATTGATACACATAGTAGAACCAATTTGGACTGATGCCAATTAACCTGCCAGCATATGACTTTGGACTGTGGGAGGAAACCGGAGTGCCCACAAGTGACCCATGCAAGCACAGGGAGAACATGCAGACTTCATTCAGGTAGTGTTGGTTTGGGTTAGGGTTATTTACAATTTAATTTTCTTTTAAGAAGGTTTTAATAAATCAGCTCCGGAGTGGCTTATCCTGGAACAAATTTCTGATAAGCAGCTGTTCAGCAGGGATACTGACTGCAAAACCTAACATACAAACAACCAACCACAAGTGGCAGAATCTTCAGATCTGTTTGAAAAATACCCATATGAAAATAGGAAGCAATTAGCAATAAAAATGCACATAAAATAGTATGCTCAGGCAACCCTAATACCTCAAGGGTGTTTATTGAATATACTGGACACTCGTGTTCCCTTTAAAGGAGACCTGTGGGAGAAACGTACCTTCCAAAGTATCATCTCTCAATCCTTCCAGCAAAAATTCGAAGATCATCATTGCACCTTGGGATCTCCAAAACCCAATAGCCTCCAGCGTCCCGGACACACTTCGGTCCCATCTGCTACTGTCCTTCATATTACTTGCATTCTGTGTTTTGGTGATCCCAATGAGGGTAAAGTATACAAGCAGGCACGGCGAAAGCAGCTTTTGGGCGTAAAAACACACCAAAGGTTTTCATTTAGCTTGGACACCACAACTCAATTGCATTAAGTATAGAGTTCATTTGTATTTAATTTAATGATAAGAGTATATACCTGTCACATTTACATCACACCTCATGCCTCAGTGCTTCAAAATTATGAGCATTGTGAGGGATAAAGTATTGGTAAACCCTCACCTTGTAAAACAACCCATTCAGTTTAAAATAGAAATGAAAGACAATGCATTTGCGTATATTTATATATACATTATAAATACCCTTTTTTCTTTTTTTTTTTTCAATAAGTGATCACATAAACTTTGAAAAGAAGCTTAGAGAGCTAAGAGTGGGGAAACAGCAGTACACTGATCGTCCCAGTGAGCGGCTGTGCAAGGAAGAGGGGGGGGTGTCAGGAGTCAGCACAAGTCATGGGCACTGGAAGACTGGCAGACTGTTCTCCAAGAACAGCCAGAAAACTGACCACTCTGGGATGGATGTGCTCTCATGCCTAGTCTGGCCAGTTTTTTTTATAGGAAAGCAGGGAGACAGGAAGGATCGCCATGTATTTCACACGAAGGAAGCAATCCAAAGAGAACAGGATACTTTTTAACACAAGCACATGATACAACAGACACATATCAGGAATATGAAATGTTGGGGTAACATATTCTTACACAGCAGCTGCTGCTGCTAAGAAAAGTTGCACCATTCACTCTCCTCCTTTTCTCTGTAGCAGCGTCTGCTGTTAACCTCTACAGCGCAAGTAGACGGCCACTTAAGACAGTATCTGACAGCTTTGAAAGGGAGAAGGGAAGATTCTTACCAAAAGTAGCCATCAGAAAGTAATAGGATACACACCACACCATACAACCACACACACAAATCATCTTTAAATGCTTACTTGCAGGATTTTCCTTTCAAATAATGATGTTTTTTATTCAATTGCAGTGTGCCTTTGAATTTGAACATTTGACTAGTCAACTCCCTGGCACAGTCTGATCCCTCCTTGTGCAACCGATCCCTCTCTACTTTCTGTGCTGGCCCAGCTCCTCTGTCTCTCTCTTCACCTCCTTTACCTCTCTTGAGTGCAGCTCAACTGCAGGGTTTTACCGGCCCTCAACTGCTGGCGTGGACAAGCCCTTATGGCTACACATACACTTTCACAGTATACATAGCAGACTGCAATTGTAAAGACACATATATTTTTTATTTTTTCATCTACTGTGTTTTATTTTTACTTTTTTTTTTTGTACTCCATGATCTGGTAAATAATTCCTAAAATGCTATATTTAAATGCTCTTATTCTGATAGATAGATACATTCGTTCATACATAGATACATGGATATATAATATTAGAGGTTAGTTTTTAGAATTTGAACCATGAATTAGCCTTAGCACTTGCAATAATCCTTGCAGTTCAGGCACAGCACAACAGCACAGCCTATTGGTGGACAGGCCAACTTGTCATAGAATAAGCAGAAAGAATGCCAAATGTAATACAAATATTGATGAAGTAAAAAAATTGTTCATTGAGGTCATTTAGATGTTTCAATCAGAGTTCCTTTAAATTCATGAATGGTAAATTAAGGTGCAGGCTTAGTAATTACCCTCTAATTACTAGTGTCAGACAAAGAGTGTGATTCTTCATATCCTTAATGAAATTGATTCATGCCGATTTAAGCCTAATGCACACGATGAGATTATCGGACGAATGATCGTCCGTTTTTTTTTTTTTGTTTGTGTTTTTTGCATGATAGTCTCCATATCAAATGCGAATAGGTTACTAAACTAATATAATTCTCATACGACAGAATAAAAATTCGGAAGTGATTTAATGTATTTGTATTGTATTACGAAAATTGTACTATCTGGTATCATACGAGAAACATTTTCATGTTTGTCCCTTCTGAAAATTTCAGACGACTGCTGTGTACTAACAATCAGATTATCGTACGATGGCATCGAAAGCGGAATTTCCCGTCCGGTTTTCTCATCGTGTGTACGAGGCTTTAGACAGGACACTGACCCCTTATGAGTAAAGTTATATCCTTAGGATCTGAAGGTGTAAAATGGTGTGGAAATATGACAGGAAAACAGAACAGAACATTAATGCACATAAATCTATGTATCTTGAAGTAGCATTCTGCAGTTAGTACAGATAACAAAGTATCTATACACACAATAGTATCATTACAAAGACTGTAGCAGCTGTACCCATAGCTGTGGCCTCCATTATAGAAAAGAGAGTTCAAGAGACCCTACACATATAAAAGGAGTACAATGTTTGAGAAGTGGGCTGAGAACAGTAGCGTCAAAGAAAGCCTCTGTGAAGATCTGGATCCTTCTGTACTTGTTTGGTGACATGATTACATAGGGACAGGCACATTTAAGTATTGGAGCCTAGATCAGAGATTTAACCCCCTCCTACTATAGTCACGAAAAAAAATCAAAGCCCCACATGTCTGATTATTATTGTTGTTATTATTATTATTGATATAATTGTAATGATATTTGAAGCTTCAAGTGTCCTCCAAAAATCTACCAAAAATATATATACAAGCAACAGTCCAAATTTACCAATACCTAAAAAATATACCTAAAAGGTTTATTTAACTGGGCAGCACAGTGTCTAAGTGGTTAGTACTCTGGGGTCGTTGGTGCGAATCCCAAACACAGTATTACCTGCCTGGAGCTTGCATTTCCTCCCTAGTGCCTGCGTAGGTTTACTCCTGGTACTCCGGATTCCTCCCACGCTCCAAAGACATGCTGGTAGCCTCATGCCTAAATTAGCCCTAGTATGTGTATGCATAAATGTGAGTTAGGGATCTTAGGTTGTAAGCTCCATGAGGGCAGAGACTGATGTGGACGTACAATATATATGTAAATGGCTGTGTAAATTGTTGGCGCTATACAAGCACCGGTAATAAATAAATAAATAAATAAATGACTGTACCCATATAGCCTAAACACAAGGTAAAACACTTAAAGATAAAAACTCTGAGGGTTTAGGGTACATGGGTACGGTCATTTGAATAAAGCCTTTTGGGTATTTTGGCAACTTTGGATTGTTGCTGGTATTTTTATTTTTTTTTCCAATATTATTTTTGGGAGATTTTTGGAGACAACCTGAAACTTCATATATCTTTACCCTTTAATTAGTACTTCAAAGTCAAGTTTGTCTTCCCTTGTATTATTTCTTTTTATAGGGCAGTCAAGATTTCTATTTACCTTCCCTTTATACAGATTAGTATATATCTAGACACTATAGAAGCAATTATTATTGTCAGAATAATAAAAAATGAAGTAAAAAAAGTTACCTACAGACTTTGGCTGATGATTTAATATTGAGAGGGCAGGCTCGGACAATTCCGCTTAGCTGGTAAAAACAAAGGGAAAAATGCACACTATGTTCTCTATAAACTTTTCTTTCATTCCAAATTAGCACAGCCTAGAAGATAAAGCTCTGATGTGTTTCCCACTGTACTCGTTAAGTCGATTGTCAGGGACCACGTGTACCTCCAGCCAACAGTTCTTCTCAAACTGATTTGCTGATGTCAGATTTTGTTTCGTATTTATTATATCAGGAAAACGTTGCAGCAAAAGTGTAATCTCAGGACCTGTATGGAATGCACTGTCTAGGTTCTCATGTTATATACATATGGTCATTTTTGTGGCTCTGATGGTTCAAATCTGATGCCGCCTACACACGAGTGGACTTTATGGCAGACTTTGCCTGGCGGATGGGATTTCGTCGGACAATTCAATCATGTGTGAGCTCCAGCGGACTTTGTTTTCTCAAAAGTTGGACGGACTTAGATTTGAAACATGTTTTAAATCTATCCGTCGAACTCGAGTCCGGTCGAAAAGTCCGCTAGTCTGTATGCTAGTTCGACGGACAAAAAGCCACGCTAGGGCAGCTATTGGCTACTGGCTATGAACTTCCTTATTTTAGTCCAGTCGTACGTCATCACGTACGAATTCGACGGACTTTGGTGGATTGTGTGTAGGCAAGTCCGTTCATTCGGAAAGTCCGTCATAAAGTCCGTCGAAAAGTCCGCCGGGCAAAGTCTGCCGTAAAGTCCGCTTGTGTGTATGCGGCATTACAATTTTTGGGAGGCTTTCTAGAAACTCTCCTGCCACCAGCCTGCATACTGCCTGTGAAACGTTTGCTTTTACCCTCTCTCTTATAGATAGCCTAATTTACTGATCTATAAGGATTATTATTTTGCATAATGGCAATTAATTTTAGCAATGACAGCCATAAGAGCTGACAAATATTAATCATTAAAGCGGTGTTCCGCCCCAAAAAAAATAATTAAAAGCCAGCAGCTACACATACTGCAGCTGCTGGCTTTTAACAATAGGACAAGCACCTGTTCTGGAGTCCAGCGATGTCAGCACCGCAGCTGATGTTTCCATCAGCTGTCGGGTGCTGCCGCCACCATTGCGGGTAAGGGTATCCGGCAGTGTAGCCTTATGGCTTCATGCCGGGAACCCTACTGTGCATGCGCGAGGCCCCGCTCCTCTCTCCTACTGGCCCGGCGACAGGGGGAGGAGGAGGAGGGAGCCTCGCGGTGATGTCACGGGCCGCGGCCCGGACCCCCGAAAGATGCCAATTGTGGCACCGGAGGGGGAGAGGAGACAAATGAGCGGAAGTTCCACTTTTGGGTGGAACTCCACTTTAAATGAAAAATAACACATAACATTATACTTTTTTAATTGAGCCTATAGTCTACACAGAAATAATCATACAACATGGGTGTTCTTCTTTAGAGCTGAGATTCACCAGTAGACATTATAAGACCATCAGTTCATTCACAATTAACCATTTGATGTTCAAAGCCAAGTTTTATTTTAAAGTGTTACTAAACCCAGGACCCTGCATTCACTATATCTGGTCTCCCACAGTACACAGAACATGGAAATGCAATTATTTTAGTAAATATAAACCTCTAAATACCTTTTCTCATCAGCAGTTATAGCAGTCTTGAAGCTTCCATCAGTGTCTGGTTAGCTTGTAGGAGCAGTTTCCATTCTACTCTGTCCTATGAAGCTGCAGGACCCCTGACCCTCTGTCTGGACAGTGCTGATTGGCCCTGTGCTGATCACATGGACCCTTCCAAGAAAAGAAAAACTCTCTAGCAATAAACACCAAACTGAGCATGTGCAGAGTGACTCCAAAGGCTCTGTCCTATCAGTAGATGGTTTAGGGACAGTGAAAGAAGGGGAGGATTAGAGAAGACAGGATCAAACACCTTTTTACACAATATGCAAGATTAACCCCTTAGGATCCACAGTGAGTATAACAAGCATGCTTTACTGCATATACAGACAGATTTTAGTATTGTGGATTTAGTAACACTTTAAATATAAACTCTAATAAGATTTTTTAACAGGACAAAAAGCAATGTGCAAAGGACAATAATGCATAGCACACACTCAAACACGCTTTTGCTTTTATGATATTATTAACCTAAAAACCTGATTGGCTGCTGTGGATGTATGCAATTTGAACATAGCTGTTTGCCTTTTGATTGCATTATTGTTATAACTGTAAATGTTCTATAAAGTGTTTATATGTGTTAGTCTTTTGGTGGTTGATGCACTTCCTAATGACCAGCCATTTTGTAATGTCTATGGCCAACATTAGTGTGAAAATTGAAGTGTGCGTTTGTATGGTTGCATATCCAGGGTTAACTTTCTGTTCATGAAATTGAAAACAATTGCAGAGATTTCACTTATACAGGATGTATAATTCATGTTTTCTGCCCTTCATCCCATCATCAGTTTGTAGACACTAAGGGCCGAGTCAGCTTTGGACTGTATATCTACTGATGTTACTAGCCTAGATATCTGTTGACATTTATTCTATTGTCTCATTATGGTTTTTAGGTGAGCAGGTTGGTTTTAGAGTTGTGTAATGTGCAAGCTGAAAGTAAGTTGCAAGAAAAAAATCAATAGGAAAGTAAGCAGACGGCGCCATACACTGTATATGTACCAAGCTGCTAGCCAGGGAGGAGAGGAAGCAATCAGTAAGGTTCAGGGCTTGGCACATGCAGCAGATTGCATATAAGAGAAACAGGAAATCAGCTCAGGGCAAAGCAATGCATATAGAGCTGCCCAAAGGATAACTATCATTCTTTGATAATGTCACAGTGGTTTATATGCAAATTGTTTCATTGGAAATATAAACAGCTATTGCACTCAAAGCGTCTCATATGAGAACTCATTAGCCTAAGTGTCGGGCAATTAACTGAGCTAGAAATAACTCAGGGCTGTAGCATTAAAAGGAATTTTGTAAACATTTGAACTTTGTGCTCTAGAGATAAAAAAAAACCCTCACTCTTAGTGGGTCTGCTAATGACTATGCAGATACTAAGTGAAATTAGGAATAAATTGTACACCTGTTATTATATACAGATTATTGGCGTTGTCTATTGATTGGTGGAATTGATTATTATTAAAGATAAGCTTGCAGACTTACAGACTTTAAGAAGCCTGACATATCACCTGACTATATCTTATCATATAGGGTACTATAGTCACAGACACCACTCAGATAATAGGTAGCTCTTGGACCCAACTGCTACCAGCGACATAATCTAAGAGGCGCCTTCTTATCAAGAAAGAGATAGGTCACTATGTGCTTATTCGCTGATTAATCTTACTTAAACAGAAGATAAAAGTGTAATGGTACACTATGCATAGCTATCAGAGTTGACTTTGCTCCGCGTATAGTTTGCTATGTTATAGAATTTTACCTTCCCCGATTCAAAATGCTCCATGAAAACAGGCATAACACTAAGCACATATATATATATATATATATATATATATATATATATATATATATATATATATATTGTATTATGTATATATATATATACTATTCACATATTCAAAATAATATTGCTAAAACATTTTAATGCAGATAAAATGCATTGCTGATTCTAGAAACATGAGAAATAATTGATCAAATGTATCAAATTTGCCTGAGCAGTGTAACCAATTTAAATTAAAATACTCTCCTTAGATTATGAAAGCTCTTTATATTTATAAATATATATATATAGATATATCTATATCTATATATTATATATATACAGTGTATAAATATATATATATTTATATATATTTACACCCACAGTATCTCACAAAAGTGAGTACACCCCGCACATTTTGTAAATATTTTATCATATCTTTTCATGTGACAACACATGAAAAAATGACACTTTGCTACAATGTAAAGTAGTGAGTTTACAACTTGTATAATAGTATAACTTTTCTGTCCCCTCAAAATAACTTAACACACAGCCATTAATGTCTAAACCTCTGGCAACAAAAGTGACTACAAAGTGAAAATGTCCAAATTGGACCCAAAGTGTCAATATTTTGTGTGGCCATCTTTATTTTCCAGCACTGCCTTAACCCTCTTGGGCATGGAGTTCACCAGAGCTTCACAGGTTGCCACTGGAGACCTCTTCCACTCCTCCATGACAACATCACAGAGCTGGTTGATGTTAGAGACCTTTCACTTCTCCACCTTCCGTTTGAGGATGCCCCACAGATGCTCAATAGGGTTTAGGTCTGGAGAAATGCTTGGCCAGTCCATCACCTTTACCCTCAGCTTCTTTAGCAAAGCAGTGGTCGTCTTGGAGGTGTGTTTGGAGTCGTTATGTTGGAATACTGCCCTGTGGCCCAGTCTCCAAAGGGAGGGGATCATGCTCGGCTTCAGTATGTCACAGTACATGTTGGCATTCATGGTTCCCTCAATGAACTGTAGCTCCCCAGTGTCGGCAGCACTCATGCAGCCCCAGACCATGACACTCCCACCACCATGCTTGACTGTAGGCAAGACACACTTGTCTTTGTACTCCTCACCTGCTTGCCGCCATACACGCTTGACACCATCTGAACCAAATAAGTTTATCTTGGTCTCATCAGACCACAGGACATGGTTCCAGTAATCCATGTCCTTAGATTGCATGTCTTCAGCAAACTGTTTTCAGTGCATCATCTTTAGAAGAGGCTTCCTTCTGGGACGACAGGCATGCAGACCAATTTGATGCAGTGTGCGACGTACAGTCTGAGCACTGACAGGCTGACTCCCCCACCCCTTCAACCTCTGTAGCAATGCTGGCAGCACTCATACACTATTTCCCAAAGACAACCTCTGGATAAGGCGCAGAGCACGTGCCCTCAACTTCTTTGGTCGACCATGGCGAGGCCTGTTCTGAGTGGAACCTGTCCTGGTAAACTGCTGTTTGGTCTTGGCCACCATGCTGCAGCTTAGTTTCAGGGTCTTGACAATCTTCTTATAGCCTAGGCCATCTTTATGTAGCGCAACAAATATTTTTTTCAAATCCATGAGGTGCCATGTTTAACCTACAGTGACCAGTATGAGAGAGTGAGAGAATGAGAGCGATAACACCAAATTTAACACACCTGCTCCCCATTCACACCTGAGACCTTGTAACACATGACACTGGAGAGGGAAAATGGCTAATTGGGCCCAATTTGGACATTTTCACTTAGCCGTGTACTCAATTTTGTTGGCCGTGGTTTAGACATTAATGGCTGTCTGGTTTATTTTGAAGGAACAGCAAATTTACACTGTTATACAAGCTGTACACTCACTACTTTACTTTGTAGCAAAGCGTCATTTTTTCAGTGTTGTCACATGAAAAGATATAATAAATATTTACAAAAATGTGAGGGGTGTACTCACTTTTGTGAGATAGATATATATATATGTGACAAGAATTGGTGAAGGCTGATGGGTTGAATCACCTACTGGCTTTTTGTCTTTTTTGAGCCCATAGAGGCAAGCTATCCCCAATGAAGTTCCGAGCTCTAGCCTTCCTTCCTATGTGCTCCTACTCTTCCTGCTACATTTTCCCAGAAGATCAAGTGAGTGCTTATAGTATTGGCTAGAGAAGGTGGTTGGACCTGAAAATTTAGTCTGTGCCATTGCCCCACCAGGAGATACAAGATAACTTGATTCAAGTAGCCAAGTTCATTATACCACTTTTGGGAGTACTCACACTTCAATTCAGTACCATAGTTGTAAAAAAAAAAAGAAATATAAAAGAAACAGCAGGCCTTATCACAAGGTCTTAGACTGAGCCCTGTTTGGTGGAACGAGTTAAAGGAGGCATTCTTTGGGTGGGACTACTGTTGTAGTTATCTGTAAAATAAACTGGTGAAAATGGTGACATCATGAATGTATTCTATACCTTATCAACAGGAATTTATTAAAAGAAACAATATTACTGTTACATTTTTCTAGTTAGCAAAGCTATATCAGCATTACAATACCAAATAGAATACCCTAACTTTTATCACAGATTCTTTCTTTTTTATGCTTTTTTGGTTAAAGTATATACTGTTCGTAACAACTTGTCCCTTTCTTTTAGCATGTAAACGAAAAGAACAGGACCATGGCAAAGACAGAGGGAATACACCAAAAAAGCCAAGGTTGGTCTTCACAGATGTCCAACGGAGGACTCTTCATGCAATATTCAAAGAAAATAAGCGCCCATCCAAAGAATTACAGATCACTATTTCCCAGCAGCTTGGCTTGGAACTCAGCACAGTCAGCAACTTCTTCATGAATGCTCGCAGGAGGAGTCTAGATAAGTGGCAAGATGAAGGCAGCTCGGGAAATACATCATCTTCATCAAGCACTTGTACCAAAGCATGAAGGAAACACAAAATAAAAAAAAAAAAAACTACAACCTCGGTGGAAAAGCTTTAATAAAATGGAAAAGGACATCCAATTAGCAGGTTTATACTTTAAAACTATTTCAAACCAAAATTATTTATAAGTCCAAAGAAACCAAAGACTCATTTCTCCTGTGAACTTTTCTTCTTAGCGCATTTTTCAGGAGAGCGACTTGCAAAAAAACAAAATAATAAGACAAGTTCCACTGGCCTTACACCTTCAGCCATCATCATCATCTTCACAGTATTTTGATGTCTGGTGGTTTGGAGCATCGTGATCTCTTGTCATTGAATGGACATTTTCTGATATGGGTAGTCATTGCCACCGCACATTTAAACATGAAGGTGTACGGTGTATCTGTACTTACAGTCCAGTGGTAAGGAACTCGGTCATAACTTGTCTGCAGGTTGGGATACAGTGTGACCAACAAGTCGTCTTGAGTTTATTGGAACTGAGTGTAGCTGTGTCATTTGAACCTAGCGGTTTCAAGGTTTTGCTGTTGGCGTTCAAATGGGTAAATGGCACCTAGACCTGTGCATTCTCTTTGTTTGTTAAGAGTTGTCCAGACAAATAGAAACATGACCTCTCCCACAAGTGCAACATACCAAAGAACACATTTAGTATAGTAGTTCAGGTGTTTTATTGCAGTAATTTTAATATTTCAGTGATATTTTTACATACTGTTGTATGAAGAAATGTAGGTATAAACTATTCTAATTTCTTACTAGAAAAAAAAAAAAGAAAATTCACAAACATTCATTATAACCAGGACTGTTATTTGTAAGGAAACATAATGTTAGGGATTTCTTTCACTGTCGTAGATATTTGAAGGATGCAATCTGCTTGAACTGAGCACAAGTACTTTATGCTTTTGTGACCTCTGTTCACACATACCATATATATATATATATATATATATATATATATATATATATATATATATATATATATATATATATATATATATATATATATATATATATATATATAACACACACTGGTGTATATATATATATATATATATATATATATATATATATATAAATAAATAACTTTCATAGTTTTTTCCTCAGTGAAATTCATCTTGTTTCTTTTCAAGGACCAGACATTTGTATTATTCCCATTCCTAGTAATATGAATATGAGTAGACTGCTGCCTTTACATATAATGAAAACAATTAACAATACACTTTTCAGTCTCCTGGAAGTGATTACTGAAACATAGGCAGGCAAATATAATAAAAGGTAGTGCAAACAATACTGATGTGCTAAAGTGAACAGCAACCAATCATATGCCAATATGTAGCACTTTAGTGTGCCTAAAGTATTAAAAGGTAATTTCTGATTGGTGCTATGTTATACTCCTTATGAGTTTTTCACCCAAAGCTATAAACATATGTATGCAGTAACCAGTAGATTTTTCCCAGCCATATATAAGTAATTGGTCTCCATAACAAAATATGTTTTATTCCCACCATGTACACCTTATTAGATTTAAAATATCAGCCATGTTATAGGATGCCTGCCACTAAAGAAAATATTATATTGCAGCCAACACTTACAAGTAGACACATAAGCGGTACATGCATGTACTTTTTCTCATCTTCTAAAGCTCTCACATTTGTGATTTGTGAGCATTCCTATTGGCTAGAAAGACTCAGAGCACTTCATCGAGGGATGTGGTTAGGGAGAGTTTGGCAAAGGTTCAACCTCAGAGATGGTGGTAGACCTAGGCATATTGTGCTTGCCAGACTTGGGGGTTCCCAAGGTGTCTGCTTTTAAATGTTTGTGATACATGCACTTGTTTTCATTAGTAACACATTTGCTTCAAGGGGTAAAAAAAAAGTCACATTTTTGGTTACCTGTAAAATCCTTTTCCTTGAGTACATCATGGGACACAGAGCATCTTCAAATTCATAACAGCAGGATCCAAGGTCCTAGCTCCAGGGCTGTGGCTATTACAGCCTCAGGGTATTCCTGTGATGAGGTACCTGGACAACCTACTACTGAAGTAGCAGTCTGCTCCACTTTAAGAGACAAATGTCTCCAGAACTATTACCTCGGGTCCTATTGTTATGAATTTGAAGATGTTCTGTGTCCTGGGATGTACGAAAAAGAAGTACATATTTTTTTTCTTTTAATCTAACAGGTTGCTTGAAGCAAACAAAAGCAGGCTTATACAGTTACTTTATTTAGGGAATTACTGCCTAAAATGGGAATACATTTGTAGGCTATACATGAACTGATGAATTTTCACTGAGGAAGGAATAAAGTGAATCAGTCATAAGGAACATACCTGTGCGAGAAACCTCAGATGAAATTCCCTGTTCTCTGCTTCTGCACAGGTATTAGTACTAATGCAGGAAAGACAAACCTATTTAAATGACGTCATTACCCTGGAACTAGAATTCAGGAAACTATGACATGTCAGCTGAAATCAGAATTCTCCCGGATGAAGACCTGCTGTGTGGCTGATTCTCTTTAAGATAAAATGACATTAGCTGCATCTGTTTAGTAGGCTTGTTTAAAAATCTAAATACTTCAACTGCTCTCTGTTTTTATATCCCAACACCTCCCATATTTCCATATGCCCTTTATGTTATTTCTTTTAACACCCAATACAAGAAAATATCGCTTATCTGGAAAAATAGCTCGACATGACATGGTACCAGTCGGTGCACACCCATTCAAAGGTTACTCTTAAGTACATTTCGATTATTGCTTTAATTTTACAAGTAGACGTTTTGTATTGTATTCTATCACACAAAAAAAGCTAGAATTGCACATATATAAAAACATACTATATTTTAGACTTAGAAATCCCACATTTTAATACTTTATGCAGTTTTCTTACAATGGCTTTGTTTCTATTTGGAGTGTTTTGAGATGCAACCGGTCAGCTCATTGCAATTACCAAAGAGTCCTATTCAAATAGCAGTGATGTTTTACTGGTTCGCATACTCAAGACATGTGATAACACTTTAACCAATGCACAACTGGATAACTAATCCATAGTACCAGATATTTGTCACAATTTGCTCCCTGCAAGTTACACATTAAAATAAAACCATTATTATATAAAACCATATTGTTACAACATGTACCCACTTACATGGTATCACTGCATAAATTGCCAGTCTACTAACAGTGAGAACACAGAACAAGTTAAATGTTCATTGTCCTAATAGTGTAGTGTTTAGACCTCAGGGCCTTTAAATGGTCATGATTTGATACATGAATGGGTGCACGGTCTGCTTGTTTTTAATTTATACATTTAAGACTGTAGAAGAAAAACGTCTGCAAAAATTTTATACATCAGTTTTAAGGATGCAAATGAATCCTTATAAGGTTTAGGAGGGGGCTTTCTATTTCTTTTTATTTCATTATCTTGCACCTACTGTTTTAAACTGCAACCCTTTCTATACCAAAGAGTCTTAGGACATGTCCACTCCCCAGAGCTGGAAAGGCAGTAAAACAGTGGGTTTTGCTTTTTCATTTAATTTTTTTTTATTTACTACGGATTGAAGTAAAGAAAAATACAGAAAAAAAAAAGAAAAAACTATGCATTTAGCAAACAAAGAGAAAGTACTTTGGCTGTGTTGCCTAATCAGAGTTTGTGGTGCATTCAATTTCCTATCACAGAGGTCAGTTGGATTTCATTATGCTGACCTTTTGGTTTATTGTGGTGTGGTTAGCTTTACAATACATTTGGTAACAATTTCCTAAAACGACAAAGAAGCAAAGAAATAGCTGCTTCCAGGTGTAATAAAAAAAACAAAAAATAAAAGTGTAAAGATCGACTATTTATAGCGTGAACCAAAGATGCTACCTCACTCAATTTCCATTTCGTGATTTTAATCACATTGATGATACCAAAGAATACCAAAGATTTTTTTTCCTTGCACGGCCTTCGTCTGTCAAAGGCACTCAGCGACCTTCCCCTGACTCCTGACCCATGACCCCTGACCTTTCAGAAATATAACTCTTTTTTCTTTTTCACAAATATTATAATTAACCCCTTCAGGGTCAGAGGTGCTGCAAAGCACCCTTGAGACTGATGGACTCAATAGCAGAGGGACCAGATGGCCTTATATGATCAAGGTCCAGCTCATCAATTCTCCATGGCGATGTTGCTCCCTCCCACCCAAAAAAGGAAAAAAAAAATTATCCTTGTGTTGGGCACAAATGAAACACCAAAAACTTTACATATATATATAAATGTATATATTTAGCGCCACCAGAATACAAATTAACTGTAACTTTTTGACAGTCATCATACATAATCTGCCAAGTTGCAAATACAACTGTCAGCATCCATGATCAGTGATTTAAAAGGGTTTCTTACTAAAGGAATACATTCTTCACTTTAAAAAAAAAAAACTATGTCCACTTTAAACATCCAATCAAGGGAATTTTAAAAAATGCATGTGATTGGATAATTTAAGTAAAGATTTAAGTTCAGATTTCCTGAAGTAAATGAAAAAGCACTTTAGTAGGTCAACCCTAATCACAGTTTATTAACAATTAAGGTTCACACACATATAAAAATTACAATTAATTAGGTATATTTAGGGCTAATCTTTTAAAAATGATCCCATGGACAGAATATAATCTTGATTGCTGATCCAATTGTCAGTGCTTTAATACTGAACACCTGAAATAGAACTTATGATCTCACAATGACTGCATCCACGATGTAGCTATGTTTATGCTTGTTCTGCTTCCAACTCAGTTGGGGCATTGGCACTTTTTCTTTTAACTGTATGTATTGCCAAAGGTCTGGCCGCTTGCCCCAACTGTCAGTCTAATAGTGTGCAGCTAGCTATAGTTTTGTTGTTGTTTTTCTTTTCCTTTTTTTTTTTTTTTTAATGGCTAATATTGTTTAAGCCAGACCATGATCATTGCCTATTCAAGGCCATCTGAAGCCTTCCAAAAAACCAATGAATGCTACATACCAAATCATTACCAGTGTTAGGAGTACCGCTTTAGGCAAAGATGTTGCAAACTTTGTAAACTCATAGGACGAGTGCCTTGCTTATACCAAAGTGTTAAACCGCTGTTGACCTCTTTTATCTCACCTTATACGTCTTTGAATACCTCAGCCTCTTGTAAAGGCCACTGATAAAATAAAACTAATAATACTGACAAAGAAATAATCCTTCACCGTGGTGCTTTTGCAGTGCAACCATGCAATGAACATTTGTTTGATACCAAAGGATTTTATTTTTCACTCTTATAGCTGATAAACCAAAGTTTAGGTCTGTCCCAGCTTATTGACAGTCTCCTTTTTCTATCTCTCTCTCTCTCTCTCTCTCTCTCTCTCTCTCTCTCTATCGCTCTGTGCTTGGCCATCTCGCTTCGAGTACCTCTTGCCTGGATGTAGGCCGTGCAGTCCTCTTACCAATTCCTCCAAATACCTCATAATATAAGAAATCTTTAGGGTTATGTTGTATAGAAAGTCTATGTGATGAGACAGAACTTAAATAGTTCAGTAAATGTTAACCTTCATCCTAAAGCTTTATAACTCTTTTATTTATTTTACATTTCTTTATGTTATTATTTTAGTCTCTCTGTTGCTCTCTCAAGATAAATTATTTTCCCCAAAGGTAAAATAGAAAGGGGTTGGGTCAGGACAGGTTGCAAAATTAAATGCAACAAAGTTTTAATGTTATTTACTTTGCTTTTAAAACAATAACACTTATATCTTTATTTAATAAGGCAAAGAGCAACATGCAAAGTAAACTTGCATCCACCAATCAGCAATCATCTTTTGACATTGGCCTAGCCACACTAAAGCTAATGCGATCGGTTGCTATGGGGAACTGCATGGTATTGCTCTTTTGATTCACTTATTAAATAAAGGAATTTGTGTTTGATGTTAGATTTTTTTTTATGGGATAACAGGAAAAAAAAAAAATTGTACATTTCTGTTTCTTCTTAATGAACTGTAAATTTGATGCTTTGTTTCAATTTTGGTTATTTAATCTTTGCTTAATTTATAACTGTAGTTTAAACAAAGAAAAAAAGGCTGTATATAGTAAATTTCAAAACAACCAAAGTTTCATGTTACAATTCTTTTGTTAGTCTACTAAGATGTGATGATGGAGAGATGATTTTTTTTCTCTTGATTGTGCAGGGTGTATAAAAAGACAAAAATCTTAGCAGACGTTGACGTGTGTTTTAAACACTGCCAGATCCCTATACTTTGTATTCACAAAGGTACTGATATCAAACCAAAAATATGACATTTGTATGTATGTATGTACATTTTATGGGTTTTTATGTTGCTAATTTATTTGTTAGGGGTTTACTTTGTGGGTTTGACCTGCACATCCAAAGAATATTTCAGATGTTGTTCAATGTTAATCAAGCACTGGCATTTGTGTGACTTGTTTCTTTGGAATTGATTTGTTTATGTGTGTATATAAATATGTATAATTTGCCATAAGCACGGGTATGGAACGAAGAGGGCGTTAAACGTTGAAGACAAACTTGTATTTGGATATTTGCTCAACTTTATAAATAAATGGTCATTCTAAATTAAATCTGTGGTGTACGGAGGTGGCAACTTATGTGTTTTGGACCAGATTACTCTGGTTGCCTCAAAGATAACAATTAACTTACTAAGGGCAGCTGGACTGCTATGTATGAAAAAAAAAAAACATTGTGCAAATAATTATGATGTAATTAGAATTGAAGGGAAAGTAAAGTAACACTTAAACAATAAAAAAATCCCCAAAAATATATCTGAAAATGTGGCACCTTAAAAAGTATCCTGTTGAAAATATTTTGATAGTACAATTGCTGGACAATAATGCTCATTGGGTCACTAAAACATAGAAGCTCTATGAAAACACTATTAACAGAATGGAGAATACATTCAAGACTATCATACAAAGGCACTATTCATTTATTCAAGAGACAAAAAAGTGCATTTTCTCTCAGACCTTAAATGAAAAAATCCATTATATGAAATGCTAGCAGTGCAGTCTGATCCACTGAGACTCTAAGGGGTTGATTTACTAAAGGCCCATAGACTGTGCACCTTGGAAAGTGCAATTGCACTCTGCAAGTGCAGTTTCTCCAGAGCTTAGTAAATGAGGTAAAGCTTCACTTTGCAAAGAATACCCAATCACATGCAAGGAAAATAAAAAAAATAGCATTCTTGCTTGCACATGATTGGTTGATGAAAGTCAGCAGAGCGTCTGCTCATTTACTAAACTCTGGAGCAACTGCTCTTGTAGTGTGCAACTGCACTTTCCAAAGTGCACAGTCTTTTTGCCTTTAGTAAATCAACCCCTAAATCTCAGGTCAAAGCCTTCTTGTGTCTCTCTTCATTTTAATAAAGACAGTTTTCACGTTCAAATATAATCTGAAAACAGCTGCACTATTTTTATTTTTGCTAAAAAAAAAAGTGAACCCAATTGTATTCATTTATTAATTGTTTGAAACTCTCTCAAAAACGTAATCCACTTCTACAAATTTCAATCCGATGTACAAAATTAAACAATAAAGTACCCCATAAGTTTGTTTTTTTTTTGTGTCTAACCCACACTGTTCTTTCCAATGGCAAACTTTGCGGTTCATTAAAATCAATCCAAAAACACAGAAGAGAACCCAGTGACTCCTGTCATTGCTGGCTTTGGTTTGAAAAGGTCAGGCACCGGGGCTATCATCCTTCTAACTGATCTGGAACAAGTTTCAACTTTTCTTACCCCACTGCTGAAGACCCATCCTAGGTTGATTTACTAAGCAAGCAGACAACTTTTACCTTGCAAAGTTAAAGTTGTAGTGAAGTCAGAAGGTTTTTTATCTGAATACATTCTATGCATTAAGATAAAAAGCCTTCTGTGTGCAGCAGCCGCCCTCCAGCACCCCCTATACTTACCTGAGCCCCATCTCTATCCAGCGATGTCCACGAGTGCCTCAGCTCTCCAGGACTCTCCCTACTGATTGACTGAGACACAGCTGAGGCGCCATTGGCTCCAGCTGCTGTAATCAAACTCAGTTAGCCAATCAGGAGAGAGAGGGGGCAGGGCCAAACTGTGGCTCCGTGTCTGAATGGCTACACTGAGCTGTGGTTTGGCTCGGGTGCCCCCATAGCAAGCTGCTTGCTGTGGGGGCACTCAACAGAAGGGAGGAGCCAGGAGTGCTGAAGAGGGATCGGTTAGAGGACAATCTGAGCTGCTCTGTGCAAAATTATTTCACAGGGCAGTTAAATATAAGATGTTTGTCATTTTTATAGAAAAAAAAAACTGAGACTTTACAATCACTTTAATAATCATGCTTGTAAAATAAAGTAAAGCTGCTTTCACTTTAACCACTTAAGGTTCACCCTATAGTAGTTTTACAGGTACAGGGCAGCACCTCTTTAGCCAGATCACGTATATGAATGTTATCTGACTCTTCCAGGTAAGGGGCGCACATGCACGCCACCGTTGGCTCACTTCTGCTGTGATTACACACAGCGGAAGCCGACCGGCGGGTGCCCATTGACATTGGGTACCGTGCACCTGCCGATCTGCTAGGGCAGGCAGGGAGGGGGAACGGCAGTCTACCTATGTAAACAAAGCAGATCACTGTTGTGACAGGAGGGAAGGGATGGAATTTCTGTCCCTGAAAAGCAGGGAATACATTCCATCTCTTCCCCAAGTAAAAGCACCACCCACAATACAGTAAAACACTGATTAGGCACACAGTTAACCCTTTGATCGTCCCTGATGTTATCCCCTTCCAAGTGGGTGTCATTAGTACTGTGACAGTGCATATTTTTTTTAGCACTGATCACTGTATTAGAGTCACTGGTCCCCAAAAAATGTCAAAAGTATCAGTTAGTGCCAAAATGTCCGGCACAATATCGCAGTCCCGCTATAAGTTGCTGATCACCACAATTACTAGTAAAAAAAAAAATAACAATAAAAATAAATACAAATATCCTATAGTTTGTAGATTGGTGCCCAAACCAATCAATATATACGCTTATTGGGATTTTTTTTACCAAAAATATGTAGCAGAATACATATTGGCCTAAATTTATGATGAAATTAGATTTTTTAAATTTTTTTTTATTGGGTAGGTTTTATAGCAGAATTTTTTTTTTTTTTTAAATCGTCTGTCTTTTTTTTTTGTTTATATTGCAAAAAAACGCAGGTGAACAAACATCACCAAAAGATAGTTCTGTTAGTGGCAAAAAAGAAAATCAATTTTATTTGGGTACAGCGTCACACGACCATGCAATTCTCAGTTAAAGTAATGCAGTGGCGTATCACAAAAAACAACCTGGTCATGAAGGGGGTAAATCTTCGAGAGGTCAAGTGGTTAATCATTCAATGATGGTCAAGCAAAAATCTTGTATTTTTTTAAAGTTTATTTAGAAATTGGTTATTCCTAAATTAAAACATAGCGTCCATTCATTAACTTTCCTAAGTAGGAAGTCCCAGTTCTTTTAGTAAAAAAAAGACCCCAATAAGCAGTGCAATGAGGATAAAAATGCTGGGCCCAGACCTTGCATATTTAAAAACCAAGCAGTATTGGCTCTAGGGTTGCCACCTCATCCCTTTAAACTCAAACACATATGAATTACACAGGTTCTGAGGCTAATTTAATGCAGATAAGGCACCAAGTGAGTTTAATTACCACATTAATCAGCCACGGAACCTGTGTAATTAATATGTGCCTGGCTTTAAAGGGGTGAGGTGGCAACCCTAATTGGATCCCATATTTCTGACCTCAGAGGTTACCTCTAAAAGATCAACTGGTCAACTGACGTCATATGGTGCCTGAACTGTAACCTTGGTGGTACTGCCTTTGGCGAAAGAAGGTTTCAACATGAAAGTTAAGTCTACAGTTATATGTATTATGAATAATCACTCAAAAAAAAAATGAAAATCCAGCAATGTACCATCAAGATAATCTTATATGTACACTAGTTACATACACCATTTTCAGATGAATGATTTTTTTTTCAGCTTTACTTTGCCTTTATATTCTATACATGTCTCTTTGGTATATCTTCTTTTTAATATAGATCATTTTCTCCGCAATTACTGGATAACTGAAATGCAGATGTAATGTGTGTCTTTAACTCTTGTATAATACTGTGCATTGATTTACTGTGCAACAAAGTCTTGTGTTTTGGAAACTGTTCTGACATCGACAAGGCACATTTAATAGCCTGCATTAATTTGCAGTGACAATTACTTTGATGTCAGAAAATTAAATAAATTTCATCAATGTAATTGCAATGTTTACCCTTTTTTGCTGCCGGTGGATTAATAATTCTGGAGTATTATTAATGTACACAATTTTGTGCTGACAGGAAACACAGAGTAATTAGAATAATAATTACACTTCAGCTCCAATTTCATTGAATATAAAAAATAAAATAAAAAAGTTTACAATTAGTAGGAATACAGCCTTATCTAATTTATAGTCTACAGCTATCTCCTGCTATCAAAAGATATCCATCACCGTATTCAATGGAAAAAAATTCTTACAAAAGAGCTGAAATGGCCTTTTCAGAGTGTATTTAATTCTGTCATAAAGATTTATTTGTTAGGCTGAGCTAGTGCTGATCTGAGACGATACAGGATTAACTCCATCTTGTTTTCCTCAAAAGAAGAAATTCTCCTTTTTTGCTCCAGTTTGGCCATCTTAGGAAAGTCTTTTAATTGTCTGATATTATTTTTCCTGAAATAATGTACCTGTATTTCTTGTACCATTTATAAGATGCTCACTCAAATATGTAATGTTTGACAGCAAGATAAACACTTCAATTCTCTGCACTGACATTTGTAAGAGAATAATTAAGGACTACCATGTTTTATAATATGGTTTATCACTTTTTTGAGAAGTCCTAAAATGATTTAAATAAGAGTTTGGAAAAGAATGAATTATATATTGTAATCTGCAAAAAGATGATTTATTTCATTTTGGATTTTGATTTAGCCATCAGTTCACTTAGGGTTCAAGCACGTTGGTGTCACACTCATAAGCAAGCCGCACGCACTGTTTTCTCTTTACTTTTAGGTTGCTAATTATTAGTTTATATGTTGCTCTAAGTTGCTTTTAAAATGGTTTCTGCTGCTTGTTAGTTGATTTGAGCTGCTTCTGAGTTGCATCAAGTTACTTTTGTTTGGTTGGCTTGAACTGTGATGAGTTGCTTATGAGTTTTTTAAAGCTGCTTTTATATACATGTTGACTTTAATAAGAAGGAAAAGCAATTTGCAAGTACAGTGAAACCATAGATTACGAGCATAATCCGTTCCAGGAGAATGCTTGTAATCCAAAGCACTCGCATATCAAAGTGAGTTTTCCCATAGAACAAAGATAATTCGTTCCACATTGACTTCTATTACATGCAATACCGCATGTGGCCAGAGGTGGGGGGTGCTGGAGAGCCTCGGAAATACTCGGGGACAGCTCGGAAAGCCTCAGAAAGGCTCGGAAACACATTAGCTTGAATTCTGCTCGTTTTGCAAGACAACACTCGCAAACCGAGTCAGAATTTAAAAAAAAAAGTTGCTCGTCTTTCAAAACGCTCGTTAACCGCGTTACTCGTAAACCAAGGTTCCACTGTAACTGCATGCAAACACTCTAAATCTGACCCGGTTAGATTAAGGGATAGCTTTTAAAAACTTAAATATCTCCTGATTAGCTAGTTTTGAGAATCATTAGTGAATAATTGACAAATAATTTACCCTCTTAAGCACCAGCATTATACTGCAGCAGGTTGGCTCTCCTGGGCGAATCACCGTAGGTGTACGTCGGCTGTTTAAGAGCGATAGGGTGCGCAACGCTGACCCACGATGTCCGCCGCCCACTGCGATCGCTCCACAGAGCGCCAGAATGGGGATCTGTCAATGTAAACAGACAGATCCCTGTTCAGACAGGGAAGGTAAGACAGATCTGGTGTTCCTAAGGATTAGGAACAGCGATCCCTCTCCTCCTCCAGTCAGTCCCATCCGCCCACAGTTAGAAACACCTCCCAGGGAACACATTTAACCCCTTGATCACCCCCTAGTGTAGATATAAATTGCTTTATGATCCACTAGGGGGTTACCCCTTGTTAACCCCCTAGTGGATCATAAAGCAATTTATATCTACCCTACACTCCACACTGGAAATAGTCTAATAAGCCAACCGATCACAATGAGTGTCTTTGGCCTTTAGAAAGATTCTTACATATAGCATATTGTCTGTTTGAAAGTTGTCCCTTCTAAAGTTTTAGCATTTGAAATATACAGTAAGCATACCACATACAAGAATGCTTTAGCAATACAGTTGAATTAGGCATATACATACAATTATACAATAGGTACAGCTATCCCTCTCCTCCTCCAGTCAGTCCCATCCGCCCACAGTTAGAAACACCTCCCAGGGAACACATTTAACCCCTTGATCACCCCCTAGTGTTAACCCCTTCCCTGCCAGTGACATTTACACAGTAACCAGTGCATTTTTATAGCACTGATTGCTGTATAAATGTCAATGGTCCCAAAAATGTGTCAAAAGAGTCCAATCTGTCTGCCGCAATGTCGCAATCCCCCTAAAAATCGCAGATTGCCACCATTGCTAGTAAAAAAAAAAAAATAATAAAAATACCATAAATCTATCCCCTATTTTGTAGACGCTATAACTTGTGCGCAAACCAATCAATATACGCTTACTACGATTGAAGAATACATATTGGCCTATATTAATGAAGATATTTTTTTTTTAATATCTATTAAAGCAAAAAGTAAAAAATTGTTTGTTTTTTTCAAAATTGTCGCTCTTTTTTGTTTATTGCGCAAAAAATAAAAACCGTGACGCAGTGCTGTATCGCAAAATATGGCCTGGTCATTAAGGAGGCAAATCCTTCCGGTCCTTAAGTGGTTATATGGCCCTCATCATTACCAAACATGCAATAGATAATGTAACCAGAATCACCTCTCATCTGACCAATTTTTTTGTTCATTACTGCTATTCCAACAGTTGTTTCAGATTTGGAGGAGAAGAAGATAGCATGGCCTATAGGTAATAAAAGAGCCTTGTCTAGTAATGCTTTTGTATGTGCACACAAATATTGCCTTGGTATATAAGACACACTGATAAGCATCTGTGCTTGTGAACAAACTTAGATAAGCATAGTTATGTACTGTAGGAGCCAACAATCACTCTGTAATACATGAGCCCTTCTGTTTTCTGCCAAGAAAGGGTAAAACAGACCAAGTACTTGAATCAATGACTGCAGGAAGCACTGATTCTCAAACATCAGGTTTTGCTTGGAATACAAGGGTCATCATAGTCATATCTCTACCAAGCAGGGGCGTTGCTAGGTCTACAAAAGATCTGGGGCTAGAGCCCATAGCAGCGTAGTAAAAAAAGTCATACGCTTGGGCGGGCATACACATGTATATACAGTTATATACGTGTGGGTGTATATATATCCCCAGAGAGCCCCCCCGCTTACATCAGGGTCCCCAGAGAGCCTCCTCCTTACATCAGAGTCCTCAGAGAGCCTCCCCCACTTACATCAGGGTTCCCAGAGAGGCCCCCTTACATTAGGGTCCCCAGAGAGCCTCCCCCTTAAATCTGGGTACCTAGAGAGCCTAGGCCTTAAAATCAGGGTCCCCAGAGAGCCTCTCCCTTACATCAGGGTCCCCAGAGAGCCCCCCACTTACATAAGGGTCCCCAGAGAGCCTCCCCTCCCCTTGGGGACCCCTGCAGAGGCTCGGGGCTATTGGCCTCAGATTCGGGGCTATAGCCCCAAAAGCCACCCCCTAGCAACGCCCCTGCTACCAAGTATTACTGGGCATCAGTAAGAAGGAAATTGGGCAGTGTGTAAATGCTATAATTCAGTCTTTGATAGGTTTACTGATCAGATACTAGTTATATATTTCCTTGGATAGATTTTTTTTGGCTTCCTAAAGCAATTTATATTTACCCCACACTCCACACTGGAAATAGTCTAATAAGCCAACCGATCACAATGAGTGTCTTTGGCCTTTAGAAAGATTCTTACATATAGCATATTGTCTGTTTGAAAGTTGTCCCTTCTAAAGTTTTAGCATTTGAAATATACAGTAAGCATACCACATACAAGAATGCTTTAGCAATACAGTTGTATTAGGCATATACATACAATTATACAATAGGTACACTTATCCAAGTATGTACTATTATCACATAAAGCATAATACAGCATAGGTATTAGCTCCACTGTTGAATATGTTCACTGTTGCATATAAGTACAGTGAGCTACATTTAGAACATATAAGAACTGATGTTTAGAAATGCATACAGGAATTCAATAACCAGAACAGAGTAATGAAAAAGATAGCTGAGCTAAACCCTGGTGAAAAGAGAGTGGAGGAGGAAAAAACAAAGTTTTGGTGATAATTTTCTTGATTTCGCAAGAACCTCCTGCCTAATTTAGAATTGAAGCATGCGTCCTTTATATTTGATGACTGCTACTGACAGCTACTTCCCCCAGCCAGCGGTATATGACATCACTTCTGGTTCCGGCCTGCTCCCAAGTCTTTCCAACCACAGTACCGAGCAGGACCCTCTGATTCCTCCTGCATTGAATTGTATTGTAACTGTACTGTCTGCCCCCATGTTGTAAAGCACAGCGCAAACCGTTAGCGCTATATAAATTCTGTATAATAATAATAATAATAATGACTAGACCTTCTAATGTTTTATACCTTCAACATATTTTACGTGGACTTGTAATTTTCTCACTTATAACTGCCTCTCATTTGATTTTTCACTGTGCAGAAACCTTCTGGCCCCACCCACTTGGTGGTAATCCCTACAAAGGTAAAACCCTAAATATACAGAACATGGCCTTCACTTCAACCTCATTGTAACTGCCATTTGTACTTTTCCATATTTTATCCTCCTCCCTTTTCTTAAAACAACAGTATATAATCTATAATCTATCTTTTTTCAGTGAAGGCACCCTTTAAAATTATGGACAATCTCAAGGCACCCCATTCTGAAATGTAAAAAACAAACCTAATAGTTTTACATAATGCAGCAACATCCACACACATAGGACACCCAACATTAGAGGTGGTTTATTCTTCAAAAGCACATACACTGTTGCACACTGGTACTGACTAGTATTCCAATGTTTCTCTTCTCCCTAAGTTTCCTTTCTTCATTTAACTAAGAAGTGAAATCTTTGTCAAAGCAAACAAAGATAGGCTTGGGTTATTGGGAGCAGATGTGATTAAAATTACATGGCTTAATAAGTGTAGCTTACTTATAATGTGCATAGTAAAACAGAGACACAATGGAGCTGATGTACTAAAGGTAACTAGGCTGCTAAGTTAGCAGCCTAGTTACCTTTAGTACATCAGCTCCATTAACTTATAGTTCTGTTGGAAAATGAAATAGATAATCTGGTCACTATGGTTAAAAATATTGCAGGATAAGACACTATACACTACACTACACTACACTACACTACACTATAAAGTAGTTGTAAATTCTGAGGGCACTTTCACACTAAGCAGCGCCGGGCGTCGGCGGTAAAGGGCAGATATTTTTAGCGGAGCTTTACTGTCATTTTTGCGGGACTTTTTGGCTGCTAGCGGGGCGCTTTTAACCCCACTAACGGCCGAATTAAGGGTTAAAAGCGCCCGCAAAGTGCCGCTGAAGTGGCGCTTTGCCGGCGCTGCCCATTGATTTCAATGGGCAGGGGCGCTGTAGGAGCAGTGTATATACCGCTCCTACAGCGCCTCATAGATGCTGCTTGCAGGACCTTTTTTAGCGTCCTGCCAGCGCACCGGTCCTGTGTGAAAGCACTGAGAGGAGCTTCACAGGTGCTATTTTTAGCGCTATAGCGCCTGTAAAGCACCTCAGTGTGAAAGGGGTCTGAAGGTCTTTTACCTTCATGCATTCTATGCAGCACCCCCTAATACTTACCTAAGCCCGATCCCGAGTCAGCGCTGTGCACAAGAGCAGCTGTTGTCCTGGCCCTCTGCCTCTTCATTGGCTCAGAGACAGCAGTGGCAGCCATTGGCTCCAGCTGCTGTCAATCACAGCCAGTGGGGAAGGAACAGGGGGCAGGGCTGTGCCCCATTCTGCATCTCTTATGGACAGACAGAGTGAAGCTTGGGATTGAGCACACACAAGTGCCCCCATAGATAGCGACGTGCTATGGGGGCACTCGGCAGGGAGGAGGAGCTCAAAGCACCGACTGGGGACCCAAAAAGAGGAGGATCAGGGCTGCTCTGTGCAAAACCCTTCCATGGAGCAGGGAAGGATAACATATGTGTTATTTTTTTTTAAATTAAGCCTTTAGCATCATTTTAAATGCAAGCCAGATGCTTATACAGCCCAGTAGCTCAGGTTGAAATTTACACACAGAGCAATGATTCATCCCTTTACTGTACTTTTAGCTAGCCCATAGTGCTCGCAGAATACTGTATTATATAAGATGTAAAGTTAAAATCAGACATGCATTTTTACCTTTCCTTCTAGTTCCAGTTCCTGGGCTGCCTTCCATGCTTCTGAGCAGTCTGTACTTCATTGTATATATAAACCTAAAATCTATTTTTTAGTATATCTAGCATCATGGCTTTATACCATACACTAGATACTGTAGACAGTTTTCTTAAGTAAATAATTTATATGAAACCATTGCAAAGTTTCTTTCTTGTAAATCCTACCATTAGCACTTTTTGCTGCAGGCTGACATTACTAAGCCACTGGCTAGAAACAAGCAGAGTTGTCATGCACACACCTTCAGTTGGCTGTTTTTCAGACCTGATAGGCAGCCCAATGGCCAACTGAAAAAGAGCGCACTGACAATACTGCTGCTAGTTGCACAACAGCGTCTTCAAGTTGTCAGCCTACAAAAGGAAGTGGTATTACTGGCAGGATTTCCTGGTAACAGATCCAGAAAAACAATTTGCTTCAAAAAACGATATACAGTAAGCAATGATATCAAAACATATTGAAAACACTCTTTCTTTTTACATACACTTTAGGCTCTTCAGCACTTTCAAGGGTTAGGAGGTATGTTGAGGTTAAAGGGATTCCATGAGGATAAAAACATGGTAGCTGGCATTACTGACCGTTTTTGTAAATTGCACAGTCATCTTGATCCTGACTTCCTTTTAAATAGGAACATCAATCTGGAACAAGCATGCAGCCAATGTGCTTATCTAAACTGCTGTCCTGAATACTTGAACTATGTCAACAAAGAAAGGCTTAGGAGTCCTAAAGCCCAAACCTTCACTAAAACCAGCAATGGCAGCTTCCATATTTCTAAATGGTAAGTCATACTACATTCAGGCAGGACAGAAACTTCTATTTTTAATTAGCACAGGGGTCTATAAACGTTCTAAACAAAGGGTCAGTATATTGTCCTTCAGACTTTAGGGGGGCTGGACTGTGACCAGTGGGAGTGGAATTTTTCCTGGCATCAGTAGAAGTAAACATCACCACATTTGGTATTAGGGGGAAGAATAGTGCCCCATCATTGGTATCACTGGGAGGAATAGGACCCCATCGTTGGTGTCAGTGGGAGAAATGGTGCCCCATAGTTGATGTCAGTTGCCAGAATAGTGTCTCATATCAAGGGCTGGATAAAGGTAAGCAAAGGGCCGCATACGGCTACTGCCCCGTTTATAGTCCCGACGTACGTGTTTTACGCCACCACGTTTAGTACGATCAGATTTTCCAACAACTTTGTGCGACCGTGTGTATGCAAGACAAGTTTGAGCCAACATCCGTCGGAAAAAATCCATGGATTTTGTTGTCAGAATGTCCGATCAATGTTCGACCGTGTGTACAGGGCATAATTCCAATATAACATCAGACAGCTGAGGTGCAGAGGATGTGAAAGTGTCTGAAAATAACCCATCAGAACACCATGGTCTTGGATGATTTCAGTTAACATCCAGTGAGCTGGAAACTGGAGCCAGAAGTACCGCAATCACAATTGTCTGGCAACAAGGAACCATAGTGTGCATACTATTGGATACTGTGCGTGATTATACTAGACAGGGCCTGATTTAAGGAGAAGCAAAGGGGACCACTGCCTCTGGGCCATCACCATCAAGGGGTCCTTAGTGTAAAAACACTGTTTTGTTATAAAACCACATCTCCCCACGCCCCTTGCTGTCAAGGACATGACGACAGACTGCTACATTGTTTGCACATTGTAACAATCTGAATTTAAAAAAAAACACAAATCATTTTATGCTCAGTTGTAGATTTTCAGCAAATTATATGAAACAAATCTGAAGGGTTCAGAACAGGGCTTTTTTTCTCAGAGAATAGGTGCAAGAACTCCTCCCTTTCGAGTCATCCATTGACTCCGCTCCCTACCCACCTTCGAGCAACCATTCCTTTGTCCACCCCTTACCCCTTTAAAGAATACAGAACCAAGTATCAATTTGTGATGCTAAGTATTTTGTATGGAATTTGTTAATGAGAACAAGAAAGGCAGTAAAATAAATCTAGCAACAATGGACACCCTAGCGACAATAGATCCACCCTAGCAACAATAGGCTCCCAAAAGCCAGCATCAATAGACCCTCCAACAGCCAGGAACATTAGACCCTAGTCTTAACAGTAGATCCCTCCCAGCACTGATTGACCCCTGCAACATAAGACACACCCCAGCAACAATACATACCCCACCAGCAACAATAGACCCCCCCTGCAAAAATAGATCCCCTCCAGCAACAATAGATTCCCCAGCAGCTACCATCAATAGACCCTCAAGCAGTCAGCAACAAAGACCCCTCCCTCAACAGTAGATTCCTCCCCGCAACTATTGACCCCCCCAGCAACATAAGACCCAACCCCAGTCACAAAATATCCCCCACAAGCAACAGAAGACCTCCCCAGCAACAATATACCCCCCTTCCTCCCCAAAAATAGATCACCTCCAACAACAATAGATTCCCCAGCATCAATAGACCCTGCAGCACTTGAGGGGCCAGAACTGTGTTCCCCCGCGTTCCAGCTGAAAAAAAGCCCTGGTTCAGAATAATATGTAATCTTTTGTAATCTTCCCCTAACCCCAGCAGAAAACTCTAATTCCTGGCTGTAGCTGTAAATAAAGCCCACTGTGTTTTATATGAGAGCAATGGTCTCTCTACAGCCCCCCACTGAGTCAGACCTACAGCTCTTCAATCAGCAGGGAGCAAGAGCTTTGCTGATTGTGCTGATTCAGCAGGGGGCATGTTGGACAGTCTTTATCTACTGCATGCTGCCAAGTGTATGCTCACAGGGGAGTTCCACTATTTCTAGGGCTCAGACCCCCAGTAGTCGTGCAGTACAATGAAAAAACACAGTGTGGCCTTTAGATAGGCCTCGAAATCCTAAATTCTCTAAGAGGTGCATAACCTCTTACCCAAGGCAGAATTTACCAGACATTGAAGATTCTAGGGCAAGCTAGATCTATCAAAGCACCCCATAGGGAGAGAAGGTATGTCTCTTAAGATGGCCAAGTGATTGGATGCAGCCACTGTGAGGTCGACAATCTTCTGCCCGATTCCTTCAATTTTCAGATGGAAGGATGTCGGATTGGAGCCTGGCAATAAGGCCACCCATGGCTTGAATTTTGTCAGGAACCAAACAAAATTCACTCAGCTTTAATGGACCTAAACATATTACTAGATGCATTGCACAGTACGGCTGTATGGGTGTACTGTATATAAATTGGCTGTAAGTTTGAGTCGAACCATCTGGATGGAAGGGAACTCACATTACTGTGTCTTTCATTCTTCGTGTATCATTGCTTTACCTGGTGCACAGACCAATAGCAAGCACCAAAAAAGAAATAAGTAAATACTGAACACAAAAAAGTTCTTTATGTTTTAAATGTGGCTTGCCCCAGCTTTATAAACTGTCAAAGTATAATCCTTAAAGGATAAGTTCACCTTTCATAACATGTTACAGGTTACACCCATATTCAGGGTGTAACCTGTAACATGTTATAAATGCACCGGCCCCCCGCACAGCCCCCCCCCCCCATCAGACCTGATCTCTTCTCCCAGTACAAAAACAAAAAGAAGAAAGAAGGCGCCTGGCCTAGCGCCTTATCCTCAGTTAAAGAGTATTTATTGAGAAAAAGTAGGTATCATACTCACAGCGCAGGAGACATTTTTTTCTTTGTGCGTTATGTTCTCTTCTCCCAGGGTCTGCTCCCACAATTCAAAAAAGACATACCCGTGCGGGGATCCACCCACCCGGCCGCGTCACTCATTCACAGTCCTCTGTGATTGGAATACCACAAGGTCCGGTAGCCTTTGCAGCTGTTGGCTTGTAGTTTTCAATGAACTACCACGGTGCTGTGAGAGAAACCATGGAATTCTAGTCAGTACCAGCGTGGTGTATTTGCTTTGACAGAGTAAGTCACCTCTAGCGTTGGGTGTCCTACCTGCATGGGCGGCCTGTCCATTAGGGGCACCCGGACGCCACCTCCCCCTGTCCTCTCCACCCCCTATATGCAGTGGATAGATTCATGCATAGCATGAATCTATCCACAGCCGTCGCTGCTGCCCCCTATTCATGGGATCACTGGGCATAGGAATTAAAGCAGCCAGGTGTTTTTTTGAAGAACCTGATTAGAGCCATAGGCTTCAAAATAGGGTGGACTCGGGACGCAGTTCATTGCATCTGGAGCCCATCCAGGTGTGTTGCAACAGCGAATGAAAATTCGCTGTTGCAACACTGATCCTCCTCCCGACCAATCGGGAAGCAGATATAAAACCTGTTTCCGGATTGGCCAAAATGTCAGGCGATTCTATTGAATGCCTAGCGCCGGGAGGAGGAGAGAGGAGACACCGTGGAAGCTGCTCCAGGAGAGGACACCGGTCACTGGAGCAGCTTTCCCCGAGCCCGCCACGCTCTTACCGCCCACATCACAAGGTAAGGACAGCGGGTGGTGGTGGGGGGGTGCTGTGTTAGTGCCATGGGGGCTAGGGGGGTTGTTTGCCCCCCCAAAAAAAAACCCACCAGCCGCCACTGCCTACTTTTGTGGATGTCGCTGCGATATGTCAAACTATTAGCTTAGTTTGTTACCATTTAGAATTGGGCACCTCGAGATAGTGTATAATTTCTAAGGTGCCTTGACTGAAAAAAGGTTGAGAAACACTAGTCTAGAGCGACAGTAAAAGCATTTTATTTTTACTTACCTGATGCTCCACTCCCCTGGCAGGTGATGCTCCCCTGTGCTCTGGCAGTAGACTGTCCCTCAGTATCCTTACATGCACTTCAGTGTTATAGACCCTGGATTGGTCTTGATGACATCAGACTGCAAGAGCATATGGGAGAAGAGGCTGTAGAGACTGGTCTAGCAGCACAGAGCAGCCTTCAGGGGTGGATAATCAGGTAAGGAAATCTGCTTTTCCAAATTGCCTAGACAAAAAACACAAATAGGCTGTTCACTTTGCAAGGGAGTTTTCCCCAGAGCTTTGTGAATGAGGTGAAGCTCTACTGACTTCCCTTATCAATCATGTGCAAGCAAAAAAATAGTTTGTGTTTTTTTTTATTATCTGTGTTCATGATTGGCTATTTTTAGCAAAAGTGAAATGTCACCATATTCACTAAGTTTTGGGGAAAATTACCCTATCACGTGCAAGGAAAATCAAAGAAAAAAAAATTTTTTGCTTGCACGTAATGGGATGATGGTTATAAGCTAAGTGAAAATGATCTTAAAAAGTGACACTTCCCTTGCAAAGTGAACAGCCTATTTGTCCTTAGTAAATCAATCCCACTGGGGAGATATATATATATATATATATATATATATATATATATATATATATATATATATATATATATATATATATATATATATATATATAAATAACAATTTTTAGAAATCGTTAGGGCTTATTTGTGATGTGTGTTAATGTGCATTATACCACAATGCAAAAATGTAAATGGGCCCTTAAAACATATTACTATTGTCTGCTGCATGGGACCACTCTGTCACTGTGGGGTTGATTTACTAAAACAGAGTGTAAAATCTGGTGCAGCTGTGTATAGAAACCAATCAGCTTCCAGGTTTTATTGTCAAAGCTTAATTGAACAAGCTGAAGTTAGAAGCTGATTGACTACCATACACAGCTGCATCAGATTTTGCACTCTCCAGTTTTAGTAAATCAATTCCTGTAAGTTCATTCTACTAGCAGAACTAACCTATTTGAATACATGTAGCTAAGAGGCATAATATATTTGTTCAGCAGATGCTGACTTTATATATTGTCTTGAATGTATACAGTACAAACTCTACACAGCTGTATGTGATACTGTAGCCACATTTTTTGTGTGTGTGTGATAATGGCTATAAATGTGTCATGCTTAAAGGGATAGGAGACAACAAGGACTGTAGCATATATTAAAGAAGTGGTGGAAAAGTCTTATTACAATGCCGCAATATGAATAAAGGGAGCTACTTTGTACTACTGATTTGTGAAGGATACCTAGCTGCATTAAACTCGGAGAAAGCTTTTAAAGGGGCAATTTTAAAAAAAAAAAAACATCATACAGGCATACCCCACTTTTAAGGGGGTTTATTTACTAAAGCTGGAAAGTGCAAAATCAGGCTCACTTCTGCATAGAAACCAATGAGCTTCCAGGTTTTATTACCAAAGCTTAACTGAACAAGCCGAGGTTAGAAGCTCATTGGTTTCTATGCAGAAGTGAGCCTGATTTTGCACTTTTCAGCTTTAGTAAATAAACCCCATTGTGTAGTTAAAAGTAAGGTATGCCTGTATATAGTAGGATCACAGGCTACAGCTTTTGTTATCCCTCACATGATATGTATAATACATGTATATACAATAGACCTGCCGCACTGCCGCAGCTAAATGACAGATCCCCAGGGCTGTTGTTTACATTACAGTAGTACTGACTAATGTCACTGACCAGATATGTTCATGACCACATTTGGTCAATGATGTCACCAGGATTCCCAGCTGTTTGTTAGGGATTTGGGCAGCAGCGAACTGGCGAATTAAAGCAAAGAAACTACTATGATTTTAATATTCCTTTTTTTTTATGACAAATGGGCATGTACCCATTGTTCAGCATAATAGGATTTCAGATGATACAAGATATTTCTAGTGAATTCCATTGAAATGGTTATTAACCGATTCAGCCCCGGAAGATTTTACCCCCTTCCTGACCAGAGCACTTTTTACAATTTTGCACTGCGTCGCTTTAACTGACAATTGCGCGGTCATGCGACATTGTACCCAAACACAATTTGTGCCTTTTTTTCCCCACAAATAGAGCTTTCTATTGGTGGTATTTGATCACCTCTGTGGTCTTTATTTTTTTCGCTATAAACAAAAAAAAGAGCGACAATTTTGAAAAAAAACAATATTTTTGACCTTTTGCTGTAATAAATATCCCCCCAATTTAAAAAAAAACAAAAAACAAATTTCCACATCAGTTTAGGCCAATATATATTCTTCTACATATTTTTGGTAAAAAAAAAAAAAAAAATCACAATAAGCATATATTGATTGGTTTGCGCAAAACTTATAGCATCTGCAAACTATGGGAAAGGTTTATGGCATTTTTATGGCCTTTTTATTTTTTTTTTACATTTTTTTACTAGTAATGGCGGTGATCTGCGATTTTTAGCAGTACTGTGACATTGCGACGGACAGATCAGAGACTTTTGACACTTTTTTGGGACCATTGGCAATAATACAGTGATATAAATGTATGAGGATAGGATTGACTATTATTTTTCCTACTTAGTAGGAAGAAACCATATGGCTCCTCTCCTCTGATAGCACAGGGATTTGTGTGTTTATACACAAAAATCCCCGTGCTGGTGATCATGCAAGCGATCACGCATGGCCGGCGGCGATCGTGCCCCCCTGGCCACACGCATCGGGTCCCTCGCTGTGCAGCGGACTTCACGCGCACTCTCTGCTGGCCGAAAAAGGGTAGGGCGTACCCGTACGGGATTTCGCCCAGGAGAGCCATTGTGCCGCAGTGTATCTGCATGAAATGGTCGGCAAGTGGTTAACCGTAGACTTGAAATATTAACAAAGCATATACTTCTATAGTATGTACTTGTCTAAATCCAGAGCACTAAGTGTCATTTCCATCTACTGCCTGTTCCTCTGCTATCTGCATGAGTCACTTCTGACAAGGTTTCCCGACACCAAGAGAAAAAAGGTGACAGGTGAGGAACCTCCTGCACACAGCCTGTGAGTGACAGCCTCAGCTCTGTTCCTGTGGGCTGTGTGAAAGAAGGTGTGTCCCTTCCCTCCAATCAGCTCTTGAAGCTCCCCTCAACAGTGCACAGTGTAATTTCAGCACCCTGTCCCCTGTTTTCTGAGATCTCAGACAAGCTGTATAAATTCTGCATTTTGAGTGGATGTGGAGGAGAGAAGTCTACAGATAAACAGGTACAACTTATGTAGGAGGATTTGCTTCATCACAGTGTATGACCTGATGCCAGTCACTTCACTGGGTACATGTAAGGGTTTACAACCACATTAAAGCAGGACTCCAGTCAAACAACTGTTAGTCATGTCTGCTGTGTTAACAAGTTACCTCAGACCTGCTGCAGATATGAGAGAAAATACAATTCTATTAAAATAGGTCATAGTAAACCATAAACATAGACTGCATTGTCCACATGGTTCAAAGTATCTTGGTAAAATGAATTCCAAAACTTTTTTTCTTTGTGCAATCATTTCTATTTCTTTGGCATTTACGCCAAGTAAATGGGGTCACCCCGCGGCCACCCTGCAACCATGTGGTGCCTTTTAGGGGTTAAAACAGGTGGTGAGCAGGCAATATAATACCTCCTCACTGCTTGTCAAATGTCTTCTGAAAATTGATCCACTACTGATCACTTTTGAGAGGGACAAAGCAAGTGTGCATGAGCCCAAAAAAAGATCTGAAATGCAAGAGAAAAAAAAAGTGACCACAATGATAGATAATTATTTCCAACTGCTAGTATTGGGTCTTATGATATTCATCTGCTGTGTCTGGGTAAGAAGAAAAAACATCGGGGACAGTGCCATCATGTGGTCAAAATGAAGATGACACCATGATTGGAAGGTAATAAACTCCAGCAAAGCAATTCTATCAAAGGCATTAATATTATGACATGCAAACTGTCCTAATAATAAATGTGACAAATCTTTTTCACACAGAAAATGAAAAAGATGACCCTCTAACATGCTGCTATCTGAGAGATAGTATGTGAGGCTCTAAATACAGTCTAAACAGCTAGAAGACTTGAGCAAATTTCACTTAGAACCCATTTATAAAGTTGTGGCCATACCACTGCTGCAATGAATGCATGCGATGCGATGAGGCATATACTCTCCTGTGGCTGTACTAAAATAAAGAGAGGAAGAATCTGGATGATAGAGATGTGAGAGACGACAAGAACAGCTCCTCCTTCTGATACTATTATAAGCTATAGTGGGTAACGCTAAATAAACTGCTTGTATTCTGATTATTACTTCTCAACTGAAAAACTCAGATAACTCCTCTTGATGACAACCCTCTGCTATTGAATTATATTGTAACTTTACTGTTTTCTATTATTTTGTAAAGACTTGTGCAAACTGTTATCACTATATAAATCCTGTCTAATAATAGTACAGCAGCACAAGCACAGTATTCAATCTGTTCCCACCGTAAACAGGTGTACAGATCTATGCAAAAGAGCATAACTTCCCTTTCACATAGACTTAGCTCCCAACGGTCCCTGATTTCGAGGGACTGTCCCTGATTTCAATGGACTGTCCCTGATTTGGAGCAATGTCCCTCTGTCCCTCATTCCCCCTCATTTGTCCCTCATTTTGGTCTGATCTATATAGTTGTATATAAAATTCACTTTTTATCTTTCAAAAAGTGTTTCCCAGTGCTAAACCTTTCATCTAATTTCTAAATTACTGCATTTGTACATTTTAAAAGCCAGTATAAAGGAATAGTAGTGGTAAGACAAAGCCCTTGTGGATTTCATTAACTTTTTTTTGTTAATTCTCCTTTAAGGGGGTGTGTTCTATGCCTACATACATTTGCCAGTAGGTGTCCTTCATACCCATCTCAAAATGTTGGGAGTTATGCATAGAACAGATAATGTGACAGTAGCTGAGCAACTGCAGAATGACAAACAGACAGGAACACAGCGCCAGTGTACAACAAATGGACAGACAGGAACACAGAGTCAGTGTACAACAAATAGACAGACAGGAACACAGCGCCAGTGTACAAAAAATAGACAGACGGGAACACAGCGCCAGTGTACAACAAATAGACAGACAGGAACACAGCGCCAGTGTACAACAAATAGACAGACAGGAACACAGCGCCAGGATACAACAAATAGACAGACAGGAACACAGCGCCAGTGTACAACAAATAGACAGACAGGAACACAGCGCCAGTGTACAACAAATAGACAGACAGGAACATAGCGCCAGGATGCAACAAATAGACAGACAGGAACACAGCACCAGTACACAACAAATAAACAGACAGGAACATGGTGAGGGTATACAAGATATATACAGACAGGAACATACCGGCAGTATATAACAAATAGACAGACAAGAACACAGCGCCAGGATACAAGAAATAGACAGACAGGAACACAGCGCCAGTGTACAACAAATAGACAGGAACACAGCACCAGTGTACAACAAAAAGACAGACAGTAACACAGCACCAGTATACAACAAATAAACAGACAGGAACATAGTGCCAGTATACAAGAAATATACAGACAGGAACATACCGGCAGTATATAACAAATAGACAGACAAAAACACAGCGCCAGTACACAACAAAAAGACAGACAGGAACACAGCGCCAGTACACAACAAAAAGACAGACAGGAACACAGCGCCAGTACACAACAAAAAGACAGACAGGAACAAAGCGCCAGGATACAAGAAATAGACAGATAGGAACACAGCGCCAGGATACAAGAAATAGACAGATAGGAACACAGCGCCAGGATACAAGAAATAGACAGATAGGAACACAGCGCCAGGATACAAGAAAAAGACAGACAGGAACACAGTGCCAGGATACAAGAAATAGACAGACAGGAACACAGTGCCAGGATACAAGAAATAGACAGACAGGAACACAGCGCCAGGATACAAGAAATAGACAGATAGGAACACAGCGCCAGGATACAAGAAAAAGACAGACAGGAACACAGTGCCAGGATACAAGAAATAGACAGACAGGAACACAGCGCCAGGATACAAGAAATAGACAGACAGGAACACAGTGCCAGGATATAAGAAATAGACAGACAGGAACACAGTGCCAGGATACAAGAAATAGACAGACAGGAACACAGTGCCAGGATACAAGAAATAGACAGACAGGAGCACAGCGCCAGGATACAAGAAATAGACAGACAGGAACACAGCGCCAGGATACAAGAAATAGACAGACAGGAACACAGTGCCAGGATACAAGAAATAGACAGACAGGAACACAGCGCCAGGATACAAGAAATAGACAGACAGGAACACAGTGCCAGGATATAAGAAATAGACAGACAGGAACACAGTGCCAGGATACAAGAAATAGACAGACAGGAACACAGTGCCAGGATACAAGAAATAGACAGACAGGAGCACAGCGCCAGGATACAAGAAATAGACAGACAGGAACACAGCGCCAGGATACAAGAAATAGACAGACAGGAACACAGTGCCAGGATACAAGAAATAGACAGACAGGAACACAGTGCCAGGATACAAGAAATAGACAGACAGGAGCACAGCGCCAGGATACAAGAAATAGACAGACAGGAACACAGCGCCAGGATACAAGAAATAGACAGACAGGAACACAGCGCCAGGATACAAGAAATAGACAGACAGGAACACAGCGCCAGGATACAAGAAATAGACAGACAGGAACACAGTGCCAGGATACAAGAAATAGACAGACAGGAACACAGCGCCAGGATACAAGAAATAGACAGACAGGAACACAGTGCCAGGATACAAGAAATAGACAGACAGGAACACAGCGCCAGGATACAAGAAATAGACAGACAGGAACACAGTGCCAGGATACAAGAAATAGACAGACAGGAACACAGTGCCAGGATACAAGAAATAGACAGACAGGAGCACAGCGCCAGGATACAAGAAATAGACAGACAGGAACACAGCGCCAGGATACAAGAAAAAGACAGACAGGAACACAGCGCCAGGATACAAGAAATAGACAAACAGGAACACAGTGCCAGGATACAACAGACAGACAGGAAATGAATCATACCCAGGATCAGAAGCCAGAGCCAGTACAGGAAAACAGGATCTCCAGATATGTGTGGGTGGGTGCAGTGTGGTGCGGCGGCCATAACACACACACAATCCAGGTACAAATTAGAGAACTTGTATTGAAGTAAAGGCAAACAGTTCACAGCAACCCAGTGGGAGGAGTCCCAACCAGGAACACTTATGGGTACCAACAGCATGTAGCGGAGTGGGCTTCAGCCGAACTGTCTGTGTCTGTCTGGAGGTAGGCAATGTGGCCTGGCCATTCCAAGCTCAAACGGGAAGGTGTCCAAGAAGAGTGCAGAGCTCTAAGCTTTCCTTACTAAACTGGAACCTTTCCCTACTGCTAATACTGTCCCTGACAGATGAGTTTCCTGTCTCTACAATACCCGCAAATGCATGTCAAACACAGGGGCCAGGGCCTCAAATAGACCCTTTCACTCAAGATGGCCACCAGAGTCACATGAGTGACCAGCATCCAATCGGTTCACTGCCCCAGTTTCCTCATGATTTCCTCCCTCTCTGCATTGCCACTGTCGTTGAGCGCCAGCTGCAGTGGAGACAACAGACTGCACCTGCCTACACATGTGTGCGTATGCCAACACCAAGACAAACAGCATGCATACCTCCTAAGTGCTTTTTTTACCGCTATTATTCATTTTTTACTGTCTTTTGAAATTCACAAACTCAGCAATTTGGAAATTGGATGAAAGGTTTAGCATTGGGAAACACTTTTTGAAAGATAAATAATGCATTTTATATACGAATATAGATTGAACCAAAATGAGAGACAAATGAGAAGGAAAGGGGGACAGAGGGACTTTGTTCCAAATCAGGGACAGTTGGGAGCAATATCCCCTGATGAAGTCACGTGATGACGTAACGCGTAGGGAGTGGCCAGAGGTTGAGGTACACCGGAAGTGTTGTGAGAGTGGTGTCCAGACGCCCTAGCTGATTGATGCACAATTATTTTACCTTTATTGTAAGAGTCCAGTTTTAACTTTGAAATAAACCTTTATGCTTTTAATATACTACACCATTGGAGCTCTCTCTCTCTTCCACCATTTTTATCTCTTCCGCCTCCACCCCCCCCCCCCCCCGGAGGTGACGAGGCTGTACGAGGATTTGGATGTGGAGACTTATCTAGGTGACCCACTTGGCGGAGCAGAGGACCCCCTAGTGGTGGATATCGGTATAACGGAATTTCTTCTTATTGGATTTATTGTTACATCAGGCAGTTATACTTATAGTGGAACGGAGGACCCCCTGGTGGTAGAAGCTGGAATAACGAATTTAATCCATGTTTATCACTACATGCTGATTTATCAAGAGATGAAGGTGAGGGTTCTGTGAGCTCACTTTTTGGACTTTACTTCTCCTTGTCCACCGGTTTTTGCTGAAACTTCTTATATATGATTTCCCTATTGTGGACATTTTCAGATGATCTAATTAAGAGACTAATATTACCTTGAATTTTGTGCCCCGTGAATAATATGTTTATCTTTGGACTTATTATTTTTTGCACTTGCACTGCTGTTTTTCATTTTCATTTCCTGAGCTAGTTATACATCAGGTCCATTTTTAATTTTTTATTTAATTGTTGGAGGAGTTTTGTATATTTTTGCTGTAGAGCGGGATCACGTTATGATTATCATTTTGGGAGCAATGAGCATGAAGTGCAAGAGACAATACAGACAACTCAGACAGAGGCACCAGCACTGACTGGCGAGCACACAACCTGTAAACAGATACATATCAGATGAAACAGTCTTACAGGGAAAACACAACAGAGTTAAGACATTGAACCGAAATGTACACCATTTTTTATTTTGCTCTTATGTGATGAAACATAAGCCCTTCTTGACTTTCTCCTGAGGCTGCGCTAAAACAAAGAGAGGGGGAATCTGGATGGAAGAGATGTCAAGAACAGCTCATCCTTCTACTACTATCCTAAGCTATAGTGGGGTAATGCTAAACAAATACACACTGCTTGTATTCTGATTATTACGTTGTGTTTGTTATCACATTTTTATTTTCTAATATGAATGCAGTGTGCACAAACATCATAGGTCAGGTGCAGCCATAACCTTTGTATTGAATTATATTGCAACTGCTTGCTTCGCTTTATTTTGAACAAACTGTTAGCAGTATATAAATGTATGTATAATAATACTACTAATAATAATACTAATAATAATAATAATACAGCAGCAGTGCAAGTATTCAGTTTGTTTCCACCATAAACAGGTTTAGGGATCCATACAAGAGAGCATAACTTCTGTTTCACATGCCATAGAACAGGCAATGTGATAGTAGCTGAGCAGAGCTATTGCAGACAGTCAAGAAAAGGCAGAGTGCCAGAACACAGCAGACAGAAAGGAGTGATATTACACAGCAGGTGGGCTGTCAGGTACAGAACACCAGGACAAGACAAACAGACAGCATAGCAGCATGTTAGAGTCATACATTTTGACTTATGTGTGAACAAAACATTTGTCATGTTTATTACATTGGGACATTTTACAATGCCTTTGATAGACCTGCTTTGTTGGAGTTCATTACCATGCAAACAGAGCCCCATGCCTGGTGAAGGGGTCCTACAAGGCTGCCAAACGTTGCTGTTTGCTGTAACGAAGTGATCCCAGAATAAAGCTTTGGACCCATTTTTGAAGACCCATGGTGTGCTGTTGACATTTCTCGCTCTGATTGCTCGCGGTTCCAGCCCGATGGTCGCTTCAGCACCCACTTATACACACAACCACTTCTACAGGATTGTGTGTGCTGGGAATAGTGCGTCGGCATTACCATGCAAAGGTAGTATCATCTTCATTTTCACTACATGATGGCACTGTCCCCAATTTTATGTCACCTTACCTAGTGACCACAATATGAGGGTTCTTAGAAAGGATGCTGTAGGACAGTGGTCACCAATCTTTCGGACCTCACAGACCGCTAAACTCACAATTTTGAATCCTGCAGACCACTAACATGAATTTTACATGCCTTCTAGACTTGTGCAATTCGTTCCATAACGAATCGAAATTCGGACAAATTTTTCATCTTGCACCTGAATGTCCGAATAAAAGAATAACGAATTTCAACTAATACGAAAGAAATTATAGGGGATATAATGAATGAATTCGACATGATTCAGTAATTCGTTAAAGATCTAATGAAACAAAAGGTCAACTCAAAGTAAATCTTATGCCCCGTACACACGGTCGGATTTTCCGATGGAAAATGTCCGATCGGAGCGTGTTGTCGGAAATTCCGACCGTGTGTGGGCTCCATCGGACATTTTCCATCGGATTTTCCGACACACAAAGTTGGAGAGCAGGAGATAAAATTTTCCGACAACAAAATCCGTTGTCGGAAATTCCGATCGTGTGTACACAAATCCGACGGACAAAGTGCCACGCATGCTCAGAATAAATAGAGAGATGAAAGCTATTGGCCACTGCCCCGTTTATAGTCCCGATGTACGTGTTTTACGTCACCGTGTTTAGAACGATCGGATTTTCCGACAACTTTGTGCGACCGTGTGTATGCAAGACAAGTTTGAGCCAACATCCGTCGGAAAAAATCCGATGATTTTGTTGTCGGAATGTCCGAACAAAGTCCGACCGTGTGTACGCCCTATTACAGTCCAATCAGCTGATTAATTTTGTGCTGGAGATTAGATTACTTGCAAAGTGCATTCCTGAGAACTGAGTGAGAAGGGTGTTGTATTGTATTTGAGCAGAGGAGAAGAGATATTGTCATTGTGTGTGTTAATAGATTCAATAAACAAACGACTTTCCAAACTACGAATCATTATTATGAATATATTTACATACATAAATATCAAATTTCAACTAATACGAAAGAAATTATAGCGGATATAACAAATGAATTTGACATGATTCGAGATTCAGTATAACGAATATCGACACTCTACATAAATAACTAATTATCCAAAAACGAATTAACGTAACATAGCGAATATAACAGAACGAAATGATGTATTTTACAAATGAAAACGAAACAAAACTAAACTAATTTTCCATTGTTTACAAGTCTAATGCCTTATACACACAATGCTCTGGCTCTCTGACCCCCTCTCCCTGGATCACACTGCTGCCTTGTACACACAATGCTCCAGATCTCTGCCCCCTTCCCCTGGATCACACTGCTGCCTTATACACACAATGCTCTGGCTCTCTGCCCCCTTCCCCTGGATCACACTGCTGCCTTATACACACAATGCTCTGGCTCTCTGCCCCCCTCTATCTGGATCACACTGCTGCCTTATACACACAATGCTCTGGCTCTCTGCCCCCCTCTCTCTGGATCACACTGCTGCCTTATACACACAATGCTCTGGCTCTCTGCCCCCCTCTCCCTGGATCACACTGCTGCCTTATACACACAATGCTCTGGCTCTCTGCCCCCCTCTCTCTGGATCACACTGCTGCCTTATACACACAATGCTCTGGCTCTCTGCCCCCCTCTCTCTGGATCACACTGCTGCCTTATACACACAATGCTCTGGCTCTCTGCCCCCCTCTCCCTGGATCACACTGCTGCCTTATACACACAATGCTCTGGCTCTCTGCCCCGTGACTTCCTCAGGGGACATTCTTTAAGCTGAACTCCAGAAATGATAAAATGTGGTGGACGAGAGAAGTGAGTGGAACGGGAGCCGCAGCCCCATTGGAAAATTATGTGGAAGCGCTTGATTGCCATTTTAAATGTAAGTGTATACTATTGTCTCAATAAAATACATTTTAGACTACACTATGGGAGCAAACCTGTTCTAATTGAGGAATGAAGGAGGAAGAAGAATTCATATAAAAGTGTATAAGAGGCCTACCAACACGATAAGACCCAGAGAGGGGAAAGGAGGACAGAAGGAATTCGAACAGCTGATGAGCCGGGATTTTGAACCCCGGCAGGGGAAGGTGTTTTTAGACCTGGAGACAGGTCCAATCTTAAGGTGAGTGCAGTGGTGAACGGTGGTGGGATTCACATTATTTTATTTAAGACCTACCGGGGTGAAGAAATATGCAACATACAGATTATATTGTTAAAGGATTACACATGTAGAAGGATTATTTGGACATTTATGAACTTTGAATTTATTGAGAGAAAGAGCTGGGAGGGTCTGATGAGTTGCTGAAGAGATTCGGGTGCCTGCCTGGTCCACAGCCAGGGAAATCCAATGGAAACAAAGAAGAATGGCGGCACATCCGGAAGTAAAATCAAAAGAATTTATTGAAAGTCCATAAAATCAAGCGAACATGACAAACATCAATCCAAAAAAGCTGCTCAGTGGACGCGTTTCACACAGATGTGCTTGCTGATGAAACGCATCTACTAAGCACCTTTTTTGGATTGATGTTTGTCATGTTCACTTGATTTTATGGACTTTCAATAAATTCTTTTGATTTAACTTGCGGATGTGCCGTCATTCTTCTTTGTATTTATTGGACACATATTAATTTGAGTTTATCTAGTTATATATCACTGGATGTTTGTAAGTGTGAAGCGCAGCATACTGTTTATATATTGTTTTGCATTTAGGATTGAATTGAAGTTAATGGAATGCAGGATAATATACCAGGTTTTTTTTTGTTATTCCTCATGTACAGTGCAGGATTACTAACCCTACACTGCCCATGATACCTCCATGGGACCATTCACAGCCCGCCCTCAGCCCAGAGCTTGAAAGCAGTGCTGGAGTCCGCAGGAGAAAAGTAAGTAATACACCTTATTCCTCCACAGCGGCATCGGGAGGGGGGCTGACGGGGGCTGGAGCCCCGAGTGTGCCCCCAAAAAGCCCCGGGTCTTGATAGTCCTAAATTAATTATTAGCCCTGAGCCGTTTCCACATACAACAGCAAACGATCTCCCGCTTATCCAGCGCGACCAAGTGACGTACAAAAAGGACGTCCCACTGGTCCAATACCGAGACCGCGGGACATGTGATGTCCATCATAGGCACCGCCGGGTCCAGGGGGCGGGAATGACACTGCGGCCATGCTGGGCACTGGGAGATCCCCACTCGCTCTGTGTAAATGGGCGGGCAGCAGAGCAGCTCTCCTATCCTGGCTCTCTCTCCCTGGTGCGTGCAGCCTGCTGTGGAGTGGTCAGAATGAGATGAGCTACACTACACAGGTAAGGCTGAGCTGCAGGAGTGCCAAGAGGTCACCTATCACAGGGGGGATCAATGTATTTGTCAGGGGGATCAATGTATTTGTCAGGGGGATCAGTGTATGTGTCAGGTGGGACCAATGTGACCAATGTAGGTGTCGGGGGGTCAATGTATGTGTCAGGGGGAATCAATGTAAGTGTCAGGGGGGTCAATGTATGTGTCAGGGGGAACAATGTATTTGTCAGGGGGACCAATGTAGGTGTCTGGGGGTCAATGTATGTGTCAGGGGGGTCAATGTATGTGTCAGGGGGGTCAGTGTCTGTGTCAGGGGGATCAATGTATGTGTCAAGGGGGTCAGTGTATGTGTCAAGGGGGTCAGTGTATGTGTCAGGTGGGACCAATGTGACCAATGTAGGTGTCAGGGGGATCAATGTATGTGTCAGGGGGAATCAATGTAAGTGTCAGGGGGGTCAATGTATGTGTCAGGGGGAACAATGTATTTGTCAGGGGGACCAATGTAGGTGTCTGGGGGTCAATGTATGTGTCAGGGGGGTCAATGTATGTGTCAGGGGGGTCAGTGTCTGTGTCAGGGGGATCAATGTATGTGTCAAGGGGGTCAGTGTATGTGTCAAGGGGGTCAGTGTATGTGTTAGGGGGATCAAAGTATGTGTCAGGGGGATCAATGTATGTGTCAAGGGGGTCAGTGTATGTGTCAGGGGGATCAAAGTATGTGTCAGGGGGATCAATGTATGTGTCAGGGGGGTCAACGTATTTGTCAGGAGGATCAATGTAGGTGTCAGGGGGATCAATGTAGGTGTCAGGGGGATCAATGTATGTGTGAGGGGGGATCAATGTATGTGTGAGGGGGGATCAATGTATGTGTGAGGGGGGATCAATGTAGGTGTCAGGGGGATCAATGTAGGTGTCAGGGGGATTAATGTAGGTGTCAGGGGGATCAATGTATGTGTGAGGGGGGATCAATGTATGTGTGAGGGGGGATCAATGTATGTGTGAGGGGGGATCAATGTATGTGTGAGGGGGATCAATGTATGTGTGAGGGGGGATCAATGTAGGTGTCAGGGGGATCAATGTATGTGTCAGGGGGGATCAGTGTATGTGTCAGGGGGGTCAGTGTAGGTGTCAGGGGGATCAGTGTATGTGTCAGGGGGATCAATGTATGTGTCAGGGGGGTCAGTGTATGTGTCAGAGGGGTCAGTGTATGTGTCAGGGGGATCAGTGTATGTGTCAGGGGGATCAATTTAGGTGTCAGTATTATCAATGTAGGTGTCAGGGGGATCAATGTATGTGTCAGGGGGGATCAATGTATGTGTCAGGGGGGATCAATGTATGTGTAAGGGGGATCAATGTATGTGTCAGGGGGGATCAATGTATGTGTCAGGGGGGATCAATGTATGTGTCAGGGGGGGATCAATGTATGTGTCAGGGGGATCAGTGTATGTGTCAGGGGGATCAGTGTATGTGTCAGGGGGGTCAGTGTAGGTGTCAGGGGGATCAATGTATGTGTCAGGGGGGATCAATGTAGGTGTCGGGGGGGGTCAATGTATGTGTCAGGGGGATCAGTGTATGTGTCAGGGGGATCAATGTAGATGTCAGTGTAGGGGTTTGGTAGGTCAGTTTAGCGGTCAGCATGGATGGGCACTGGTGAGCCAGGCAGCAACCAGCAAGTGAGCCTAACCCCCACCCCCCCTGCCAAGCAGTCAATACATCCCCCGCCGGGCTTGGACTTCGGGCTGAAGCCCCTGGTCTTTTTCACACCCAGCAACGCCTCTGCTCCTGCAACTCTAGATTTACCAAGCATTTAACCCCTGCAATGTCTGTGTGTGTGTGTGTGGGGGGGGGGGGGTACAATTCGTCCCCTTCCTAGAGTTCAGATTTAAAGCAGTAATAAATCCAAAACCAAACATTTATTATGCTGTAGCTTACCAGTTCTTAGATGTGAAATCTGCATTAGTTTCCTTTAGGTTTAGGTTTTCTTTCTTCTATTTTCATCTGACAATCCAGCCACTGCAGCCAGCAAGACTGTTGTTTTTATTTATTCATGTAAAACCTTTATCCCTAAAAGGAAAAAAAACTGTTTGCTATAACTGATTATAAAGTGGGAGCTGGAGTTTAGCTAAAATTTGTTAGTGGTTCTAAATCTGCTAATACATTTAACACTACTCTCCCCCACAGATTGACAATGGTGTTGTCTGTTGTGCCTCCTGTTCTCATCCCTCCAGAAGGTGTGTTACTGGCCAGATCATCAGGGGAAAACAGAGGGGAAAAGCCAAAGAAAAGACAACTAATGCAGTCACCACATCTAATGATTGGTAGGATGCAATTAATTACATCTTTGGTTTTGGGTTTAATACCACTTTAAGCATTTAAAAAAAAAAAAAGCTGCTTTCAGGTAAGTTGGCAATGTCTACAAAGAGACCACAAAAAACAAGTTTACAAAAAGTATTTATATACTTCGATATAATGTGATCTTTTGTCTATCCTATGTGTCAGCATTATAGAAAACTGACTGTCAACGTGAAGCTTCTATGTTATTTCAAATTGTGAATACTAAAGTTCATTTTCTGTCTGCAATAAAAGTTATTTAATATGTAAACTGACCATATATTTAGCAAAATACAGCTGATATGACCTTTCTTATAATGAGCTTGGAAGATTAAGGTTACAAGAAGCCTTGGGCCAAGTATAGATTGGGAACTTCCAATTATTTTACCAGCGCAATTGTCACGTTCCCTACCGAGTGCATTAATCTCATCTAATTGTGTTGTCTAATCTATTTTGCTTTATAATACAAATTCATTTTTAACTGTTTCTTGATGTAAGGGCTTTTTGTAACAAATACTGTAGGTATAATCTAAACTCTGCTACTCATTTTAAGCCTAAAAACCCAGGCTGAAGTGGAATTTTTTATTAGTACAAGGAAGAACACTGAAAAGTTTTTTTTTTATTGCTTTCATTAACTCCATAGAGATAATTTCCCTTCAGGTTTTGCCACTGTTTCCAAAACAGAAAAGGAGGTTCCAACCCTTCTCCATTTTATTTAAAACGGTATTAAACCCCAAACCAAAAATGTAATATATTGTAGATTATCAATCATTAGATATGATGGTTGCATCGGTTTTTTTGGCCTTTTTCCCCTCTGTTTTCACCTGATGATTTGGTCAGTAGCACACCAGTGTCAGAGTGCCCCCCCTGTGGATGAAGGAGCACAGGGGCACTTTTGGACAGCAGCTTTGTTAAGCACTTGCCTACTGGACATTTTTACCCCCTTCATGCCCAGGCCAATTTTCAGTTTTCAGCGCTATCACACTTTGAATCACAGTTGCGAGGTCATGCAACACTGTACCCATATGAAATATTTACCTTTTTTCCCCACAAATAGAGCTTTCTTCTGGTGGTATTTAATCACCACTGGGTTTTTTATTTTTTTCTAAACAAATGAAAAGAGAACATTTTGCAAACAGGTAATTTTTCTCCTTCACTGTTGTGCGCAGATGAGGCTGCATTGGTGCGTACTGACTGATGGGCACTGATAGGCTGCACTGATGACCATTGATGAGGCGGCACTGATGGGCACTGATGAGGCAGCACAGATGGGCATTGATCAGCTGCCCTGATGGGCGCTGATGAGGAGGCACTGATGAGGCTGCACTGATAGGTGGCACTGATGGGCACTATTAGGCAGCACCGAAGGGCACTTATAAGCAGCACTGATAGGCTGCACTGATGAGTGGCACTTGATAGGCAGTACTAATAAGAGGCACTGATGGGCATTGATAGGCCACTCTGATGGGCGGCACATATAGGAACTTATAGGCGCCACTGATGGGCACTAATAGGAGGCACTGATAGGTAGTACTGATGGGAACTGATTTGCAGCACTGATTGGCAGCACTGATGGACACTGATTTGCAGCACTGATTGGCAGCACTGATGGGCAACTAATAGGCAGCACTGTTGAGGCTGCACTGATAATCAGGCCACTGATGATCAGTGCCCTAAATAACAGTGCAGATGTTCCCTTTCACACTAGCTGGTTATCGGCTCTCTCCTCTCCTTACATTGTGACAGCATGAGGAAAGGAATGCCGATAACCAGCAAGTGTGTTTACATCGTGATCAGCTGTAATTGGACACAGCTGATCAAGTGGTAAAGAGCCGCTAATTGGCTCTTTACCGCGATCTGTGATTTGCTGTGTCCAGGGGACACAGCAATCACAGAGCACACCGCCCACGCGCCGTAGTGGGCGTGAGCATGTAAGGACTTCATATGAACTCATATGAACTGCCAGAACTGGCCGACCGTGTTGTAGCCATCATTTTTTCTATAGCACAGTCGGCAAGGGGTTAAAGTAGTTTTAAAAGATTTTTTTTATCTCAATGCATTCTCTGCTCTGCATGCAGCCCCTCCTTATACTTACCTGAGCCCAAACTCGATCCAGCGGTGTGCATGAGAGCAGCGGCTCCCTCCTCATTGGCTCAGACACAGCAGCAGTCAATCACAGCCAGCGAGGAGGGAGTGTGGGGCGGGGCCAAGCTCTAATGACAGGGTTACTCAATGTAGTGTACTAAAAGTAACTATTTTAGTAAAGTAATTTTGTTAAAGATGTTTTTAAAGATGCTGTAAGTAATTATGTTTTATATTATATATATATATATATATATATATATATATATATATATATATATATATATATATATATAAACAATAGTATAAACACTATACATTGATAATCAAGGAATAGTCATACACTAAAACAGCGCTAATGTTGAGCACAATAAAAAAAAAGAGAGATGTGTGGCCAACTACACACAGAATAACGTCCATAAGAGTAGTGCAGTGTCAGTAGTGGTTCAGAAGTTGTTCAAAGTAGATCATAGAGTGTGTCAAAGCGTGCACCATCCACCGATCACTCCAACGCCACCATGTGTGAACACACTCCCCTCAGGGGGTTAAACTCACCAGAGTTAAGTATATTACAAGCCTCCAAAATAAGAGATATCCTGGGCCACCTTAACATAGCACTTCTCCAGGTGATGGGTAGATGGGCTCCAAAGTAATAAAAACAAAGGAGAGCGCACATAGCGTAATTCCATTTATTAATAAAACACATCCATCACATCATAACTCCCCCATCACTAACTACGTACTAGACATACGCAGTCAACAAGCAGAAAGACTGAAAATCACAGTGCACTGCACCATAGGACCTCCGGAAGCCGTCTTAGCAATCAAGGAGCGGAGTACACTTCCTCGTCCCGGGTCCACCACGATGAAGCACACGCGTCACTTCCGGCGTCGTGTAGGTCACACCCTGACACGTTTCGTCATATCCTGACTTCAACAGAGGGAGTCAACGCCCTCCAAATGACATGAGTGTATACTCCTACATGTTTAAATCTATAGTCATGTGGGCTGCGCATATAAGAAAAAAGGAGAAACTGAACAGCTTAGAAGGGAACTGAAACTGGAGCATGCTCAGTAGATGTGGTAATGGCAGGTTCACACAATCAGCAGTTGGGACACAGAAAAGGAGGGAGGGACAGTGAATAGAAGGATCTACCAGGTTTTTTGCAGAGTACAGAAAACAAATTCCATAGTGGCTTAGTGAGTATGAACAGCACGTAATGCAGCATGCACTGACAGTTTTCAATGATGAGTTTAATGACACTTTAAAACAGAATTAAAATGTTTGTAACCCTAAAAAAAAAAAGATGCTACTGCCTCTTTAAAGCAATATAATAAGTTTGTGAATATTGCCTGTTTTTTCAGCCCTGCCTGTATTGTGCAATACCTGTTTGATCCTGCCTGTGCACCTCCTCCTGAGATTAAGCTGGTCATGCTAGCATGGCTACCATACTTACCAACTGTCCCAAATTTTCCCGGAGAGAGTCTCCACTGCTGGCAATGCCTGATGTAAGGAAAGGGGGGGGCTCCATTGGGGGATGCCTGGTATAAGGGAGGACTCTGCTGGCAATGTCTGATGTAAAGGAGGACTCTGCTGGCAATGTCTGATGTAAAGGAGGACTCCGCTGGCAATGTCTGATGTAAAGGAGGACTCCGCTGGCAATGTCTGATATAAAGGAGGACTCTGCTGGCAATGTCTGATGTAAAGGAGGACTCTGCTGCCAATGTCTGATGTAAAGGAGGACTCTGCTGGCAATGTCTGATGTAAGGGAGGACTCCGCTGGCAATGTCTGATGTAAGGGGGGACTCCGCTGGCAATGTCTGATGTAAGGGGGGATTCCGCAGGCAATGCCTGATGTAAGGGGGGACTCCGCTGGCAATGTCTGATGTAAGGGGGGACTCCGCTGGGAATGCCTGATGTAAGGAGTGGCTCCGCTGGGAATGTCTGATGTAAGAAGGGACTCTGCGGGGGACACCTGATGGTATCTGGTGGCAGGCGAGGTGGCAGGTGACACGCTCAGGGCTTCCACTGATTCTGCATTATTGTGAGTTGAATAATTTCATTCTATATTACAATGTAATAATATAAATAATAAGCGCTAACACCAGGTGTTTGGAGTATCTATATCTGCTGATTGTTAAACTTTCTGGAAAACACATATTTCTATTGTAGTGTAGGATCTGGGCCTGCTGTCCCTCCATTCCTCTCTCTTTCTGTCCCTCTTTCTTTTTCTTTCTCTCCCTCTTTCTTTCTTTCTTTCTTTCTTTCTCTGTCTTTCTTTCTTTCTTTTCTTTCTTTCTTTCTATTCCATGCAAACTACGCCCATTTTTCGCTGCGGCACGCAAAGCACGCCACATTTTTCTGTTACGGTATGCCCCACCTACAAACGAATGCTACGCCCCCTAATTATAGCAAGGCTCCGTCTAAATGCAAAAAAGTGTCCCAATTTTTATTTTTTTTTGCAATGTTGGCAACTATGGGCTACTGATCCATGGTCAGTTTATGTCTTGTGTCATGCCGCTGCTATAACAGGCACACTGTGCTAGAGCATAGCATATCTGTATCTTCCGTTGTCTCTGGAAAGCCACGGCATCTTCAGCCACGCCCCTCCCCACAGAGGCTACTTCATTCTTCTCACTGAAATCGGCTAGGGAAAGGGGGAAGGGACATTGCTGTCTGGTCTGACTGTGTTTCATTGTTATAGAAATGCAGGCGCTCACCGGCAGCATAATTTCCTGCAATGATGTGATGCCCTGCTCTCTTGGCACGCCCAGTAAGCTAGAGCGATCACATGACCTGCAATTTAGCAGGGAATAATACTATAGCCATGTATGTCAAGAAAAAAAAAACTGCATTTAGGACAGTGTAGAATTCATCCTTGGAATAATGTGTATGTCGCTAGTTGATTTTACAACCACTTTAAACATAAAAACTAAAAATGTCTGACAGGTAGGAATTTTTGACAACAGAGACCCTATTGGTCTGGGAGAAGATGGGAGTGTCTGTGACTGAGGGGATCAGTTCCAAAGTAAAGGTGGTCATACATGAATAGAAAATCGTTCTAAAAAGTGTTCAATAAGCCCGACCGTTCGACTTATATTAAACACCATGACAATAGTGTGGAGTTTCGATTCTCGGAATGCAGAGTTTTATGCCAAAAGAAAGATCTGTCATGTTGGAATTTTGTTATGTGATCGATCGATTTTCTAAACAATAATAGGGAAATCCATCCTAAATAGTTCAAAAAAAACATACAGCGAATGTGCATTGATCATTGATTGACAAAAAAGTTACAATTTATGTCGTTAACGATCGATAATATGTCAACAAGTGTGGAAAAAATTTTGATACAATGATGGCGTTAACACATAGGGGGTTATTTACGAAAGGCAAATCCACTTTGCAGAAAAAGTGTACTGCAAGTGCAAAGTGCACTTGAAATTGCACTGAAAGTGCACTTGGAAGTGCAGTTGCTGTAAATCTGAGGGGTAGATCTAAAATGAGGGGAAGCTCTGCTGATTTTATTATCCAATCATGTGCAAGCTAAAATTCTGTTTATTATTTTCCTTGCATGTCCCCCTTGGATCTACAGCGACTGCACTTCCGAGTGCACTTTGCACTTGTAGTTTGCACTAGTAGTGCAAAGTGGATTTGCCTTTCGTAAATTACCCCCATAGTCGTTTGACAGATCTTTATCAAAAACAAACGTTTTTTCGAACAATTTTCTATCTATATATGGCCAGCTTTAGTCTGCAATAATATACTGTACATACTAGCACATTATGGGTAAAATCTCCACTTTAAAAACACAATAAACTACAGAGCACAGATGTGGACCAGCCACTTAGGGGAAAATGGTATTTCTGTTTGAAATGTATTTTTATGATTTTAAAAATTCTTTTTTAATATCACAGATAAGTGTCTCCTCTCTTTTCAGTAATGTATAGTATGTGTCTTTGTACTAGAGCATGTAGGAGTAAATTGTACATGAATTTGCTACAATGTGCAATCACTCAATAGCCTATGATGTTCATGGGGTTCACAAAAGGCTGTAATGTTGCCAATTTTCTAATTGTTTTTTGTGTTTCTTTATCAAACGCACTTGTGTCATATATTTTTGTCTCTTCCATTCAGGTCAAGTATGTTTTCAGGCCACGACAACCACCACCAGAGACTTCTGTTGGCTAGAAAGCTTGTCATCGATCGCTGCACACAGATATGCTTAAAGTGACCTATGACAATCATACACCTGAAAAGCTTACAGTAGATGGAAGATTGTCTTCTAGCAGATGAACGCACAATGATCTTGAAAGTACTCAGATACATTCTCTTCAATCTTTCCATGGACTGTCATATTCTTTCCCTGGCTTCAAGTTGTTTTGTTTCGTATCCACTCCAGCACTCTTTCTCAACTGCAATTGTTCTTCCATCTTGTTGTATTACAGACGTACTCATCTAATCCTGTTATATGTTTTCATTTTAAAGGAAAAGTATGGTGTGCTATCAGTGAAGGCTTATCATGGCTCCTTATTGCAGTGTTTTATTATAATTAGAACTATGGACTCCCATTAGGCTACTTTCACACAGAGGCAGTTTTCAGGTGTTTTAGCACTAAAAATAGCGCCTGTAAAGCCACTGGAAATTGCCTCCAATGCCACTCCAGTGTGAAATCCCGAGTGCGTTCACACCAGGGCGTAGGTTGCCCACGTGTCCCGGATTGCCCGGGACACCTGCAATTAGCAGGTCTGTCCCAGGCACCTTCATTCCGGGACAATACAGTGTCCCGGAATGAAATTGACAGAGCGAGCAAACCCTGCTATAGCGCAGGCGCTCACTCCGCCTCCAGCTCCACCTGAGACTCTGGTCACAAACCAGTGACCTCAGATCCGCAACTCTGCCCAGCATGCAAAGTGGAGGAGAAGTTAAATTTCTCCTCCTCCGCGACTAACACTCTCCAGTCTCCACCATGCCGGACAGAACACCTGCACTGCAGTCTGGGTTAGGATCTCCATGGCTCTGCCCCTGGCTGTATCCCTACCTCATACTGTAGCCGAAGCCACCTCCCCCTCCTTGGCTGTTTACATATACACAGGAGCCGGAGGAGGGACACTGATCTGAGGTCTGTTGTTAAGCTTATATTAATATATGTATATAGATGGACTGAGGAGGGGGATAGGGACAGTGATCAGGAAAAGGTAAAAAGCGCCCCCCCCCAGCACATTTCCGACCTCCACCTCTCTACTAGCACAAGTGAAAGGGGAGGGGGTCAGTACTGTGGGGGGGGGGTTGTACTTAGTGGGAGGGTCGTCAGTACTGTGGGAGGGTCCGTACTGTGTGGGGTTCTGTACTGAGGGGGGTCTATACTGAGGGGGGTACGTACTGAGGGAGGGGGTCTATACTTAGTGGAGAGGGGGGTATGTACTGAGGGAGGGGGTCTATACTTAGTGGAGAGGGGGGTCTGTACTTGGGGAGGGGGTCTATACTTAGTGGAGAGGGGGGTACGTACTGAAGGAGGGAGTCTATACTTAGTGGAGAGGGGGATCCGTACTGGGGGAAGGGGTCTATACTTAGTGGAGAGGGGGGTCCTTACTGGGGGAGGGGGTCTATACATAGTGGAGAGGGCGGTACATACTGAGGGAGGGGACCCTATACTTAGTGGAGAGGGGGGTCTGTACTGAGGGAGGGGGTCTACACTTAGTGGAGAGGTGGGTCTGTACTGGGGGGTCCGAACTGAGGGAGGGCGTCTATACATAGTGGAGAGGGGGGTACATACTGAGGGAGGGGGGTCTATACTTAGTGGAGAGGGGGGTAAGTGTGAGGGAGGGGGTCTATACATAGTGGAGAGGGGGGTACGTACTGAGGGAGGGGGGTCTATACTTAGTGGAGAGGGGGGTAAGTATGAGGGAGGGGGTCTATACATAGTGGAGAGGGGGGTACGTACTGAGGGAGGGGGGTCTATACATAGTGGAAAGGGGGGTAAGTATGAGGGAGGAGGGTCTATACTTAACGTAATAATAGAAATACATTATATTTCTGTTGGGATGATATAAGTGCTAAAACCAGCCATTCACCCGACAAACCACTCGCCGCCGAAATCCCGTCAACCCCAGACTACATTCAAACATTCGGGGGGGGCATCATTTTAAGGTCACCCATGCTCCGCCCTTTTTGACAATGTCATTATCATGGTCAGAGACTGCAGACATAGTACAGATACACACAGATACAATACACCCAGATTACACCCAGATACATTACACCCCCATACACACAGATTACACCCAGATATATTACACCCCATACACACAGATACATTACACCCCATACACACAGATACATTACACCCCATACACAGATACATTACACCCCTCCCATACACATTACACCCCCATACACACAGATTACACCCAGATACATTACACCCCCATACACACAGATTACACCCAGATACATTACACCCCCATACACACAGATTACACCCAGATATATTACACCCCATACACACAGATACATTACACCCCATACACACAGATACATTACACCCCATACACAGATACATTACACCCCCCCATACACATTACACCCCCATACACACAGATTACACCCAGATACATTACACCCCCATACACACAGATTACACCCAGATACATTACACCCCCAAACACAGATTACACCCAGATACATTACACCCCCATACACACAGATTACAACCGGATACATTACATCTCCTATACATTACATACACAATCATTAGTATGGAGAACTCCCCTCCAATCAATTTCTATATTGCAAGCTTCGGATGACTTTAGAGAGAATTGAATGGATTACTAACCCCAGAAAAGGCAGATGGAAGGCTCCAACAACAGCTGTGCATGTCAAGCAGCTCAGATGAGGCTGAGGCCCCATGCGATGGGTGTTCTTGGGGCCCTATCTAGAAAGGAGCGCTGGGCCTCTCACACATGTCCAGGCAGAGCACACACAGCCAGCAGTCCGAGCCGAGGAGGAGGGGAGAGAAATCATCGATGATCTGGTCAGGCTGAGCATTAGCAGATGCTGTCCAGGCAGCAGGTGAAAGGTAACAGGCAAGCTGCGGGAGAACTTTGTATTTCCTGCCTCTGGCCGCGCTGCCTCCCCTCAGCTCAGGGACTGCAAACACCATCACTCCCTGACACTCCATGTTGTGTATGTGACTCCCGGCTCTGGGACAGCGCAGCGCCCCCAACTGATTGTGCGCACTTACCTATAGGTAGCACCAGCCCTGCTGGGGGGGCACTTGACCCCCCTTGCCCCTACCTGTGGACGCCCATGCCAGTAGCATCTTTTGGGCAGTTTGGGAGCGCTGTATACAGCTCCCAAACCGCCCCTGCCCATTGGAATAAGAGTTTCAGAAGCCCGGCAGCACTGGCGGTTTTAATCCCTTCTTTGGCTGCTAAAAGGGGTTAAAAGCACCCCGCTAGCGGCCGAAAAGCATCGCTAAAACTATGGTAAATGGCCGCTAAAATGAGCGGCGCTTTGTCGCCAATGTGCCCGCGGCTGCAGTGTGAAAGCAGCCTTAAGAAAACATGTTCTTCAGTACTTCAAGAAGAATTCCAGGTATTGATAGTTTATACATACCTACATTGGTCTAGCTTGGACCAATGTAACTATTCATATAGTATACCTGGTCAATCCCCCTGGAAGCTAGAAATCACTGAATTAGACACCATTACTCCAGTCATCTCCATTTGGCTCCAGGTCCCATGTTGAGAGGCTAGCCTGCTGCTTAGTGAAAACCGGAGGTCAACTGCTTGGCATGGGTGCCATTCCAAGAATGCTTTGTATTTGCATATGTATTCCAATAGAGCAGCACCACAATGGGTCAACACTGCTTCTTCCTTAACCACCTCAATACAGTGCACTTACACCCCCTTCCTGCCCAGACCAATTTTCAGCTTTAAGCGCTCTCACAGTTTGAATGACAATTACTCAGTCATGCAACACTGTACCCATATGAAACTTGCGTTCTTTTTTCACACAGATAGAGCTTTCTTTTGGTGGTATTTAATCACTAGTGGGTTTTTTATTTTTGTGCTATAAATAAAAAAAGACCGTAAATTTTGTGAAAAAATGCCTTTTTCTTTGTTTCTGTCATAAAATTTTGCTAATTAGTAATTTTTCTTCATAAATTTTGGCCAAAATTTATACTGCTACATATCTTTGGTAAAAATAACCCAAATTAGTGTATATTATTTGGTCTTAGTGAAAGTTATGGAGTCTACAAACTATGGTACCAATCACTGAAAATTGATCACATCTGATCAGGCCTTCAGGTGAATCTCATTTCTTGATACACTAACAAGTCAGGAAAGTACAAATACCCCCTAAATTACCCCTTTTTAGAAAGTAGACATTCCAAGGTATTAAGTAAATAGCATGGTGAGTTTTTTTGAGTTGTAATTTTTTCCCACAATTCTTTGCAAAATGAATATTTTTTTTCTTTTTTACAAAATTGTCATATTATCAGGTTATTTCTCACACACAGCATATGCATACAACAAATTACACCCCAAAATACATTCTGCTACTCTTCCCGAGTATGGTGATACTTGTGTGAGACTTTTACACAACCTGGCCACATACAAAGGACCAACATTGAAGTAGCACCTTCAAGCGTTCTACGAGCATAAATGACACATTTTGGAAAGCAAACACCCCAACATATATTCTATGAGGCATGGGCTGAAAATAGGTACTCAGGTACTCAGATGGGCTGGAGACAGGTACTCGGGTAACTTGATGAGATGCAGACAGGTACTCGGTTACTCTCATGGGCTGGTGACAGGTACTCGGGTTACTCTGATGGGATGGTGACAGGTACTCGGTTACTCTGATGGGCTGGTGACAGGTTCTCGGGTACTCTGATGGCCTGGTGACAGGTACTCGGGTACTCTGATGGCCTGGTGACAGGTACTGGGGTACTCTGATGGCCTGGTGACAGGTACTTGGGTACTCTGATGGGCTACAGATAGGCACTTGGGTACTCTGATGGGCTGGTGACTGGTATTCAGGTACTCTGAAGGATGCTGACAGGTACTCAGGTACTAGGTACTAATATGGACTGTGACAGGTACTCGGGTACTCATACGGACTGTGACAGGTACTCAGGTACTCGTATGGACTGTGACAGGTACTCAGGTACTCGTATGGACTGTGACAGGTACTCAGGTACTCATATGGGCTGTGACAGGTACTCAGGTACTCAGATGAACTGTGACAGGTACTCGGGTACTCAGATGAACTGTGACAGGTACTCGGGTATGAAGATGGACTGTGACAGGTACTTGGGTACTCTGATGGACTGTGACAGGTATTCATATGGACTGACAGGTACTCAGATGAACTGTGTCAGGTACTTTGATGGGTGGTGACAGGTCCTTTTTATTGGGGGAGCAATCAGTGTGATTGGTGTACACTGTAAGTGGTAACGAGATGTGTGTTACCACTTACAGTGTACACCAAACCGATTGTGTGTGAGGAGGAGAACCTGGTAACATCTCGTTACCGCGGTTTGTTGACATTTAGTGATTGGCTGTGAAAGGACCAGCGACGTGCACGCACAGCGCGCTCGAGATCGTAAGCATGCGCCGTGCAAAGTGGGGCGGTACCACCTGTGATGGGCCGTGACTTCATCACGGCCAATCACATGGTAAACAGCCATACCCAATGGCTGTTCACCCCCCTCGGTGGTGAGCGGTGTCTCCGTGACATGCCGCCACTGAAGGAAGAGGGATGCATGCACACGATCGCATGCCTTCCCTGTTTAAATGGAGGGATGTCATATGACGCCTGCCCAGAACAAGAGCCGCGCCACCTGGCCATCTTATGTCAGCCAACGGGTGGCTAGCGATTAAACCGGAGTTTCACACGGCTCCCCCCTCCTACAGTGCCACATTTGGCACCTTTCGGGGGGGGGGGGCGGATATCTGTCAAAATCAGGTACCTGCTCCCACTTCCGTGTAAGGACGCCACGGCGACCTACGTCATTTATGGCCCCCCCACCTTCCCCCCCACTGCCTTCTGGGAGACACACAGTTCCCAGAAGACAGCAGTACCATTCAGAAAGCGCAGCACGACTCACACATGCACAGTAGGAAACCGGCTGTGAAGCTGCAGGGCTTCACTTCCTGTTTCCCTTAGTAAGGAGGCTGGCGCCTCTAAGGATGCCGAGACGGGTTGGCTTCGGGTGCCGACGTCGCGAGCTCCCTGGACAGGTGTGTCCTAATATTAAAAGTCAGCAGCTACAGTATTTGTAGCTTCTGATTTTAAATTATTTTAAATACATTCTGGAACTCCTCTTTAAAGTCTACATCCAGCCATTTTTTTTTCTAGTTTTGGATAGACTTGGGAAGGATTAGAAGCTCTGCCAGGTTTTACTACTTTACAGAACTCTGAGAAATTTCCCCTCACTTACGGCCATGGATACGACATAAAAACCTGACAGGGGTTCTAATGGTAACGGTTACACATTCAAATCCCACTGCTGCCACCAGAATGTGATGGTTACACTGTCAGATCGTATCTTATGCAGAGATTTTACTTCTCTGGGTTATTAATTTAAACACCAGCAGATGTAGACCCCTTTCACACTGAAGGCGGTTTTCAGGCGTTTTAGCGCTAGAAATAACACCTGTAAAGCGCCTGAAAACCGCCTCCTTTCACACTGGGGCGGTGCGCTTGCGTGACGTTACAAAAAGTCCTGCAAGCAGCAACTTTGGGGCGGTTTGGGAGCGTTGTATTCAGTTTCAAGATGTTTTACAACAGGCCATTTACGACAGGGCCTAATTAGAAGTCCTTTGCATTTCCTGCAAGTAGAGGCTTATAACCTACTGCATTCCCCAATAGCTGATCTGTGTTCTTTTAAATGTGCTGCACTGTGATTTATCAAACCTGTCACCTTCTCTGGCTGCCCACCACAGATGTGAGATTTAAATCTGTCTTTTTTTGTTACCGACTTGCAAATTTTTGGGAAAAAGAGGGTCACCCTTTCCTTTTCCCTCCACACAGTTTGGGGCTCATTAGGCCTCACTCTCATCACACTAAGAGCCGGTTCACACTAGGACGACTTGTCAGGTGACTTAGCCGCCTGACAAGTAGCGTCCCGTTCTGTACAATGGAACCGTTCTAATCGGAGCAACGCAAGTCGCTCCAACTTAGAAAAAGGTTCCTGTACTACTTTGGGGGCGACTTGAGGCGACTTGCATAGACTTCTATATAGAAGTCGTTTTGCAAGTCGCCGCCCCTGTCGTGTCCAGGTCGCCTGAGGCAGTCGCGCTGCAAGTCGCGCTGCTTCAGTGTGAACCGGGGCTTAACCTTCCCCAAAGAATCCAAAACTTAAATAATCTACACTCACCGGCCACTTTATTAGGCACACCTGTTCAATTGCTTGGTAACACAAATTGTTCATCAGCCAATCACATGGCAGCAACTCAGTCTATTTAGGCATCTAGATTTGACAAAGACGACTTGAAACTGAGCATCAGAATGAGGAAGAGAGGGCATTTAAGTGACTTTGAGCGTGGCATGGTTATTGGTGCCAGATGGGCTGGTCTGAGTATATCAAAAACGGCTGATCTACTGGGATTTTCACACACACAACCACCTCTAGGGTTTACAGAGAACGGTCCGAAAAAGAGAAAAAAAAAATCCAGTGAGCCGCAGTTGTGTGGACAAAAATGCCTTGTTGATGTCAGAGGAGAATGAGCAAACTGGTTTGAGATGATAGAAAGGCAACAGTAACTGAAATAACTGCGTGTTACAACCAATGTATGCAGAATACCATTTCTGAACACACAATACATCTAACCGTGAAGCAGATGGGCTACAGCAGCAGCAGACCACATCGGGTGTCACGCATGTCAGCTAAGAACAGGAAACTGAGGCTACAATTCACACAGGCTCACCAAAGTTGGACAATAGAAGATTGAAAAAAGTTGTCTGGTCTGACTCCATCTGCAACATTCAGATGATAGGGTCAGAATTTGGCATAAACAACATGAAAGCATGGATCCATCCTGCCTTGTATCAACTATTCAGGCTGGTGGTGGTGTAATGGTGTGGGGGATATTTTCTTGGCACACTTTGTGCCCCTTAGTACCAACTGAGCATCATTTAACCACTTGCCGACCAGCCCCCATCATTGCACTGCGGCAGGTCGGCTCGTTCCTGCGAATAGCAGTCATTTTACGTCGGCTTGGGAACTGTCGTTTGTGGGCACTAGCCAATGGGGGGAGCCAATCAGTGGGTGGGGCAGACTTGATGTCCGCCGGCCACCCGCGATCGTTCCCCGCAGTGACAGAATGGAGATCTGCCTGTGTAAACAAGACAAATCTCCGTTCTGACAGGGGAGATCACACAGATCCTGCCTTTCTGCTATACAGGAAGACGGATGTGTGTTTTTGCCCATTCAACCCATCCCCCATACAGTTAGAACACACCTGCAGGGAACACATTTAACCCCTAGATCGCCCCTGATGTTAACCTCTTCCCTGCCAGTGTCATTAGTACAATGTCAGTGCATATTTTTAGCAATGATTACTGTAATAATGTCACTGGTTCCCAAAAAAGTGTCAAAAATGTCACTTAGGTGTCCGATCTGTCCGACGCAATGTTGCAGTCCTGCTAAAAATCGCTGATCACCGCAATTAATAGTAAAAAAACAAAATAATAATAAAAATGCCATAAATCTATTCCCTATTTTGTAGATGCTATACCTTTTGTGGAAACCAATCAATATACGCTTATTGCGATTTTTTTCACCAAAAAATATGTAGAAGACTATAAATCGGCCTAAACTGACAAAGAAATTTGTTTTTCTATATTTTTTGGGGGGATATTTATTATAGCAAAAAGTAAAAAATATTGCTTTTTTTTCAAAATTGTCGCTATTTTTTTGTTTATAGGGTAAAAAATAAAAACCACAGAGATGGTCAAATACCACCAAAAGAAATCTCTATTTGTGGGAAAAAAAAGGACGTCAGTTTTGTTTGGGTACAGCGTCGCACGACCACGCAATTGTCAGTTAAAGCGACACAGTGCCATATCGCAAAAAATGGCCTGGTTATTAGGAGGGAAAATCTTCCGGTCCTTAAATGGTTAAACCCCACGGCCTAGCTGAGTAATGTTGCTGACCATGTCCATCCCTTTATGACTACAGTGTACCCATCTTCTGATGGCCCCTTCCAGCAAGATAATGCAACATGTCACAAAGCTCAAATCATCTCACCACTGGTTTCTTAACCGGTAACCGACCGACGTACCCCGATGTACGTCGGCAGAATGGCACGGCTGGGCAAATGGGCGTACCCGTACGTCCCTTTGAATTTGCTGCCATGCCATTGCGTGCACGCCGCCGAGACGGGTCGCGGGTCCCGCGGACTCGATCGCCGAGGGAATACCCACGATTGCCTCACGGAGAGGACAAACAGGGAGATGCTAATGTAAACAAGCATCTCCCCGTTCTGCCTAGTGACAGTGTCACTGATCTCTGCTCCCTGTGATCGGGAGCAGAGATCAGTGATGTGTCACATGTGGCCACGCCCCCCACAGTTAGTAATCACTCCCCAGGACATACTTAACCCCTCCCTATCCCCCTAGTGGTTAACCCCTTCACTGCCAGTGTCATTTACACAGGAATCAGTGCATTTGTCCGATGTGTCCGCCATAATGTCACAGTCACGATAAAAATCGCTGATCGCCGCTATTACTAGTAAAAAAAAAAAAATTAATAATAAAAATGCCATAAAACTATCCCCTATTTTGTAAACGCTATAACTTTTGCGCAAACCAATCAATAAATGCTTATTGCGATTTTTTTTTTTTACCCAAAAATATGTAGAAGAATGCGTATCGGCCTAAACTGAGGAAAAAAAAATGTTTTTTTAAATATTTTTTGGGGATATTTATTATGGCAAAAAGTAAAAAATAATGTGTTTTTTTCAAAATTGTTGGGGTTTTTTTGTTTATAGCGCGAAAAATAAAAACCGCAGAGGTGATCAAATACCACCAAAAGAAAGCTCTATATGTGGGAAAAAAAGGACATCAATTTTGTCTGGGAGCCACGTCGCACGACCGCGCAATTGTCAGTTAAAGCGACGCAGTGCCGAATCGCAAATAACGCACTGGTCAGGAAGGGGGTAAATTCTTCCGGGGCTGAAGGGGTTAAACACGACAATGAGGTCACTGTACTCCAACGACCTCCACAGTCACCAGATCTCAATCCAATAGAGCACCTTTGGGATGCGGTGGAAGATTCACATCATGGATGTGCAGCCGACAAATCTGCAGCAACTGCGTGATGCTATCATGTCAATATGGAGCAAAATCTCTGGGGAATGTTTCCAACATCTTCTTGAATCTATGCCACGAAGAATGAAGACAGTTCTAAACGCAAAAGGGGGTCCAACCCGATACTAGCAATGTGTACCTAATAAAGTGGCGGTGAGTGTATATTATTTTTGCAGCATAACCTACATAATGGCTTAAGACAACAGTGAGTTTAGGTTTCTTTTCTGGGAGGATCCATAGAATTCAGTGAGCCAAAGCATACGGATCTTACTCTTAAAGAAACAATCCTTCTTCCTAAACCTTGTACAAATAACTACAATCCATTTGTTCCCTTCTAATAACAAAACCATTCTGCTGTCAGATTGCTCTGCAACTTATAACAACACAGGTTAATTTATTTTTGCCCACGAAACATTACCCACAGCCTGTTCTCTATGGGGATTTTTCTTTTTAAATTTCAGTGTGAAAGTTTACAGTAAATCCTTAGCAGGGTCCGTATGTTTTGACAGTGTCTACAATTTGTGGGATGTCCTCCACTGGGCTGGAGACAAAGTGCAGTATATCACTGGCAAAGATAGTTCAATTCCTTTCTGATCTGTCCACCCTACATCATATGATGCTTAATGTTTTCCAACCGGACTAAAGGTTCTTAACACCATGATGTATCGCTCAGAGTTAAAGGACAACCTTGGATTCTGCTTGTTGCCAGGTCTAATGGCTTGGAACAAAATACCTTTGTCACGATCATGGTCAGGGGTGATTGGTAGGCCATTTTAATTTATTTATATGGTCACTTTTAACTGTTTATGTGACATTGCAGGTACCCCCCCCCCCCCCCCCTCCCCCATCATAAGAGCAACAGCTATAATGATTTAGCAGTAAAAGATTCTCTTAAAAAATGTGTGGGTAAAAATGTAATATAGCCCCTCTAAAACAATGTACTGTGGGGTGAACGCACATTGAAAATCTCCATCAGTATGATGCATGAAACTCATTGAGAGGAGAAGACTTCTGACATGCTGCAAAGGAACAAATCTCCATGCTGGCTCATGACAAGAATACCAATGGCTTTCTAGCTGCAGCTGAAATCTTGGCTGTGAGACAGAAGGGGCATCCTGGGATGCATTTGTTAACAGGAAAGACAACACCGTGATTGGGTTCAAGTGAATGCGAATGTGTAATCTTCTAGGTAGCACAAAGAATGGCTAAAATTAAATCATAATTAGAGACAATAAGATCTTGCTTTCAGCACAATGTGAAGCAATATAGCAAATGAGCATATATTAATCAGAGCCAAAAAAAACATAAAAACAAACAAAAATTAGATTTTTTATTAAAAACTAGAGAACTGCATAGCTGCAAAGGCAAAACATTTGAACAGAGTATCAGAATTTTCCGTATCTTCAAATGTTGTGTGACTCATATGACAAAGGCCAAAACTATCCATCTGGCAGTTCTAGTATTTGCAAGAATAGCTCAGATATCTGAACGTAGTTATTATTATTATTTATTATTATTATTATTATACAGGATTTATATAGCGCCAACAGTTTGCGCAGCACTTTACAACATGAGGGCAGACAGTACACTTACAATACAAATCAATACAGGAGGGATCAGAGGGCCCTGCTCGTTAGAGCTTACAATCTAGTTATGGCTGTAGTTGCTAATGCCGCGTACACACGATCGGAATTTTGGCCCGCAAAAGACCGATGAGAGTTTTTTGTTGGAAAATGCGACCGTGTGTAAGCTCCATCAGACTTTTGCTGGCCGAATTCCAGCCAGCAAAAGATTGAGAGCATGTTCTCAATTTTTCGGCCGGGAAAAGACCGATAAGAGTTTTTCGTCGGAAAATACGACCGTGTGTATGCTCCATCGGACTTTTGCTGGCCGAATTCCAGCCAGCAAGAGATTGAGAGCATGTTCTCAATTTTTCGGCCTGGAAAAGTTCCTATCCGAAAATGCGATCGTCTGTGGCAATTGCGACGTGCAAACTTCCTATGCATTAAACTTCATTAACATTAAAATTTTCTCAGCTCGTCGTAGTGTTGTACGTCACCGCGTTCTTGACGGTCGTAAGTTCAGCGAATTTTTGCGTGACCGTGTCTATGCAAGGCAAACTTGAGCATAATCCCGTCGGAAAAGCCATCATATCTTTTTCTGACGAGAAGTCCGATCGTGTGTACGCGGCATAAGGGTTGCTTAGTCTTAGGGAAGCATGCTTTTAAAAACGAGAATAGTTTCTGGTATCCTATATGTAATGCCTTTAAAAACTATACTGCACCTATCCAGAAGTTTTGTTAGTATATACACATTAATACTCTAGTATGCTGTGCTATATTTGCCCATGCACATAAAGGAAGCAAAAGGGTGCGTGCAACTGCCTGCATCTACCCCAAACTGAAATATTTTTGAATTGATTGACACTTCAATTGGTCAGGGATTTTGAAGTTTGCTTTAAAAAGCATCATACATTTCCCTGCCCCCTGCTCCCCTACAACTCTACACTTTACTAATTTGGTTAAAAAGCTAAGAATATATCTCCACTTTTCATGAATTTATCATTTTTTTTTAATTTATGTCTCATATTTATAACAACTTTATTTTTATATTTAATTATTAAGTCCTCGATTTATTTTTAAATTACTTATTTTTTTCTTTAACTTGCCCTCAGCTATACAATTTCTTCTAATAATATTCTATTCGAAGAAATATTATGTAATAATTGGCAAGGACAACTGGGGTCATATTTTATTATCATATTTACAAAAACCTTCACTAACTTAAAGTGGGGTTCCACCCAAAAAACAAAAATACCTGGAAAAATTCTAAAAAAAAAAACAAAAAAACATTTGGATATTTTTTTTTTTTCACTTACCTCTAAATGCCTGTTGCTAGGTGGTCCCTCGTAGTCTGCCTGTTCCTTTGCCTGGGCTGGTGACATCACTTCCCCCCAGGCACAGGAAGAGCTCCGCTCTGCTCCCTCCCTCCTGTCAATCATCTGGGACCCATTACAGGTCCCAGGTGACTGAGCGGCCAATCACGGCGTGCAGCGCCGCTCGCTCATGCGCAGTGGGTGCCAGGCTGTGAAGCCACAGCCCGGCGCCCACAGTTGAAATGCCGGTGCCGACGAGCGGAGGGGGGGGGGACGAGCGGGGCTTCGATCCCCCGCATCGCTGGACCCAGGGACAGGTGAGTGTCCAATTAAAAGTCAGCAGCTGCAGTATTTGTAGCTGCTGACTTTTAATTTTTTTTTTTTTTGACGGCCCCCCTGGGTGGAACTCCTCTTTAAAGAGGAACTGCAGTCTGCTCACATAATTTGTAATAAAAACATATTTGCCTTTCTGAAGCTTCCCTCTAAACACTTTGCATATTATTTTATATATACCGTGTTCTGTACTTGACAAATATGCTGCTGAGTCTGGCTGCAACCATTTTAACTGTGGGCAGCTGAAGCTGCTGCCTGTTCACTTCCTGAATTTACACAGACACACAGAGGCACATCTCCAGCTCTGCAGCTATCATTGGCCCTCTTAGGACTCATCCCCCCTTCCTTCCTGGCAAACTCTCAGAAGAGTGAGAGAGAGAGCTGTGCATGATGTCATAAGCCTAGGTTTTTTTTTACCAGAAAAGAAACAGGAAGTGGGCTGTAGAAGGTATTTACTGGCAAAAAAAAAATGTTTTACTATCCAAAGTTAAAACAACAAGGGCAGAAGATTTAATAGATGGAAATTTGAAAAAATTACTGAAGTTTCACTTTAAGAATAGGTTGGCCAAAAAAGATAAATGAGAATACTCTTACTGCTCTTCACCTTTGGATATAATAGCAGCCCCTATACATGAAATAGTTATGGGGTGACAAAACTTACACCAATTTTTAATATAAACAGCATTTGAGTATTTAGTAGCTCAAATTCCCTGTTTAACCAGTATTTTTTTTTTTTTTTACAGTTAATCCATGCACAGGAGATGCTATGCCGGGATGTAAACCGAGCTGCGACTGCGCAGCTTAGTGTACATTCCGAAGAAGGCTGTGAACAGGCAGGTAGGTCAGTTTCTCTTACCAGGGTAGAACCAAAAACAAATATGCCATCTAGGAAGGCAATGCACTGAGTGGAATAAAAAATGGTCTTTTGTTGATCTTCTTCACTCATGGGTACTTGGTAATACCTAAATCTCAAGCCCATTGCCGTGAATTATTTGCTGCCTTGCTGGGCATCAAGAGCTTTCTCAATGTGGGTAGTACGAGTGTATTGATCTCCAACATTTCTTCGGCTAGGGGTTCTGCAATCAACACAGTGCCCCTGGAAGACGCATTTTTTTGCGAAACGCAGCGTAGGGCTGAGCGGTATCATCGTACCACCTCCCACTGTTGCTGCATATCTAACAGGACGAGCTATCTGTGGTCATCCGGCCGGTGCCACAGTTTGTTCTTCCATTTGATGATGCTGAGTGTCTTACTTACATGTGAGTGTTTACGTTTTTTTCTACAATAAATTGCCATCTGATTTTACACTATGGGAGCCCTCCCTTTTTTTTCTCCTATGATGACACCACTATGCTGAGGGCTGAGCCCCCTTCCTGTGGATCCATCCATCTCTATCCCAGCACCTGACGCCCTTTTCCAGTTTTCATTCCCATCTCTGCTCCATCCCTGCTCCTGGGAAGTCCGGACTACTAGGATCTTTAAAGCCCTTTTAGACCCTCTGTAACGGGGGGGGGGTCATGGGGTTGTGGTAAGCGGCCAGGCTCTTACTGTTGGTGGTGGTCCTGTACATTTGAGGTTCCATGCGGTTGAAGCACCCGTGATTGCTAATTCACTTTTTCTCGGATTTCTTTTTTGGACATTTTTTTACCCTTTATAATGGTTTCTTCAATATATTTATTTCGTTTGGACTTTATTTTTGTGATTTTTGTGCACTGATTGCGATATATTATTGCACATATGATTTATGTATTCACCGATACTTTTTGTCATTTGTTTGCACTGATTGTGATATATTACCACACAGATGGTTTATACATTCACTGATACTGGTTGTATTTAGTGCTTTTTGTGTGGTGAATCTGGTCACACACTCACCAATCTATATAGCACGAGTCATCCAATTTTTTCCTTGGAAAATTTTATATCCTGCTCTCAAACTTTGTGTGTCAGAAAATCCGATGGAAAATGTCCGATGGAGCCCACACACGGTCGGAATTTCCGACAACACGCTTCGATCAGACATTTACCATCGGAAAATCCGACCGTGTGTACGGGGCATTACACATAATCCTGCAGAACTCAACCAGGTTTTTTGCAGAATACAGAAATTGAATCCAATAGGACTGAGTGAGTATGAAAAGCATGTAATACAGCATTTATTGATAGTTTTTAATGATGTGCTTTTAATGACACTTTAAATATGTATTTTATAGTGAGAATGCAGAGAGTTGTACAAACTTTTTAAAGTTTTCATGAGCTGCAATTCAAGATCTAGGGAGGGACTCCCTGCACTCATATAAAGGTCTTTGTTCCTTGACCTGACTAATGGCACATTTCCTGACCAATCCATACCTCCCAACTATTTGAGATGGGAATGAGGGACACCTATTAGCAAAAGTATGTAGGCATAGGAAACACCTCTGCCAGGAATCCTTAAAGGAAAGTTATACAAAAAAATGATTAGTTAAACCAACAAGTGCTTTTTTACCACTACTCATCCTTTATATTGGCCTTTGAAATTTACAAATGCAGTAATTTAGAAATTGGATAAACGGTTTAGCACTGGGAAACAATTTTTGAAAGATAAAAAGTGCTATTTATATACAACTATATAGATTAGACTAAAATGAGGGACAAATTAGGAGGAAAGAGGGACAAAGGGATTTTGTTCCAAATCAGGGACAGTCCCTCGAAATCAGGGACAGTTGTTGGGAGCTATGCCAATCTGCTTTTACGAATTTGCCACATTAGGTTATTACAAAATAAGTTACACTCAAACAGTGCTATATCTCATAAGTTTTGTACTGATCTGCAGCCATGACATCCACACACCTGGACTCTGTTCTGAATCACCAAGCTTCAATAAACTGGTTAAACATTCATGGAGTTAGAATTGGTTCCAGTAATAAATGCAATTCTGGTCACAAATTTGAACTAGGAGGCAGCAAGCTGTCACAGACCTAATTTTTATATAATTTCTGCTACAGCTACAAGTAGAATATGGATATAACTCCATCCAGGGGCAGAACTATAGGGGTCGCCATTGTGACCCGGCACCATGCTCCAGGCGGCCCGCGTTTCAGGATGGAAAGCAGGGAAGGGGCCTCTTCATTGTCTGAAATGATAGAGTCGGTGATCGGTACCAATCACTGACTCTGTTCATTCATAACTGAAGTGTAGTTACGGTAACTGTGATCACCATGCTTCAGTTTATGAATAGACAGCAAGTTGTTTACAGAACTATTCCTATCTATTCTTTCTGTGCAGCTGAGGCTACAGAGATGGAGATGGAAGACTGTGTCCTCAATCTCCTGTCTCTGTCTCAATGATGAAATATCAGAGGTTTGTTTAGACCCCTGATATTTCACTAAAACCCCCAACTGGGCACCTAAAAAAATTGTAAAAAATATTTAAAAATATTATTGTAAAAATAATAAAATAAAAATCTACTGACACCAGTGGCAGAACTACCAGGGCCGCAAAGGTTGCACTCACGACTGGGCCCTGGGGTTCTGCCACTGGGATCGGAGGTAAGGGCCCCCGGCCGGGGGTCAGGAGGCCCTTCATGGTTTCTTGCACCAGGGTCCTGAAAAATCTAGTTTACGCCTCTAACTCTATCCTCTGCAGAATGTCATATTAATACTTTGCCTTGACTATCCTACACTTCCAGTGAAAACCTAAAGGAATCCTCTGCTATGGCAAGACAAACCAACAGGTTTAGTTTAATGCCTATACTAACATTCTCTGTATTTCATTCACTTACAAGAACAAAGAGAAAAGTCCGTATGAGCCCCATCATCATGTGACAGCACTAGTTAGCTGAGAAATCAATTGCCAAACGCCAGCGCTGTCACTTGGAAGGAAGGGGTTTAGTTGCCTACTCCCCTATACTCACAAATACCAGATTTCTATCAAAAATAGGAGGAGCGCAATGGGAAGGTAAGTGTAAGCTGCAGCATCTAGGCTTCCAGGGGACCCAAATGGCCTACAGGTATGACAGTTAAATTATTACCTACTAGGGCCCCTCAACTGCATTAATTATTTTCTGTAAAAAAATGTATATTGCTTCCCTATTAGGGCTCTTATGTCAAACAGGAAGCATCTCATTGGATTCCGACAGTGGACCAGGTCCTTGCTGTTTACAAGACCATTGCCACTTCAAAGTGAACTAAGTAGCAAGGGGGGGACTTTTTCCAGGTCATTAATATGCCCAATGAAGCAACTCTTTGCCTGGTGGAGCCTTCTCCACCTCTGCCAAACGATACACTTATCTCTATTGCCAGTAAACATCAAACTCACAAGAATGGTAGGAATCTGCTTGGTGGCTGTGAGGAAGTTCTTAGCAATGACATCTTGCATACCTCCCAACTTTCTGAAATGGGAATGAGGGACACTTATTAGCAAAAGTATGTAGGCATAGGACACACCTCCTGCCACGCCCCCCTTAAAGGAGAACTGTACAAAAAAAATGATTGGTTAAACCCACAAGTGCTTTTTACCACTACTATTCCTTTATATTGGCTTTAAAGGAATTAAAGCAATTTAGAGATTGGATGAAAAGTTTAGCTCTGGCAAACACTTTTTGATAGATAAATAGTACATTTTATATACAACTATATAGAGGGACAAATGCGGAGGAATGAGGGACAGAGGGACATTGTTCCAAATCAGGGACAATCCGTCAAAATCAGGGACAGTTGGGAGCTATGATCTTGTTACACCAGACTTTTTGTATGAGAGAGAAGAAAGGAGCCTGCAGTGAGTCTTTTTGTGAATATGTCTCCTGCATTTTGATCTAATAAGAAAAAGGGGGAGTGATCAATAAAAGGGAACAGGATAAACAAGCGCATTTTTGCAATACCTGGATGAAAATCTAAATCCCTGAGCTAGTAAACCACACCCCCTGTATGCAATATTTAGCCTTCACTTTTCATTCTGACTGCCACATGCTTTTAAGGATCTTGATACTTAGGGGGTAGCATGTGCATAGACAAACCAAATGGCATGTGTGCTCAGAGTGCCTGACTATGTCCGCCCTTTCCACCCAACTCCTCCATTCACAGATGCCATACTAAAGCTTCTATGAATGGAGGATGAATGCATGATTGATAGTTCCGTCCCCTCTATTCATAGATCACATTTAATTCATAGAACCTGTAGTACAGCTTATATGAATGGAGGAGCTGGGTGGAAAGGGCAGTCATAGTCGCATAGCTCCCAACTGTCCCTGTTTTCGAAGGACTGTCCCTGATTTGGAACAATGTCCCTCTGTCCCTCATTCCTCCTCATATGTCCCTCGTTTTGGTCTGATCTATATAGATGTATATAAAATGCACTTTTTATCTATCAAAAAGTGTTTTCTAGCGCCAAATCTTTCATCCGATTTCTAAATTGCTGCATTTGTAAATTCCAAAAGCCATTATGAAGGAATAGTAGTGGTAAAAAAGCACTTGTGGGTTTAACCAATCTTGTTTTTTTGTACAATTCTCCTTTAAGGGGGCGTGGCAAGGGGTGTGTCCTATGCCTGCATACTTTTGCTGATAGGTGTCCCTCATTCCCATCTCAGAAAAATTGGGAGGTATGATAGTCGGGCACTCTGAATGATTGCAAATGACAGCTTCCTCAGTTCTATTAGACCTCATGCACACAGGCGTAATAAATGCCACTGCTAAGGGTGTCTGGCATTTTTTTTCTGCCCATGAACGCAGCTGTATGTTATTCAATGTGGTCATGCACATGCAGGCGTTTATGCACCTATTTGTGAGCAGCAATCAGAGCGCAGGTTATGAGAGCTTTTACACATGTACATCGAAACATGTTAATGCTGGCCAATAGAATGCTGTTATGCTGAACACAATACGTGCTTACATACACAACATTAGAGGCATTTTTTGCCCATTTCAGAAAAAATCCAGCATATATCAATTGTTACCCTGTGCATGAGGACTTAATCCCCACCACACCAGAAGATATCAATGGCTGGGGTGGTGGTGGGAGATCGATAGTGGACAATTTCAAGTATATCAGGGGCCAGCAGGCTTATGCCTAGTACACACGGGCCGAATGCTGGGTGACATTCGGCCCATCCGTATGTCAGCCAGTCTGGCAGAAGCTGGCCATTTCACCGGCTTCTGTCAGACGAGTATGCTGGAAAACCAGCAGCCGACCATCTCCCGATCAGCACTCTCAGCCAATGGCAGAGAGCGCTGGACGGAGTGTCGGAGTGTTCTGGTGGGGGGGGGGGCGCCCCCCCTTGTCAGAACACAACAGCTCAGCGGGGAAGATCGCTGTGCTCACGTTGGATCGTTAGTACAGTGGCTCCGCTGGGAGCTGTCAGTTTTTGTTCGTTTAACCCAACTATTAGTGTGTACAAGGCTTTAGGCTTTTATGTTGTTTTGTTAATCCTGCCATTAGCTCACTTCTTGTCCTAGGGCAACAACTTTTATATATAAAATTGTATTATATTCAACTTTTTAATTAATCTCATAATATTTAAATGAATATGAATTTATTGTGGGCCATTATCGGCACCTTAGTGCAAGAAAAGCGTAAGAAAAATACATCCCTTTTAAATTCTATGAATGTCTTCACACTGGTCCGTTGTGCTTCCGGTATGGTGTCAATAATCTTGCTTGCTGCATTCTGGTCCGTTAAAAAGAAAACGCTCCAAAAACGCACCTCCCCGTTGAAAAGCATTGAAAACGCAGCAAGAACGCATCAATAATGAACCCGTGTTATGTTTTTGATGTGGTTTTTGAGTCACATGACCTATGAAAAACAAACCATAAGCACAGTAAAATCATGATAAAATCGCGACCAGTTCGCTGGCGTTTTTGGCACCATTATTGGCACCTTTTTCTCAAAATGCCAAAAATACTAGTTTCGGCCACTGAAATTTTGGTGCATCTCTAGGTATCACTCTAGGACAGGGAGTGTGTTAGGACTACATAACGCTGTGTTAAGACTGCATAACACCTCCCTCTCTTCTTCATTACAGAGCAAAGGGCTAAAAAAAATAGCAGGGAACAACGCTATCTAATAACTGTCCAGAGACAGAAAGCATAAGAAGTTATCAGCGCACCAGCGCATCAGATTATTTTTTTGTTTGCGCTTGTCTAGATATAATAAAACACTTTCAATGGGAAATTTAACAGACCAAAGGGGGGAAAATAAGTAAAAAATATTGTTGGAGTTTACATACGCATTGACTGCAACCCAATTGTAACCCTACCATTAAAAATGAACACTTGAAGCTTAACTCCAGGCACAAACATTTTATTCAAATATATTCCTCAATAGACACAATGGATATAAATCCAATTTGTGTGCACTAAACACCTTTACAAACCAAGATATTACCTTCTAAAAGTGGTGGTGACATCATCATTGTGCTGTACATAGCCTATTTGGACCCAGCAGGCCCCACCCACTACAGGCTACCTGAAAAAAACTACAGGAGGGGGCGGAGACAAGACCGGTCACCCTGCACTAGGAGAGAGAACAGCAGTGAGCGGTCTTTTTTTCAGGAAGTTCCTGCACAGGGGGAAAGTTTCACACTGAATTTATGCACAGATATGGAAGAAACGCACAAAGCACACCAGGATTCAGGGAAGAATTCACATGACTCTTGTATTCCCACAATATTTGATTTTTTTCTAAGAGTACAACTTGGACCCTAAAATGTAATCTAACACTCAACCCCATAAATCCTAATCCTAATTTAAACTGTATCTTTAACCCTTGCCATTTATTTAATACTCTCTATCCCTGACCATTCTTGTATTTCCACAATATTTGCTATTTTCCAGAAGTACAGCTTTAACCCTAAAATATAACCTAATGCTTAATCCACTAATTCCTAATTTAAACTGCATAGTTAACCCTTGCCATTAATTTAACAATCCCATTCCCTGACCATAAAAAAACTCTGCCAAGATTTTGGTGCCAAAACATACTAATCCCAAAGATACATACAGTTGAAAAAAAAAGAGCCAAATAAACGCTGCAATATCCCTTAGGACCACTAGAGGGCAGACTGTTACCATTTAAATGGGACCCAGCCTATTCATTTAACAACTATGACTTATACTTTCTGAAATTCACTGACTTGGTGCATAGTATTTTTCAAGTCATTTTATATAGGGGAGACAACTCCAGTTTTAATTTTAATAAAATACAATACAATGCAACCTCACGTATCGCTACAGATTAAAAACGTGCCCCTTTTCTAGTATTTTCCAGTAATTCAAACATTTTAACAATGAACATCCCTTATTCGCTCCCTGTTGGTGTGTGAAATCTACAATAGAAAGTATTTTGGTAAATCTGTTCAATAACTGCAAAAAAAAACCTGTTCCTTCTTACAGAAATCCAGTGAGTTGATACTGTCCTGTGCTTTCAGCCTGTGCTGTCACCAGTTAGCATTGCTCTCTATGTGGAATACATAACGTGTGTCCCTATAAAAGCCTTTCTCACCCTTAAATCACCCTTTTAACCTTAGGGGAACCCTTGGTTTTCAGGTCTTGGGGGACTCCTGAAATTATTTTCAGATCTACAGCTCACAGTACATTAGCTCAATCAGAGTTGAAGATATAATAAAAAGAAGAAGAAATATTAACATTTAATGAGGCTTGTTTTTGCTGCACAAATATTTAAATAAGTGAAAAAAACAAATCTGAATTTGTTTTTAGTAGCAAAAATACATGACTAAAGGATTTGTCAACCTTACCATTAAATTAAAGACACAGACCGCGTGACAAGGGTTTTTTTTTATGGCCACAGCAGCCCAATTTATTAACCAAATAATAAAATAACATCACGTTAAACATGTAACACATACCCGTAAGTGCCAATTTTAACAAAGTAATGTCCAACAGCAAGAGGTCTTTGGGTGTCTTTAAAAGGCACAATTTATAACTGGAATGGTCTATTTCCTCAGCTGTGCCCCAACCGGCTCGAGGACGCTCTGACATCACGCATACTTCCATATTCCCCTCCCCCAGGGGACCTAGCTCCTGGGAGAACCACCGCTAACCAAATGTAAGCGCCATACCTTAGATGGGCCCCACTAATCCTGTAACCATGTAATTCCTCACTGACCCCCCCAAAGACCCCTTGAACCACCGACTGCTGTGACAAAATTGAACAATATACACCCGACAATAAATTATACCCATACACAATGTGTTTTACCCTTTTTTTTTTTAACTGAATTTTATTTATTTATTTTTTGAAAAAACAAAACATCAAAGACAAAAAAAATTCACTCAACACTATAGACACCAATACACCCACTACCTGTCTAGTGTGCTAACTCCTCACACCAGGGCGGGAGGGTGGGAAGATGTCTCTTCTCCTAACTTCTTGGAATGATGAAGAATCCTCCCCCTACGCAGGGCCCTCACCTCTGGACCCTGCCCCTTCTGACTTCTACCTCCAATCAGGTAAGAGCTACACCCATGCCCCCACCACTGACCTGACCGATCGTTCCCTGCACCCTGTTCCTCCCCTAGTCATGCAGCCCCTCCGTCCATTTTCTCCTATGGGTCTCACTTTAGCATTGGTGTTACTTTGTACTTTGTACATTGGTGTTACTTTGTACTTTGAACGGCACTGCGGAATATGTCAGCACTGAAGATACAAGAAGTAAATAAAAGAGATCTCAAAAAGGAGATCTCATGCACTGTGTATTTTTTCTTTTGTGATGATGACAATATAAATAATAACACTATTATCATAATGATAACACAAACTATGATGGAAATGATGCTGATCACTTGCTGTTCAGTCATCCTCCTAGAGAAAATCTCGCACTGCCAATATTACACCCCGGTTCTGTGGCTGTCCTATTAGGCCCATGGCTGGGAGGGACAGGCAGGGGTGTACAGAGAACATAAAATGGACTGGAAGCTCTCCTTCTCTTGATACCCCGTTTCCCCGAAAATAAGACCTAGCGTGATTGACGGTGATGGCTGCAATATAAGCCTTACCCCCCAACTTAGCCCTAGTTAAAGTCCTTGTAGGTCTTATTTTCAGGGTAGGGTTTATTTTTGGGGAAACAGGGTAGGGCTTATTTGGTGAGTAGGGCTTATATTGCAGCCATCACCGACAATCACGCTAGGTCTTATTTTCGGGGAAACAGGGTAATATTCACAAACTTCCCTCACAGGAACAGAACTGCTGATAAGGCAGTACAGCCAGCCCTCCTGTACTGGGCCCAGACCCCATCAGTTCAAAAGGGGGGTCTGGGCACCTGCTTAGCAGGAGGTCCAGCTGTACAGTCTTATTGTAGACACCAATTGCCAGGAAAGGTTTCACCTGCTGGTGGCGCTGTCACTCCCAGATCTATGGGCCACAGTTCTGGTGTCCACCAGCGGGTGTCTTCTGGCAGTCTGGAGCCGATGTCAGCTCCTGCAATCAGGCACCACCTGGTACTGATTGCGGTAGGTGTACTTATACCCGGCAGATGCTTGCACACATTGCCTTGGTATTGAGATGTTCAGAGCTTGGGATGGGTGGCACAGTGGTGTAGTGGTAGCACTCTCGCCTAGCAGTAAGAAAGGTCACTGGTTCGAATCCCAACCCCGACACTACCTGCTTGGAGTTTGCATGTTCTCCCTGTGCCTGCGTGGGTTTCCTCCGGGTACTCCGGTTTCCTCCCACACTTCAAAGACATGCTGGTAGGTTAATTAGATCCTGTCTAAATTGTCCCTAGTATGTATGAATGCGAGTTAGGGACCTTAGATTGTAAGCTCCTTGAGGGTAGGGACTGATGTGAATGTACAATGTATATGTAAAGCGCTGCGTAAATTGACGGTGCTATATAAGTACCATAAATAAATAAATAAAATAACCCTGCTTTAAACTTCTCAACAATGTTATCCCTGACCTGTCTGGTGTGTTCCCTGGCCTTCATGATGCTGTTTGTTCACTAAGGTTCTCTAACAAACCCCTGAGAGCTTCACAGAACAGCTGTATTTATACTGAGATTAAATTACACACAGGTGGACTCTATTTACTATCTAGGTGACTTCTGAAGGCAATTGGTTGCACTATATTTTAGTTAGGGGTATCAGAGTAAAGGGGGCTGAATGCAAATGCACGCCACACTTTTGAGATATTTATTTGTAAAAAAAATTGAAAACCGTTTATCATTTTCCTTTCACTTCACAATTATGTGCCACTTTGTGTTGGTCTATCACAAAAAATCCATTTATGTTTTTGGTTGTAACATGACAAAATGTGGAAAATTTCAAGGGATATGAATACTTTTTTAAAGGTGGGTGAATAGCCTGGGACACACTTTGCTATCCTGTGTGGCTCTCTTCTCATCTTTATTTCAGAACACAATATGCTATATCAACAACTAACATAACTGTCTAATTCACTAAAATCAGGGACCTATACAGATGTAGAATGCTGCGAGAAATACAAAATACAAGGAGGAGTGCTCATAATGCATTTCAGGATGAAGTCGACCCACTCACTGTCTAGACATGAGGGAGATGAGGAAGACAATAAGAATGAAGAATTCCAGTTAAAGGTAAACAACACAGCAATTGTGACTTCTGTTTGTTTTCATACATACAAAAGTATTACGCAAATTAAAGAGGGGAGGGATCTGTGGCATAACAAAAGCCATGGCAGTCCAAGTAGTTGCTATGAGGCCTGAAGATGGAAAAGGACCCTACAATTGGGGGGGGGGGGTGCTATTAAGGCAATTTAAACATACAAAATCTGTCTGCATGTGAAGTTTACACAAATACATAAAGATTGCAGAATTTGCTGTTTACACTGACCATGGAGTGTACTCTTTTGACATTTCCAAAAAGAAAAAACAGAGTGGATGTCAGAGATACTAGAGACCTGAGAACAGGGCCATCTTTAAGGCAAGGCAAAAGAGACAGCTGCCCTGGGCCCTGTCATTGTGGGGCCCAAAGCAGCTGCCTCATACTTGCCAACTACCCCAGTTTAAATTCCTTTGTCCCTTGAAGTTTTAGTCCCTTGCTGTGTCCTGATATCTCAGTGTGAAGTGCAGCTACTAATGCTGTCTAGCTCTGCCCTATTGTTGTGCACAGATGACTCACCCGCAGACCCTGTGTTTACATGTAAATAACGGGCATTCATATGTTAATAGCAGCAGCATTTATATGTCAATAGCAGCATCCGACAGCATAGATATGTAAATAAAGGCAGCATTCATATGTATATCATGCCCCCCCTGCAGTGGGAAGATGATGTGCTGTAACCTCTAGCAATCAGTGCAAGCAGTATTACTGTACAGTAATCTCTAGCAACCAATCAACAAGCAGAAATCATGTGCTGTAACATCTAGCAACTAATCAGTGAGCCATAATGTGTGCTGTAACTGCTAGTAACCAGTTAGTAAGCAGTAATGATACACTGTAACCTCTGGCAACCAATCACAATTGCTGCCTGATCTGATACAGTAAACTGATTTTAAGTCTAGCTGCTATTTAGTATATGTCTCAGAGCAGGTGGAGAGCGAAATTGTATGGGGGGGGGGGTGTCAAGAAAAGGTTTGCCCAGGGTCCAATCAATATTAAAGACGGCCCTGCCTGAGAATCACTGCCACTAGTCACAGAACCCTCTTTTGTAGTCCGTGCACTAAGAAGAAAGTACTTAGCTATCATAGTAGTGTATATGAATTGCCAGCAGAGTTTCTGGTCATCCAGCACTGAAAGTAACCCTGTATGGCCCAATGCAGGCTTCCTCAGACTATGAAAACATTTCTCCTTGGCTAAGAACCGGCAGATGTTTGTAATTCTGCATAAAAAACCCACAGTTTAATGAAATGTATCTTAGGCCTGTAGGGTAATTGTGTGCATATTATGACATAATATAAAATGGTCATTATTATTGCTACTACAACTATTTTTTTTTACCTAGTACTATGCCACCTTTTTTGAGCCTTTGCTTGCTCTAGTGGTCAAAGGGGTGGAAGGACTTTAAGGAAGTCTGGTAAGCAACTGAAGTGAAGTATGCACATACGGACATTCGACCGCTTCGGCAGGAACTGGCCAAATTTGCTACCTGTGAACCGCTGTCTGTTCAACAGAATGCGGCCTAACAACTGGAAAAACAGCATTCGATCAGCTCTTGCAGCAACAGCTACAGCACTGATCTGTGTATTCTGATGAGGGGGCCCCCGTTGTCAAATTACAATTGCACAGAGGGGGATCTCCCTGCAATACTTGTGTAGAGGTGGGGATCTGTCACTTTATATCATTAAACCCACAGGTTGAACAAAAAAAACCCTGTGTGTTCATACCATGCTTGAGGACAGAGCATTTGGCCGCCTGTCCTCAATTTAGACAAACTTTATTTTAGGATCAATGACAGTTGGGTGGTCACTTGGGGACCCTATGACAATTTTACTATGGAGTCCCATTATCTGTAGTTACACCCCTGGGAGTGATTACTGATGACAACACTTTTAGACAATTCCTTTAAAGGCAAAGAATATAACTTTTGCACATTTTGAAAAAGAAAAGAAAATCAAGCTATAATCTGCAACCAGCTTGTGGCCAATAACCCAGGAAGTGAAAATAAAGGAACACACTGGTGCTGACCAATCTATTGTTGGGTGGTGCTGACTTCCTTTCTATAATAAACTGCTATACCTATGGTGTGTTTTTTCATTGTCAATTTAATTTGTTGTGAATTTGATGGACCTGAGGAGTGCGCACCTATAAAGAAAATGCACTTGGCAAGCTGTATGTTTTGGATCTAAAATTAGAAATTAAGCAGAGAAGGACAGTTTTGTATCAGCAAGAACAAGAGCAGTCTCAGCAAACAACTAGCCAATTTCTATATGCCAGTCAAGCCACGCTATTTGATGAAAAAGCCTGTGCTACTGATAAAATTAGGCCCCCCATTCTTTTTTTTTTTTTACATCAGATTGCCATTAGTCATAAAAATGGCCCAGATTTACTAACAGGATTTAGCTCCATGCACTTCAGTGGGATTCAGTGCTAAGATCGCATTCGCTAAACATTAACATGATTAACCTAACCCCTTATGAATTGAATTTGGGTAAATACACTCGTTTCTATTGAAGGGTTAGAACCTCTATAAGGTTTTCATTTCTGTCTGTATTCCCATTTGTCAGGTTTCCTCTATCTTTCTGTCCTGGTCCTGCCAGTTTTCTAGAGCAGTAGAGGGGAAATTCCCCAATAGGGTCTCCTATTTCAGTGACACCTGGCAAAGAAGGGATTTCCCTTCACTCTGGGGAGAACTGATCTCGCTTCCTGAAGAGTCTCTAGAACAGGAAGGCAGGGAAGAGCTTTCCAATAGGAACACAAATAGCAATAAAAACCTTACAAAAGTTCTAACCAGTTCTAACCATGTCAAACTTAATTTAATCGCAGGCCACATCGGCATTATGGTTGCCAGGGCTTTTTTTCTCAGAGAATAGGTTCAGGAACTCATATGACGGCCTCCCCTGTGCACACTCCCTGCGCGCGCCCTACAGGGCTCGCGCCGGGCGCGCTGTGATCACCAAGTCACTGAGACTCGGCTGATCACCGATCTGCGTAAGGGGCCGATCCCGGCCCCTTACCATGTGATCAGCTGTCAGCCAATGACAGCTGATCACATGATGTAAACAAAAGATCGGTAATCGTTTTTTTTTTTAATCACGCTGACAGCGCGAGTAGAAAAAAAAAGCCAATCACCGGCTCAGATGTCAGGGACATCGGTCCCGAAGTGGAAGAGGCACATCTGCCTCATCAGTGCCACCTAAAAGTGCCACCTAACACTGCCCACAGTGCCACCTAACAGTGCCCACAAGTGCCACCTAACAATGCCCACCCGTAGTGCCAATCAGTGCCACCTGCCAGTGCTGCCCATCACTGCCACCCATCAGTGCCCATCACTGCCACCTATCAGTGCCCATCACTGCCGCCTCATCAGCGTACATCAATGAAGGAGAAAAATTACCCGTTTAAAATTTTTTATAACAAATATAAAAAAATAATTTTTTTTTTTTTTTTAATTCAGTTTTTTACATTTTTTTAACAAAAAGTAAAAACCGCAGAGGTGATCAAATACCACCAAAAGAAAGCTCTATTTGTGGTGAAAAAATGAACAATTTCATTTGGGTACAGTGTTGTATTACCGTGCAATTGTCATTCAAAGTGCGTCAGCGCTGAAAGCTGAAAATTGGTCTGGAAAGGAGGGGGGTTTAAGTGCCCTGTAAGAAAGTGGTTAAACTGGAGTGTAGACTTTTTGTTTTTCAAAAATGTTAACGTAAATTAACAAATTAAAATGATGACACACAGTGCTCACTAATCCTTTGCTGGCCTCTTTATATTTAAATTTCAGGAAGTATGTTGTCAGTAAAAATTAATGAAATTCCTATTGCATGTTACTGGAATTTTGCTGAAAAGCCTCTTCTTCTTGGGGCTGCCCTTGATTTCCCAGCATCTAGTTCTCTTACACTTGAAATAGAAGCACTCCATTTACACTCTATATATCGAAATCAGATGCTTGTACTGTAGCTTTCTTCTCTGGTCCCCTGATTGCCATTCACAACAGAAGAAAGGTTTTTAAATGTCATATTGCCCATGTATGACATACGTATGTAATAGCAAAGGATGTGTCTGTCTTACAGTAAACGAATGGGAGCAACAGAAAAGTACAAATGGTTAGGTTCAGTGGGTATACAAATACTACAGCTGAAATAAAAATATAAATAGATGACATATATAATTATGTCGGCATTCCACCAAGGTAACCTGAAGTTACCTGGCTTATTGTGTCAGCTCTGCACGTGCAATAATGGCTTGAAAAACTGGCCTGACCAGGATTTCATTGAAGCTCCTCCAAGAGATGATGATATCATAGGTATAACAGTGCTAATATTAATCAATCCAAGGAGGAAAAACAATCCAAAGAACGTAGATACTAGAAACGTATTTACTCTGGGCACAATGCAAAGTAAATAATTATCAAAGACATAGACAAGCATAACAGTTTAATACCTTTATGCTTTTCCTACCTAATTATTTTCAAGAAAACCTGACTGTAGTGTAAGCAGGCTTATTGTGATCCCCTTCATTCAACTTTGATTTCCAGTGCATGTGTATAAAGCCCTTCAAGGTAAGCACAATGGAGTGCTTTTGTCATCCTGCATGTCCATATCTGGGATATATTTAGTAGGTGTAGTGCCTTTATTATAGAAGAAAAGGTACTCACAAAATTGATATAGAGACAGACTGATGATGTCAGCGCTAGATCCGCTCTACGCATTTCATCACAATCGCCATCGTCCTGGGGCCATCCATTCACCAGCCCCAGGATTACATCCATTGTGGTTAAACACATAGGGCAGAGCTAGCGCTGACATCATCACACCCGCTCAGCTGAGAGGTGCTTGCTTTACAAGTCTGTCTCCATAAATAATAGATTTTGTGAGTACCTTTCTTCTATAATAAGTTGGGTTACTTGAGGTACTAAACTATAGTGGTCCTGTGTTTTTTTCCACCAGTTTTTAGGTCCCCAGCACCACCATGTTGACTGTGGGAAGCTAGCTGTGACTCCCTGCAGCTTCACAGTCGCCTCCCACTTTGTAAGTGTGAGCCGCACTGCATTATGTAAATAGTCCCACAGCCTCCTGAGACCTGTGATGTGTCCCAGGAGGTTGTGGGCCATAAGGGGTTTGAAGAGGAGGTGGGGAGGAGGACAATCAACCGAACGTCCTGTAGTAAGGGAAGATCCACTTTAAAGTAGTTTTAACCCCCCCCCCCCCCCGTTTTTTAGGGTAACATATTGAATATAATAAAATAAACATTCACCAGTAAACTGTAAAATTCGAAGTGTTAGAATTGTTAAAATTCTTACATCAGCAACTGGAAGTTTTCAACTTTTACTGGTGCTGGTTTCTGCTTCCCTGAACTTCCGGTCTTCACAGGAAAGCAGTAACAGTGGACAGAGCAGTCTCTTAGCCAGTATGTTAGCTTGAAGAAAAAAGGAGGAGGAACAAGGGAGTACCTTGCCATTCTAAGCTATGGGGATGTGTGTTTGATGCACACAGTGTAAGGAGACACAACTCTGGTCCCTCCATACAAAGGTGGCTCCATGAGATGCTGCAAGAGAAAGGAGCCAACCTGGGGCAGCAGTCATGGCACCAGTTTATTAAACTGGAACATAATAAAGGATTAAAAGAAGCTGCATCTTCAGTACTGTAAGTGTCGGTTCACACCCGCGTGGCTTCAAAGTTGCGTAACTTTGAAACCAATATCTCTGCGCGACTTCATCAACGGCTTGCATAGGACTTCAACAGAAGTCAATGCAAGTCATGTCAAAGTCACCCCAAAGTAGTATAGGAACCTTTTTCCAAGTTGGAGCGACTTGAGTCGCACCAATTTGAACTGCTCCATTGCCGTTAATGGGGCGCGACTTGTCATGCGACTCCGGCACATGACAAGTCACAGGAGTGGGAACCGGGGCTTAGTGATTCAATTAGCGGCTGAAAGTTTTTTTAAAAAACTGAAGGGGATAATATAAAAAAGTTAGTTTGTAAAGCTTGTCTGTATACAGTAGTGGTCTCCGGGGGCCGGATGCGGTACTTTGCTTGCTTTTACCTGGCCCTTGGGGCACTAATACATTCACTGACACCTACAATGGGTCTCAATGACACAAACAATGGGGCGGAATTCCTCTGAATGACACCAATGATGAGGCACAATTCTTCCCAATGACACCAATGATGAGGCACAATTCTTCCCAATGACACCAGTGATGGGGCACAATTCTTCCCAATGACACCACTGATGGGGCACAATTCCTCTCAATGACAGCAATGATGAGGCACAATTCTTTCAAATTACACCAGCGATGGGTCACAATTCTTTTCAATGACACCAATGATGAGGCACAATTTTCCCAATGACACCAGTGATGGGGCACAATTCTTCCCAATGACACCAATGATGGGGCACAATTTCTTTCAATAACACCAGTGATGAGGCACAATTCTTTCCAATGACACCAGTGATGGGGCACAATTCTTCCCAATGACACCAGTGATGGGGCACAATTCTTCCCAATGACACCAATGATGGGGCACAATTCCTCTCAATGACAGCAATGATGAGGCACAATTCTTTCAAATTACACCAGCGATGGGTCACAATTCTTTTCAATGACACCAATGATGAGGCACAATTTTTCCCAATGACACCAGTGATGTGGCACAATTCTTCCCAATGACACCAATGATGGGGCACAATTCCTTTCAATAACACCAGTGATGAGGCACAATTCTTCCCAGTGACACCAATGATGAGGCACAATTTTTCCCAATGACACCAGGGATGGGGCACAATTCTTCCCAATGACTCCAGCAATGGGATTGTCAGGGCTGAGCCTTCCTTCTCTGGGCTGGCCGCTCAGCTGTCAGCTAATTACCAGCTCCTATCTCTCCACAGTTACTCAGCTGTTGATGATAACCTGCTCATCAGCCCTGCCTACTTAAGCCGTCCTGTCCAGAGGATCTCTGCCTTCGCCAACATCACAGAAACTATCTCCTGTGATCCTGTTCAAGACTTGCTTTGCTGACATCCCTTCTGGCTCCAGATCCTGCTTGCTGTTCCACTACATTGATCCCTGACTTCTGGCTTGGCTGATTATCCCTTCCGGTTACTGAACTTTGGCTATGTTTTGACTACGTTTGTTCTTTTTACTTATATTAAACAAGCGTGATTTAACTGTACTTCTGTCTCGGCCTGATTTCATGGTTTCTGACAGGGGCACAATTCTTCCCAATGACACCAATGATGAGGCACATTTTTTCCCAATGATACCAGTGATGGAGCACAATTCTCCCCAATGAAACCAGTAATGGGGCACAATTCCTCTCAATGACACCAATGATGGGGCACAATTCTTTCCAATGAAACCAGTGATGGGGCACAATTCCTCTCAATGACACCAATGATGAGGCACAATTCTTTCCAATGACACCAGTGATGGAGCACAATTCTTCCCAATGACACCAGTGATGGGGCACAATTCTTCCCAATGAAACCAATGATGAGGCAAAATTCTAACCAATGACACCAATGATAGGGCACAATTCCTCTCAATGACACCAATGATGAAGCACAATTCTTCCCAATGACACCAGTGATTGGGCACAATTCTTCCCAACTTCTTACTGAACTTTGGCTATGTTTTGACTATGTTTGTTCTTGTTACTTTTATTAAACAAGTGTGATGTAACTATATTTCTGTCTCGCCTGATTTCATGGTTTATGACAGGGGCACAATTCTTCCCAATGACAGAAGTGATGGGGCACAATTCTTCCCAATGACAGAAGTGATGGGGCACAATTCTTCCCAATGACAGAAATGATGGGGCACAGTTCTTCCCAATGACCAGTGGCGTCGCTAGGGGGTGGCTTTTGGGGCTATAGCCCCGAACCTGGGGCCCATAGCCCCGAGTCTATGCAGGGGTCTCCAAAGGGAGAGGAGGCTCTATGGGGACCCTGATGTAAGTGGGGGGCTCTCTGGGGACCCTGATGCAAGGGAGTGGTTCTCTGGGGACCATGATTTAAGGGGGAGGCTTTATTGGGACCCTAATGTAAGGGGGGCTCTCTGGGAACCCTGATGTAAGTGGTGGGGCTCTCTGGGTGCCCTGATGCAAGGGGAGGCTCTCTGGGGACTCTGATGTAAGGAAGAGGCTCTCTGGGGACTCTGATGTAAGGAGGAGGCTCTCTGGGGACCCTGATGTAAGGAGGAGGCTCTCTGGGGACCCTGATGTAAGGGAGGGGGCTCTCTGGGGACCCTGATGTAAGGGAGGGGGCTCTCTGGGGACCCTGATGTAAGGGGGGCTCTCTGGGGACCCTGATGTAAGTGGTGGGGCTCTCTGGGGACTCTGATGGAAGGGGGAGGCTCTCTGGGGACTCTGATGGAAGGGGGAGGCTCTCTGGGGACTCTGATGGAAGGGGGAGGCTCTCTGGGGACTCTGATGGAAGGGGGAGGCTCTCTGGGGACTCTGATGTAAGGAGGAGGCTCTCTGGGGACTCTGATGTAAGGAAGAGGCTCTCTGGGGACCCTGATGTAAGCAGGAGGCTCTTTGGGGACCCTGATGTAAGCGGGAGGCTCTTTGGGGACCCTGATGTAAGGGGGGGCTCTCTGGGGACCCTGATGTAAGTGGGCGGCTCTCTGGGGATATATATACACACACACATACACACATATATATTACTGTATACACATGTGTATGCCCGCCCAAGCGTATAACTTTCTTTACTACGCTGCTATGGCCTCTAGCCCCAGATCTTTTGTAGACCTAGCAACGCCCCTGCCAATGACACTAATGATGAGGGATTGTTTACTCTCGATGGCCACAGTCCGGCCCCCCTAAAGTCTGAAGGACAGTAAATTGGCCCTTTGTTTAGAAAGTTTGGAGGCCCCTGGTATAGAGTATAGTTAAACACACAAAACAAATAATAATAACTGACATACAGTAGTACATGATAAGATTTTTCCTGCAGTATAGTCCATACTGACTTAAAGAGGAACTGCAGTCTGCTCACATAATTTGTAATAAAAACATCTTTGCCATTCTGAAGCTTCCCTCCAACCACTTTGCATAGTAGTTTATATATACTGTGATTCTGTACTTGCCAAATATGCTGCAGAAATCTCCCTCCACTGAGTCTGGCTGCAATCATTTTAGCTGTGGGCAGCTGAAGCTGCTGCCTATTCACTTCCTGGATTTACACAGACACACAGAGGCACACCTCCAGCTCTACAGCTCTCATTGGTCCTCTTATGACTCACCCCCCCTTCCTGGCAAACTCTCAGGAGAGTGAGAGAGAGAGCTGTGCATGATGTCATAAGCCTAGGCTTTTTACCAGACAAGAAAGGAAGTGGGCTATTTAAAGGTATTTACTGGCATAAAAAAAATGTTTTACTACCCAAAGTTAAAACAACAAGGGCAGAAGATTTAATAGCTGGAAAGATGAAAAAATGACCGAAGTTCTGCTTTAAGATCTACACTACATTTCTGGGAATGTTAGATGATCTTTTGGGGATCCTAATTAAATATCTGAACTAAATGTATTAATAGTGTTTGGTTACAGAGGTATCTCTGTTGAATTGCAAAGGCATGTTGGTACCATTCCAGAGGAGATGACTAAGATAAGAGCTGAGATAAATGTCACTGCTTCATCTAGTAGGTCAAACCCCATCTGTAAATCCTCAGGCAAAATTCAGGTACGCTGGTAATTTTAACCTGAACCATTATTAAATAGTGGATGTAAAGCAAAGCTAATTAAGCAAAGATATGATCTCACAGTTGCCAAACTATACTTTGTTCACTTGTTAATTGAAAAAAAATGTATTTTGCACAGAATTGCATAGCTTTCCAATGAAAAGCAATCATGGGTTTAGTAATATACAAGAACCTGATAATAAGGTCATCACATATACGGGTAATTTCACTAAGCTGTATGTGTCATTTTATACTGTTTGTAATTTTATCAAACAAAAAAATTACTCATCTCAGCTTTCAATTCACATGCATTAATATCACATATTACTTAAAGTGGTAGTAAACCGCTGTGTTTTTTTTTTTTCTGGAACCTGCAAGGTAAAGCCATAATGTGCTAGTATGCATCGCATACTAGCACATTATATGAAACTTACCTTAGAACGAAGCCTCTCCATCGGCGCGCTGTATTCCTTTTAGGTTCGTAGACTCTGGCTGTGTGAGTGGCCGGAGCCGCGATGACGTCACTCCTGCACATGCGCACTGGAGCCGCCGTTCACAGCACAGGAGTCTGAAGGAACGGCCCGGGTGGCTGTTCCTTCAGAGCGCATACGCCAGTGATGTAACCGGCAGTATGTACAGTAAATATCTCCTCAATGGTGCATGTTTAGGAGATATTTACAGTAAGTCTTATTATAGGCTTACCTATAGGTACAAATTATGCATAGGAGTTTACTCCCACTTTCAGTGTTGCACGCCTTTATGTCTCATAAACTCCAGGCAAAGAATAAAGCCCGGTTTCCACTTAATCTCACCTAACCATTCTGTATTGGAAAAGTCTCAGCATCACTTACCTGAATCTGCTGTTGTGCAACCCTCCGCAGAACCTCTTCTAGTGCTGGAGACCAGTGATCACCAGCTTCTTCTTAGTGAGGTCCTCCCACCATGCTCCTGCACAGGAACAAGATAGGGTACACACACACTGATAACATGGAGACATTCCGCCATCTTTGATCAAGCACATTATACCAGTTCCACCTCCAGAAATAAGGAATGTCCACATGTTCAACCTTTCAAAGTGCTTTTAAACACAAAAGAAAACATTTATTATATTGCAGCTTACCAATTCTTAGATGTGGTAGCTGCATTTGTTTTCCTTTTTTAGGCTTAATCTCCCTTATTTTCATCTGGCGATCCAGCCAGTAAGTCTGTTGTTTTTCAACAGAACAAGCTGTCCTGCAGATGTAGTAGTTGGAAACAAACCATCTCAAAAAGGAAAAAAAAAAAAAACGGTTGCAGTAACTGCTTATAAAGTGTTAGCTGGAGTTGGGCTTCAGTTTGTTACTGTATTTATATCTGCTAGTCCATCTAACACTACTCTCCCTCCAGATTAAAGGAGAAGTACAGCCAAAGCTCATTTGGCTGTACTTCTCCTCTGGATCACAGGAATGCAGTTCATTCTGCACTCTTTTAACCTGTTTTCAGCAGACAGCAGGCTGAAGCTGTGAAAAGATTGTAAAAGATCGCGACCATATGGTCGGGATCCACCCACATGCCTGGACAGACATCCGGCTCAGCCTCTCAGAGAGCCGCTAAGAGCCTGAGCCTGCCACTCCCACCCCTCCACAGCCCAGCACTCCAGTGAGCGCTGGGGGGGCAAAGCAGACAACGGTGACTGACAGTCACCAGCTCTCTGCTCAGAGAGCGCTGAGAACCGAGCGATCGGCAGTGTTTGATCACTCGGTTCTAAGCCTTAGATTCAGTAGGAGACAGACACTTTAACATAGAATGGCCGCCTAGCTCTTCCAGTGTCCTCACTTTAGGTCCCCATTGATGGGTTCTCCAATACAGCCTGTACCAGGCCTACCCTAAAGTATTCTCTTTCTAAGGCTACAAGCTTACATTAAGCTTACATGGCAGTATACTAACGGTAGCCTTTTCCCCTTTACCCCCTGCCCCAAGCCCTGGTTCTAGATTATAAGGGACAAAGATAGTCCCACCAACCATACTGACCTAGGGGAGGGTATTCTCTAAAAGTGGTACTAACCCCTGCTTACATGCTCTCTCTGCAGCAGACTGGTCTGCAGGAACCTGTGAGGGTGAAAGCCTCACAAGGAAGCATCTATATCACCAGAAAGCAATGTGAGAACTGAAGGAGGGACCTTCCCACACTAGAAACCAGAAGAAAGAAGATATAAGACCAGGCCTGTCACGTCATGGCAGTTTCAGTTAAGAAATTGGGTCTTTGGGTTATTTTTTTATAAACTACAGGCTGTAGTGGCTGAGTTTAGGAAGGGGAATGTTGCCTGGAGTTGAGCTTTAGGTCATTGATCAGGAACAAGCATGCAACTAGTAAAGTTGCAAGAAAGTCAAAACTCCTTATCTGCATACTTGTTCTGGGTCAGTGACCCAGAAAGTATTATACGTCTGTATCAATATAGCAGCAACTAACATTTTCAAAAGGAGAGTTCAGTAATGGTAGCCTAAACTTTTTTCCATTTACAATTAACTGAATTTTATAAGAAATGTTGGCTGTCCCTTCAGAAAAACTTCTAGCAAGCTTTACTAGGCTTTAGCGGTACTTGCTGAAAAATGTATGCATACTTCGGGCTGGCCCAGGGGCTCAGTTGGTGAGAGCGCGGATGAGCAGCTGTGGGGCTCGATGTGTGAGCGCATTGCTGGCCTAACAGGGAGCCGGCGGGCGGGGGAGCAGAGAGATGACAGCACCTCTCACCGCCCGGCGCCCGCCCTGCATCCCTGCAGTTCCCCCCTCACTGTGCAGGCAGCGATGGCAGCAGAGAGATTACATCATCTCTCTGCTGCCTGACTCTGGGACACAAGAGACTACCTTAGCAGGAAAGTGACAGAGCAAGTGACTGTCAATCTGCAATGTGTGGCAGGTGACGTGACAATCTGCATCTGGTGACAGGCGACGTGACAAGTGATGTGGCAAGTGACAATCCGCATTTGGTGGCAGGCGACGTGGCAAGTGACAATCCGCAACATGTGGCAGGCGACGTGGCAAGTGACAATCTGCATCTGGTGACAGGCGACGTGGCAAGTGACAATCTGCATTTGGTGGCAGGCGATGTGGCAAGTGACAATCCTCAATGTGTGGCAGGCGATGTGGCAAGTGACAATCTGCATCTGGTGACAGGTGACGTGGCAAGTGACACACTCGGGGCTCCCACTGATTCTGCATTATGGTGAGTTAAACTATTTAATCTTTTATAACAATGTAATAATAGTAATAATGCGCTTCAATCATCCTGACACCATAACAACTATGGTGCCGTGATGATTGAAGCGTCAACACCAGCCATTTCCCCAATAGATTTACCCCAAAAAATGTATTTTCTGGCAGTGCCCCTCCCGAGACTAGACTCTGGATCCGCCCCTGCTTCGGGTGAAGTGTTACCCCACGTGCAAGGGTCAATGCCCCCGTTCAATGCCTGACGTACCCCAAAGAACCCACTTCGGGGTAAGTCTCTCATGTGACCCTCGCTTGGCGGGAGGGAGGGAAAACATGTAGGACGTGACGACCAACCTGTCATCCTACCCCCTTACAGGCTTGTTGGATAATGTTTGTATGATCAGTGCTGTAGTCAATTGGCTGCAGCACTGGTCAGTGTATTCTGACAGCACAGAAGTTCCAGCTGTCAGAATACAATGAGACAGCGGGGAGGATTTCTCCATTCACCTCGCTTGCGTGGATGGGGAAATCCATTAAGTTTTTTTACGATTAGCCCACTGGCTGATCGAAAAAAACTGACCCATGTATGCCTAGCTTTATGTGCAGTGAGCAGCTATTCTTCAGCACACCATGAGCTCTGTAAATTACAGTGATGTGCACAGAGAACCTACAAGTCAGGGGCATACAAGTCATATTTGGCGATTGTGCAATTATCCAAGCAAGCGTCAGATTTCAGTTATGTGAACCCCAACTTTAAATTTTGTGGTACCTTTGGGGAATCTGGTCAGTTTTTTATTCTACTGATTGAATGGAAAAAACTGACTCATCTATAGGCTGCTTTAGTCTCAAGAGTTTTTACTCTTCAGGAAATAATGAAAGGTTGAAGCATCAACCAATCTGCATTATACTGAACATTCTTGTCAATGAAGTGAGTAATAATATCATGTGACTTTCAAGTGCATACTATACCATGATTGGTATCTGATGGTTTGATGGGTCGTCCCATCTAAGGTTGCCTTTTGTTCTCTATATTTTTGATTTTTGATGAATAGGGAAAGTAATATATACTGACTTAGTTGTGATATCTTTTGTGGTTTTATCTATCTACTAATATAAACAATATGTGGAATAGTGAAATCTAAATATTGTGATGCACAGTCATGACCACATCCATGCTCAGTGATGGGTTTTCGTTTTTTTTTTCTCCCCGTCCTCTCTTCCCCCTCCATTTGCTGTTTTCTCGGTCCAGTGCCATCAGATCCCCGTATGGACGCCCAAGGGTGTGCAGTGGCGCTAGCTAACTGCCCCTTTGGGGTGGTGCTGCCCCGCTGTACGCCCGCCTTGAGGTACCCTTTTGTCCCATGGCGCTCCGGTTATACTGTGACCATCAGTCATCATTTACTATCTCTCCATTTATTTCCATCTCTTTGGTCCAGCACTGTCCCCACTGTGGGTCGTGGTGCTGTTTTTTGGATACCGGAAGTAATACATACTTCCGGGTTTTGGTATCCGGTTTCCGGTCCTTCAGTCCATGGGTCTTGGACCTCCCCTTTGCGCCCGCTTGGTGCTGGTGCGGCGTGACGTCACGCGCTGCATTTTGGCGCCATGGGGAGGGATATTTGAATCCCAAACATTTGATGTCTGCTCTGGCAGCTTGGGAGCTCATGTTGAACACGAACGTCGGCACTAGGTAAATTTACAATGACAGATAACTGGATCGGTGATTTGTTGTGCATTTAACTTGGAATCAAGCACTGCCTTGGGTGTTATTTTTGGTCTTTTTTTTTTTAGATCATCATTAGTCATTTCTTCGCTCTCTTTGGGGTATATGAGCAGACTCTTTTGATATTTCCTGCCCTTGTGCTCTCTATCAGCTGCGGAGATTGGAATGTGATACAGCTCCTTATACAGCAGTGTGATATCTTTAAGGTGAGCAAATGCTCTTAAAGATCTAGAGACACACTACATATATATTTTTTACATAGGATATTGATGCATATATATATATATATATATATATATATATATATATACACACATGTATCGTTTCAGAAACTATGAAATAGCTGTGCCTTTTTTGGACTTTCTTATTGACTCATCCTCATACTCGTTGTTGTGCCTTTGGTCCGCATGAGCTCCCAATATAGACATTTGTTTGTTTTTTTCGGATAACGGTGAGTACGGTCCATTGACAAGGCAGTGATGTGGACTTATGCCCCTTCTATCCTTAATACATTTTTTCTTTTCTTTTTTATAATCTATGATATATATCGCAGATATCGTTATCATCTTTCTATTTAGGACGGCTTATTAACTACAAAAACATACATCCCTCCCTACGGGTGATCTGGCAACTTTTTTGGACTGTCTAGGCAGCAAGATCTGAGGGGTCTCCCCCCCCACTCCTCCCTGAACACCCCTGGAACTGCGGTCTCCCCGGAACTCATCATTGAGGTATGGAGTTGATGTAGGGGTGGTGTCTGTGGCAGTTGAGGATTTGGAGGTAAAGGGTGGGGTTGGGATGGGTTTTGGGTTTTTGTTTTTTTGTTTTGTTTTTTGTTTTTTTTGTTGATTTTTGTTTTGTTGAGTCATGGTTGTGCAAGCTATAGAGCTACTGACATGTATAAAAGTAAATACTGTGTCATTTCAAATACTTTTCTCTTGTAATTATTTCTTGTTTCTTTTTATACATCCAAGGTTGATCATATCATGTGTATTGTCATTAAGTAATAAAATATCCTCGTCCATTTTCCTGATGAAGCCTTCCAGGTGAAACATGTTGAAATCTTTGGACGTGGTTACGTTTAGATTTATGTGACTACAGTCTTCTCCTTCATTTGTCAATGTTTGGTAATGGATGTTTACCTTTGACTGTGACTGTAAACTGTATTCACTTTTCACTGTCTTTTTAAACTGCTTTTCCAATAAACATTTATACAATTTTTACTTAATAATGTTTTCATGCATATGTAGTACCTTTAAATTCCCACATTCTACACATCTTTGCTCTAATAAGTATTATGTTCACTTCCTTTCATAAAGATATTTTAGACAAAACAGGCTGGGTGGGTGAAGAGTTTTGTCATGGACAATAATAGTATACAGGGGCGTTGCTAGGTGGCAAAAAGACCAGGGGCTTCAGCCCGAAGTCCGCTGCCGGCACCGATGGGGGGGGGGGTCGAGAGTGGTCATGGCACGGGGTTTTTTGGCTGAGCGCTGGGGTTGTGTGGCGGGGGGTAAGCTTACTTGCTGGTTGCTGCCTGGGGCTTAGCAGTGCCCATCAATTTTGACCACTAATCTCAGCTACCTGGCACACTGGCCTACCTAACATACACTGACCTGACATACATACACCTACCTAACATACACTGACCTGACATACATACACCTACCTGACATGACATACACCTACCTAACATACACTGACCTGACATGACATACATACACCTACCTAACTTACACTGACCTGACATGACATACACCTACCTAACATACACTGACCTGACATGACATACACCTACCTAACATACACTGACCTACCTAACATACACTGACCTGACATACACCTACCTAACATACACTGACCTGACCTGACATACACCTACCTAACATACACTGACCTGACATACACCTACCTAACATACACTGACCTGACATGACATACATACACCTACCTAACTTACACTGACCTGACATACACCTACCTACCTAACTTACACTGACCTGACATGACATACACCTACCTAACATACACTGACCTGACATACATACACCTACCTAACATACACTGACCTGACCTGACATACACTGACCTACCTAACATACACTGACCTGACATACACCTACCTACCTAACATACACTGACCTGACATACACTGACCTACCTAACATACACTGACCTGACATACATACACCTACCTACCATACACTGACCTGACATGACATACACCTACCTAACATACACTGACCTGACATACATACACCTACCTAACATACACTGACCTGACATACACCTACCTACCTAACATACACTGACCTGACATACATACACCTACCTAACATACACTGACCTGACATACACTGACCTACCTAACATACACTGACCTGACATACATACATACACCTACCTAACATACACTGACCTACCTAACATACACTGACCTGACATACACTGACCTACCTAACATACCGTGACATACATACACTGACCTCACCTACCTGACCAGGAGACAGACTTCATGTGTCCAGGTGTCCTGCAGTTCAGTTCAGCCATAGTGTGCGGTGTGCAGCCCACGCATCATGTGTCACAGCAGGCAGCCAGAGAGGAGGAGAGGAGACTGCTCGAATTTCATCGCCGCCCTGGACCTTGGAGCTCCAGGCTTTGTCCTGCATGTAGATATACAAAGTATAGCCTGCCTCCCAGTCCCAGCACAGCCAGCAGGCACAAGGCGATATGGAGAAGACTCTTCTGCCTCCTGCTGCACACTCCGGAGTACGGTGCCCATGATCAGACACAACGAGATCCGGAGCTCTTTACTCTGCCGTCCGCCCCCAGCACAGCTCAGGTCACCAACAACACACCCCAGCACCGGGCTCCTCTTCAGGTTATCCTCATCCCCTCTTCTACTTTCCTCGTGCAGTCACTGGCACAGATCGCTCCTCCGCTGCCCTAATCTATCTCAGCGCCGAGTGGGGATCTCAATGATGTGGCGCGGCGGATTGTAATTCCCGCCTTCTGGAGCCTGCAGCGCCTATGATGGACGTCACACGTCCCGCGGTCCCAGCATTGGACCAGTGGGACGTCCATCATAGCTCCAGAAGGCGGGACCTGTATGTCATTCGGCTACACTCGGCCGCACTCGGCGGATCAGATCGGTCCCCGCTCGTCAGCGGCCGGCGGCGCTCGGGGCTAACAATTGAACGGTGCCTTCTTGACACTCGGGGCTTTTCGGGGACCAATTCGGGGCTTCAGCCCCCCCTAGCCACCCCCTCCCGACGCCCCTGATAGTATAGCTGTAAATCATGCACGTCACTAGAAGGAACATCCTCAATTATAAATGAATACTGCTCACACATGATTACGAAAGCATAAAAAGATGAGACAAAAGCTTTTCAGGAGCCTCCTAATATCAATTAACCATAGAGCATATTATTTTTTTCAATACAAACCACTAAAAAAACGAAGTAAAATTGCATGTAGTTCTGGAAAGCAGTGGTTAATGCAAAACTGGCAATACAAATGTTCTGACATTTGAATGAAGGGACATAACAATAGTAGGGTTGGGCTTGATCTTGGCTTTCAGAAAAGTCAAAGCCCTGTGTACAGCTAGGATCAATGGTTCTCATTAGGCATAAAAGAACCAATCTTAACACATGCACGGGTACTGGTAACTGCTCCTAATCAGCAGTTTTAGGTTCATCGATGTGTAGAAACTAACAGGTTCACTTTAACAATCTAGGTATCATGAACCAAATAAAAAAACATAAACAATTTTTGGGTCTCCATATTAGTATAGACAGGGGTGTCCAACTTTTTGACCTTCCTGGGCCACATTGGAAGAAGAGGGTCTTGGGTCACACATAATATACACGGGCCAAATATCAGCCCAGTCAAAAAAAATGGCCGAATTTCGACCCGTGTGTATGCCACCCTATCCGACAGCAGCTGGCCATAGCCCGGCTTCTGTCAGATGAGCATGCTGGAAAACCAGCATCTGTCTGACTCCCGATCAGCGCTCTAAGCCAATGGTGTAGATTGCTAATCGGAGTGTTCTTGCGGGGGGGCTGTCCCCCTGTCAGAACACAACAGAGGGAGAGATTGCTGTAACTTTGCATAGTTAGTACAGTGGCTTCGACTGGAGCTGACAGTTTTTTTTTGTTAAACCCGCTAGGTTAAATGTAGAAAAATTCGTAGTGTGTACCAGGCTTAAGGATAGCTGATGAGCAGAAAAAGTCAGGCTGATCACAAGTGAACAATCACTGATATAGATGAAGTGCCTGAGTAATAAAACTTCATTTTTTTAAAATATTTTTAAATATGAAAGTAAAAGAAGGCAACATAAAACTAGTGCGATATTTAACACTGTTTTTGATAAACGAATGCATCAATATCTGGTTTGATGGATGTAGTAGCAATTCTCAATAAATTCTCAAGGTGCTTATCAGATATTTTGCTTCTAATTTTGCCCTTCGTGTGCTTCATCCTTGAAAATAGTTGCTCACAAATATAGGTACCACTGAAAACAGATGACATTGAATAAGGCGATAAAACTTATAAAAGTCCAGTAAAGGGACACTGTCAAATGTATTTTCGACCGCTTGTGTTCGCTTTTACAAAATCTTAAAAAAAAAAAAAAATCAACATTTTTAAAAGGTAGGCTGGGTTTCCCTGCATCCAATTTGCATGACAGGAGACTGTGACTGGCTCTCAATGGAGCCAGTTCACACAGCTCCAGAGCGCACTGGAAAAGGGTCCTGTGTGTCTTTGGCTGCATTTCAGGTGTGAATTCAGCCAAAAATTCAGACCTGATTTGCACCTGAAACGGTGTACAGGGATGCACCAGACCCCTGTAGTGAGCCGCTGCCACAGCTAGTGTGAACCCAGCCTTAGTTTTACAATTTGTGTCGGGCTGCATTCATAGCCGCCTTGGACCGTATGCGGCCCGTGGGCTGCAGGTTGGACACGTCTGGTATAAGATGTAGTCATTCCATTCTATTTTTTTTTTTTAATTTAATAATAAGTATGTGCACCTTTTCTTCAAAGGAAACACCTCACACTCTTTAGAAACTGGCAAATAAAAAAAGGCAAAAATGAACAGAACAACACAGATATTGGTTGGTGGATAAAATGAAAATGAGGATTATGGATGGATATCTAAGTTTTGGATTTTTGGATTAGGGAGGAGAATATTCCATTTATGAGATGTAGAACATATAAAAGAATGCTGAAGGAGTGGCTTGATGCCTTCGTTCAAGAATGGTGGAGTTAATTTGATGACATGGGGCTACTTTGGTGCTACTATGTTGAGAGAGCAAGGAACAATGAACCAGAAAGAATACCACGCTAAAATTACCACGTCATGGCATCCCTTGTGGTTTATTGGTAAACGGTTTGTAGGTGTAGTGCAGTGTGGGCAGCGGCAATAATTCAGACAGTCGGTTGCAATGTAAAATTTGTATTGAAATAATGCAGCAACAGTTCACAACAAGCCCAGTGGGAAGGCTACCCAGCTGGGTACACTCACAGTTTCCAACAATGTGAAGAAGAAGTTTCCAGCTGGACTGACAGCATCTGTAGAGAGGAAGCAGAATGCGACCTGGCTGTCTCGCGTCCAGTCGAGGAGATGTCGCTTTCCCTCCTCCACAGGAACTTTTCCCTAGCACCAGTTCTGTCCCTCACAGGCGGCGTACCGGTTCCTACTCTACTAATTCGCCAGAAGAATACCAAACCTGGGAGCTAGGGCCTTAAAAAAGCTCTAGCTGGTCCAAGGTGGTCGCCAGAGTCCCTTGAGGTGGCAGCATCCAATTGGATCGCTTCCCCAGTGACCCAGGAAACCATAGAGGAACCATGTTTCTCCTGACTTCCTCAACTGCAGTGCCACTGCAGATAGCACCACCTGCAGTGGAGAAGTAGACTGCACCTGCCTACATGATTATTCTGCAGCAGAACGCTGATATAAAGTATAGAATTCCTGACATTTCCCAGAGTACTGTGGGTTTTCTGCATAGAAAGCACAACAGAAGCAGTCTGTCTGTAGGTCACAATGTTCTTCTAAACCCAAAACTGTTTTTTTTTTAATGTTTAAAACCCCTGCCAGGTTTTCGCTGCTGTCTGTGACCTCACTGGAGAGATTTACCTGCTCTACATATTCTGGTAACACTTTCTGTCATTGGGGGAGAAAATGATGGGAAATAAAACAATTTTTGCTGTTAATCCAGAAAAATACTTTATTAAGAAAAGCATAAGATAGCAAAGCCAAACAGTTCACTTTGCATTATGTACATAAAACAATCAGTGCTTTGTGAGACATCCTTTAAGTACATATCACTCATCCTTGAAACCAATAACAACCCACTCCCATTTCGTCATAAGCATCATCACCCAACATTAAGCCTCAATAGTCTATCCATGATCAGGTCTGCCGGTGCTAGCCCAGGGACCTCTAACCATGGAGCCCATAACTTTTCATACTTATGTGCACAACCTCTGTGTTGATATATAAAACTTTTTCCATTCATAATGTAGCTATTCATTCCCAAACTGTAGGAGGGTCCTCTGACTTCCAATGTACCATTATTAGCTTTTGAGCCAAGAATAGAACCTCTACTATGGCCTCTCTAGTATGATTTTCCCATTCAAATTCATCCAACAGACTGAGCAAGCACTGTTTAGGGTCAAGAGGAAGAGATACCTGGAATACCTTATTCACTGTATTGACCATTGCACGCCAATGCCTATGCAATTTTGGGCATCTCTAGAGCATATGTATCAAATTGCCGTGATCTCGTTTACATCTAGTGCACTCAGGTGTCGGCCTCAGACCCATGACATGCAACCTATGAGGGGTATAGTACACACGCAACAGAATATATAGCTGGGTCAGCTTCTTTGCCACATTTAACGAGCATGATGTCACTGATTGAAAAGCTTCCTCCCATTGATTTCCTGTGAGTTGACCCACATCCCCCTCCCATTTAGCCAGCACCCCAAGAGGGTGTTTAGTAAGGAAAGACTGGGGCAACCTAGCATAGCACTGTGATATGAACCCTTTAGAGGACTCTGCATTTTTTATTAAATGGAACAGGGGAGTTGGGGATTGCATCCATTCAGATGATCTACCTTGTGCCACAACTGTATTCCTAAGCTGTAGGTAGTAAAAGTACATAGAGGAAGGTAAGTTAAACTTCCCCTGCAAAGCTTTAAAGGATAGCAGTACTCCATTATGGAAGATTTGGCTGAGAAACTGTACACCATATGCTGTCCACGTCACACCATGTTGTAATTTGGCCAGTTCAAGATATGTACCATTATGCCATATGAGACTGAACTCTGTATATCCAGTTACCTTTTGAAGATATTTAGTCTTATTCCATAATTTCTGAATTAGATTATACGTCGGTAGAATTTATTTGGTTTACCAAATGCCTGAGCCTCGATAGCTGTCGCGATAGATTTCCTTCCAACCGCATAGAGCATCATCGCTGTAGAAGAGTAGGACTTAGGATTCCCGTGCTCTTCCGCCCTAGTCATCGTACCAATCAAGTGTTGCAACTAAGCTGATAAATAGTTTAACCAAGGATTGGGCAATGCCAATCCTCCGTCATCTTTTGAGCGCTGTAGGTGTTCTAAATTTTTTCTAGTAGTACGATCCTTCTAGATTAATGTGCGAAAAATGGAGTCAACTATCCTGAAAGTTTTCAATGGGATCATGACTGGAGCGTTGTGAAAGAAATACAGCAACTGGGTAATAAGAATCTTCTTAATTAAATTTACCTTTCCAGACACCGATCCGATCCCGAAGCCGTTGAGGAAGTGGGGAGATGTTTAGCACACAAAAATCACAGATACATGGTGAGATCTGAATCCCAAGATATTCAAAAGAGGTGGTGGTTGGAATAGGACCATCTGCCATACCCTGAGACATGCCCTCACTATCAATCAGCATTAAAGCCGATTTGGACCAATTTATCTTAAGTCCTGAAAATTGCCCAAATTCTGTGATAGTGCCCATAGTCTCCCACAAGGAATCATTCATATCTCCGAGCATTATCATTGTGTTATCCGCATATAACATCACTTTTTCCTGCTTATCACCATAACAGAACCCAGTGATACCCGGATTATCTCATATCAGTATAGCCAGCGGCTCAATAGCTAGGGCAAACAGCAAGGGTGACAATGGGCATCCCTGTCGTGTGCCCCTCCCCAAGTGGGAAGTGTGAGACAATCTGCCCGATGCCCTAATTTGCCGCCTGTGGTTGACTATATTGGAGGCGCACCCAGGAAATGTACACCTAACCAAAACCAAATTTCGACAATACCTCCCATAAATAAGGCCACTCAACGCTGTTGAATGCCTTCATTACATCAAGCAAGAGCAATGCCCTGTGACCTACATTATCTACCCGGGACTGCATATTAGGAAAGAGCCTCCTCGGATTTACAGAGGTTGACTTATTTGGCATGAAGCCGGCTTGAACGGAATGCACAACCCTATTTAACCTTAGTGCCAAGACCTTAGGCAAAGGTTTAATGTCCCTTTGCAAAAACGAAATTGGTCTATATGATCACGGATCCGTCATTTTTTTGCTTGTTTTCAGTAAAAGAATAATATTTGCCTTAGACATAAATGGAGGCAGACTGTTATGGACCCAGAGACATTAAAAACCCTCAACAAGCGTGGCAACAACACCATGGAATATTGTTAATATATTTCCATGGGGAGCCTGTCCTCCCCGGGAGCCTTACAATTTGGAAAGGAACTAACTGCCAACTGCAATTCTTCTAAGGTGATCAGAGAATCTAATTCATTTTGCTGGGCCTGAAAAAGACATGGGACTATAACATTATTCAAATACTTTGTCAAGTCTAAGGAAGTATACTCTGCAGTGGGAAGGTACAGATTTTCATAGTATAGTGCCAATTCTTTCAGAATGAAATCTGGGGAGTGCACTAGGCGACTCATCTGGGATCTGATTGCTCCAATGGCCGACAAGAATTTGTAAGAATTAGCAATCCTCGTCAGTAGGCGCCCAGTACTCTCCCCTTCTTCAAAGAAGGCCAACCTATAAAGTAACCTTTTTTTCTCAGTCGAGGAGAGTAGATGCTCATAAGCTGACTAAGCAAACTGCCAAGCCTCCCTAGTGGAGTCAGTAGGTTCACTGACATATCTTTGTTCCAGTGTGTGAACCTGAGACTCAATCTGCTCCCTCAGATCTAAAGAGGCCCTTTTAAGCTTGTTAATTGCCGCTATAAGGAGACCCCCTCAAATATGCTTTAAACGCCTTCCATTGGACCAACAAACAGCCAACAAAAGGTCCAACAGATGTTGTGCTAATTCTACATAAGATTATCTGAAGCAAGTAATGTCTCCTAAAGGAGATGGTGGGGTGATCAATAGCACCCACCAAAACAGGTAGGCAGGGATGATACAGTGCCTTGAAAAAGTATTCATACCCCTTGAAATGTTCCACATTTTGTCATGTTACAACTAAAAATGTAAATGTATTTTATTGCGATTTTATGTGATAGACCAAAGTGACACATAATTGTGAAGTGGAAAGAAAATGATAAATGGTTTTAGAAAATGTTTACAAATAAATATCTGAAGTGTGGCGTGCATTTGTTTTTAGCCTACTTTACTCTGATACCCCTAACTAAAATCTAGCGGAACCAATTGCCTTCAGAAGTCACCTAATTAGATAATAGAGTCCACTTGTGTGTAATTTTTATCTCAGTATAAATACAGCTGCTCTGTGAAGCCCTCAGGAGGTTAGAGAACCTTGATGAGCAAACAGCATCATGAAGGCCAAGGAACACATCAGACAGGTCAGGGATAAAGTCTTAGAGAGGTTTTAAGCAGGGTTTGGTTATAAAAAAATATCCCAAGCTTTGAACATCTCATGGAGCACTATTCAATCCATCATCCCAAAATGGAAAGAGCATGGCACAACTGCAAACCTACCAAGAAATGGCCGCCAGACCGAGACAGAAGTACAGTTAAATCACACTTGTTTAATAATAAAAGTAAATGTAGTCAAAACGTAGCAAAAGTTTGGTAACTGGAAGGGATAGTCAGACAAGCCAGTAAGTCAGGAAGCCAGGGATCAGCGTAGTGGAACAGCAAGCAGGATCTGGAGCCAGAAGGTATATCAGCCAAGCAAGTCTTTAACAGCAACGCAGTCTCTGTGATGTTGACCAAGGCGAAGGCAGAGATCATCTGGGCTGGACGGCTTAAGTAGGCAGGACTGACAAGCAGGATATCATCAAACAGGTGAGTCACCGTGGAGAGATAGGAGCTGACAATTAGCCAATAGCTGAGCGGCCAGCTCAGAGAAAGAAGGGCTGAGTCCAGCCCTGACAAGAATGCAACTGTCTGTCAGTAAAATACGTGAGAACACTAGAACCCTGTCCTGATGTATGGTTGTTAAGGTGGATCACTTTAGAGCCTACAGTAAGCAGAGACCGCTTAACAATAAATTCCCTTTTAAAGAGAAAAAGCTCCATCACATTCTCAGGAGGAGCCATAGACAATATAAACTTTGCGGCCTTGACATTCTTATTCAGACTGCGGAGTCTGACAAGCATCACTGCCTGTCAAACTCACCCATTGAAACCAATAGGGCCGTGACACAACCACCTTGCAACTGCGTGCAATATACATATACATTTACAGTGTTAAAAAATCAGGTGGTGAGGAGGAGGTGATATAACCTCACCACCTGTCAAATACCCTCTGAACAGTAAACCAAACATTGTGAAAGAGCTCTTCCTGTTGCATCTCATGTCTTGTTGCTTCTCCAGGATAGAAGTAAGAAGTATTTTATCACACAGTGGGGAAAATTTGATCCCCTGCAGATTTTGAAAGTTTGTCCACTTACAAAGTAATGAAGGGTCTATAAATTTTTATCATAGGTGTATTTTAAATGATAGAGACAGAATATCAAACAAAAATCCAGAAAAAACACATGAGACAAATGTTATTAATTGAGTTGCAGTTCAGTGAGTAAAAAATGTATTTAATCCCCAAACAAAACATGACTTAGTACTTGGTGGAGAAACCTTTGCTAGCAAGTGCAGAGGTAAGGCATTTCTAATGCCGTGTACACACGAGCGGACTTTTCGACCGGACTGGTCCGACGGAACGAATCCGTCGGACAATCCGACCGTGTGTGGGCTTCATCTGACCTTCAGCGGACCTTTTCTGTCGAAAATCAAACGGACTTTAGATTTGGAACATGTTTCAAATCTTTCCGCCGGAACTCCGCCAGACCCAGTGACTATCGAGAAATCCCCTCGTCTGTATGCTGGTCCAACGGACAAATAAACGACGCATGCTCTGAAGCAAGTACGAGACGGAATCGCTCGGTCTGGTAAAACTAGTGTTCGTATTGGAGCTAGCACATTCCTCACGCTGCAGATTCTGTGGTCATTTAATAAAGCGCATTATTGTCTTCTTAATAATGCTAGAAGAACGAAGTTGTTTTGCTGCTCATATTCACACAGAGTTCTCACGAACAGATTTCTATATTATTTCTCTTGATCTCATGAATGATATTATATTTTTTTAAAGCCCAATCTCCATAATATTGTTTACAAATTTATTTTTTGTCATCTTTTATTATTTTTGATTTCATCAAGATCTTTTTTTATGATTATTTAAAAATTATTTTCTAGTGATCTCCATATTTTTTTTTTTGTGTCAAGTTACCACAATAACATTAATAATGTTTTATTTTTTTGTGTGTCAAGTTAACACAATAACATTGTCTTTTTGTTTTTTTTGTAACCTCAAGGAGGTTGGTGTCCCTTGTTAATTTGACATTGTGTTTTAGAAATGTATTTGAATAAAAACACAGGCATTTTCAGAAAATAAAATATCCATTTATTCTGGTTAACAAAATAAAGATGAAGGCAACCCTGGAGAAACTTTTGGAATTTGTGAATCCTTTTGGCCCCAGGGCACACATTAAGTCTGTGGAAAAGAAAATTGGGATCTTGAGGAGTCCATATAAGAGGGAGCACAATCTGGTCCAGGAATCCCAGAGATCAAGACCAGGCTGTTGGCAGTTAACTTGCCCCTCAGCCCCTTGTAAAGGGCATCGAAAAAAATTCTTTCACAGAGGAGGCGTTGGCCCTTCTCCAATTCGATTAACCTGGTCACTATGTAGCAGCCATAGGCCCCTTCAGCAATCGGGGGGCTCGTGAGGACATTCGTAGCTTCTCTAATGAGGAGCAGTGATGCCTCCTCTGTCACCATCCCCTTCCTGGGCCTTTTTGTATGAAGGCGGAAGGGAGGCACCTGCGATTGGGTAAGGCTCCTACTAGGCCCGGCCACCTCCTGGCTGTCACTGGGCATGGCCACCTCCTGGCTGTCACTGGGCATGGCCACCTCTTGGCTGTCACTGGGCATGGCCTCCTCTTGGCTGTCACTGGGCACAGCCTCCTCCTGCCTGCCACTTTCCACACCTTCCTCCTGGCTGAGCTCATCCTGTGTAAAAAAAAAGGGACATAGTTTTAGTTTTGGGTTCATCAATCACACACAATTTTCAGCTCATGACTTGCAAATTCAATGTTAATACATATAAAAAAAAGAGTATCATTCTGACCCCAGCATTTTTTCAAGCTGGTGACAAACATTTTTGGCCACTACTGTCAATTGATATGTATACATCATATTTTGGATAAAATCCTTAATAGGTAATCAATTAGAACATCTAGTTAACATCATTAATATTAGGACACTAAATATGTCTAAAAATAATATACCTGGCTCCAGCTGGGTGCATCCGGTTCTTTCAGGATGGAAGGCCCAGGTTGTTCCTCATCAGCCTCTGCTGGGGTGGAGGGAAGGGTGGAGGGAAGGCTGCAGGGAAGGGTGGAGGGAAGGGTCGAAAGAGATTCCCTGGTTTCAGTCTGGTCGTCAAGAAAACACAGTTTTTCGAAGTACCACAGCCTGGGTACATACACATCATCTACTGATGCTCCTGATCTCAGGGAAGCCTGGATCTTGTTATGCTCCCTCCTATACATATTCCTCAAGATCCCAATTTTACTTTCCAAAATCTTCATGGTTGCTTCTGCAATCAAAGTCTGCACAAATGCCAGAAGTCTCTCCAGTGTTTCCTTCCTTACTGGTTTATTGTAATATGCGCTGTGTTTGACCTCCCACAGATTCCTCATCTCCCTGTACTTGTCAATAAATTGGGACATGAATTCAGGGTCCTTAAACTTATTATTCATTTTTTCTGTAAGACAATACACAAGACAAAAACACTAATGTTAACCTAAACTCTCATAATCTTATCCCAACATAGGCCTCAATCTTTAAGCAGTATAGGCCACTGATGTTCCAAATTTAATAAAATTTACCTTCTCTATGGTGCGCAGTTAGGAGCAACATGGCGGAGACACAGCAGGTGTGTGTTAATTACACCAGTAGGCATTTAGAGGTAAGTGAAAAAAAAAAATATCCAAATGTTTTTTTGGTTTTTTTTTTTAGATTTTTTCCAGGTATTTTTGTTTTTTGGGTGGAACCCCACTTTAAGCTGCCTGTGGATGGTGCAAAGTCAGCAAATAGCTATTCTATCTGTGCAGACTGTGTCTAAGGAGGTATGTATGTATAAAATTGGCATTAAAAACCACACTCATTGCACACTTACATGCAGGCTCTTGACTAGAATTTTTTTTTTTTAAGGTAAAATATTTTTATGAACTTTAGGTCCTGGAGACTTCTCCCTGTTGCCAAGTACTGCAAGGTGGCTATGAGCCTTTGCTCTGGAGTAATGGCAAGCTGCATGCATGTGTCCTGCTTACTAATATAGGGGGTCAGCAATGCCAATAGACGGTGAAAGCAGGGGTCCGTCATCCTGAGATAATTCCTGAAATCATCAGGATTATTCTCCTGGAGCTTCCGCAGCAAAGGCATATGACAGATTTGGTCACGATTAAGCAACCAATTCTTGGTCCAAGGACTCCTCCTCCTCCTGTTCCTGGACTGCACTTGAGTCAAAGCAGTAACTCCAAGCCCAATGATAGCATGATCTCTCCGATGAGAACGCCACATGGCTAGTAGACGAACGGCCAGAATCAGAAAAGACCTGACAAACACAACCTGAAAAACATAAACATACTGACAAACACGAACTGAAAGGCGAGAATCGACACTCACCAAACTTCTACTAACACGAGATTAGCAGAAGGAGACCAAAGGGTGGCGCATGACTATTGAACTTCCTTTTTATCGGCTCATAGTATGTCTAGTATGTCACTACGTTCGTAATTGTTGGCTAACAATTGTGTGCCGTGTGTATGCAAGACAAGTTTGGGCCAACGCCCTTCGGACAAAATTCCACAGTTTTGTTGGCAAACAATCTGATCGTGTGTGCGAGGCTTAAGAAGCACGCCTGTCCCATTGACATTACGCTTGCCATGCTCTGCTGGTTCGGGGGTTGTATCGGGGTGTCCGGTATGGTGGGTCTCATCCTCTACAGATTATTTTCCCTTTCCCTTTCTTTCCTTCTTCCTTTCCTCTCTTTTCCTTTTTTCTATCTTTTAATAGTGGTCATACCATTTATGATACAACAGATTCCTCTACATTACATTTTAATCGTATATCTATATGTTAAATGCCATGTTCGGGTGACTCTCCAGCATGTCATTTCATAGGTTCTAGAATCTATAATATTCATGCCATAAGGTTGATGTCTTCATTATACTTAAAGAGGAGCTCCAGTCTCCCCCCAAAAAATTAGGGCCACTGCGATCCTACCCGGAAGTGGGAACAGGTACCTGTCAAAACACAAGTACCCGCCCCCCCCCCAAAAAAAAAGTGCCAAATATGGGGGGGGGGGTGCGAACAAGCAAAGCTTCCCCTTTTGGGTGGAGCTCCGCTTTAATCCCCTTGTTGGAACACTGTTGGTCACCTTTTTTTGGAACACTACTTTATGTCCCGTATTATGATTACGATACATGTACTATTTTGTCTTTATCATATGTTTTTCTGTTCTCTGTCCTTTTTCTATAAAAGAAAAATGTTAATAAAAAGCAAGTTGAGAAAAAAAAAGAAACTTTGTTGACAATTGACTAATTTGTCAGATACTCGGGATAATACAGTTCTTGAACACTTTAACCTTGATGACCTCTCCGTTCTGTCTGGTATTCTGACAACTTGCAATCACCTCTAAGTTGTTTTATCAAGATACAAACATAAAAATATTTTACCTTAAAAAAAAAAAATTCTAGTCAAGAGCCTGCATGTAAGTGTGCAATGAGTGTGGTTTTTAATGCCAATTTTATACATACATACCTCCTTAGACACAGTCTGCACAGATAGAATAGCTATTTGCTGACTTTGCACCATCCACAGGCAGCTTAAAGTGGGGTTCCACCCAAAAAACAAAAATACCTGGAAAAATACCTGGAAAAAATCTAAAAAAAAAAACAAAAAAACATTTGGATATTTTTTTTTTTTCACTTACCTCTAAATGCCTGTTGCTAGGTGGTCCCTCGTAGTCTGCCTGTTCCTTTGCCTGGGCTGGTGACATCACTTCCCCCCAGGCACAGGAAGGGCTCCGCTCTGCTCCCTCCCTCCTGTCAATCATTACAGGTCCCAGGTGATTGAGCGGCCAATCACGGCGCGCGGCGCCGCTCGCGCATGCGCAGTGGGTGCCAGGCTGTGAAGCCACAGCCCGGCGCCCACAGTTGAAATGCCAGCGCCGACGAGCGGAGGGGGGGGGACGAGCGGGGCCTCGATCCCCCGCATGGCTGGACCCAGGGACAGGTGAGTGTCCAATTAAAAGTCAGCAGCTGCAGTATTTGTAGCTGCTGACTTTTAATTTTTTTTTTTTTTTTGACGGCCCCCTGGGTGGAACTCCTCTTTAACTCTTTTCCAGTCTTTTGAAGCATAAGAAGACAGTGACTTTCTATACCTTGTTCCTGTGACGACTAACACTGGCTAGGGGGAATATGGAAGAAAAAGAGGAGCTAGCTAGGACTGAACTAACTATTACAAAGTAGGATGGGAGAACAGGAGGAGATAAACAAGTTGTAATAATTTTTAATTACTAGTATAGACCGCAAGATACATGCAATAGAAGTGAAATAAATACTGGTGGGATACAACACTCCCCACCTGAAATCTTTTGGTTTAACTATTAAACACTTAGTAGATATATAACAAAATAAGTCCATGAATGTGGATGACTTACTGTATGCCCTTGAACTGAAAAGCACAAATAAAAATTTGCAAATTATATATTATATATATAGCGCTGCTTTTCTTTTTGCTTTTTCATACCACAGAGTCCCTTCTACTCTGACAAGCCGGCTGCTGCTCATCATAGAAGCCTTAACCATCTTTAACTGTTTTTTACTGTTTATTACCCCCTGGACATATCCTATCCACCACGCTACTGCCGCTTATCTACCCACTAGCAGCACCTGTCAGCGCTCCATTCCCCCTCTGTTACGGAAAGTATTCAGACCCCCTTAAATTTTTCACTCTTTGTTATATTGCAGCCATTTGCTAAAATCATTTAAGTTCATTTTTTTCCTCATTAATGTACACACAGCACCCCATATTGACAGAAAAACACAGAATTGTTGACATTTTTGCAGATTTATTACAAAAGAAAAACTGAAATATCACATGGTCCTAAGTATTCAGACCCTTTGCTCAGTATTTATTAGAAGCACCCTTTTGATCTAATACAGCCATGAGTCTTTTTGGGAAAGATGCAACAAGTTTTTCACACCTGGATTTGGGGATCCTCTGCCATTCTTCCTTGCAGATCCTCTCCAGTTCTGTCAGGTTGGATGGTAAACGTTGGTGGACAGCCATTTTTAGGTCTCTCCAGAGACAGTCAGAGTTGTTGTGAAGCCACTCCATTATTTTAGCTGTGTGCTTAGGGTCATTGTCTTGTTGGAAGGTATACCTTCGGCCCAGTCTGAGGTCCTGAGCACTCTGGAGAAGGTTTTCGTCCAGGATATCCCTGTACTTGGCCACATTCATCTTTCCCTCGATTGCAACCAGTCGTCCTGTCCCTGCAGCTGAAAAACACCCCCACAGCATGATGCTGCCACCACCATGCTTCACTGTTGGGACTGTATTGGACAGGTGATGAGCAGTGCCTGGTTTTCTCCACACATACCACTTAGAATTAAGGCCAAAAAGTTCTATCTTGGTCTCATCAGACCAGAGAATCTTATTTCTCACCATCTTGGAGTCCTTCAGGTGTTTTTTTAGAAAACTCTATGCGGGCTTTCATGTGTCTTGCACTGAGAAGAGGCTTCCGTCGGGCCACTCTGCCATAAAGCCCCGACTGGTGGAGGGCTTCAGTGGTGGTTGACTTTCTATAACTTTCTCTCATCTCCTGACTGCATCTCTGGAGCTCAGCCACAGTGATCTTTGGGTTCTTCTTGACCTCTCTCACCAAGGCTCTTCTCACCCGATAGCTCAGTTTGGCCGGACGGCCAGCTCTAGGAAGGGTTCTGGTCGCCCCAAATGTCTTCCATTTAAGAATTATAGAGGCCACTGTGCTCTTAGGAACCTTAAGTGCAGCAGAATTTTGTAACCTTGGCCAGATCTGTGCCTTGCCACAATTCTGTCTCCGAGCTCTTCAGGCAGTTACTTTGACCTCATGATTCTCATTTGCTCTGACATGCACTGTGAGCTGTAAGGTCTTATATAGACAGGTGTGTGGCTTTTGGCTAATCAAGTCCAATCAGTATAATCAAACACAGCTGGACTCAAATGAAGGTGTAGAACCATCTCAAGGATGATCAGAAGAAATGGACAGCACCTGAGTTAAATATATGAGTGTCACAGCAAAGGGTCTGAATACTTAGGACCATGTGATATTTCAGTTTTTCTTTTTTAATAAATCTGCAAAAATGTCAACAATTCTGCGTTTTTCTGTCAATATGGGGTGCTGTGTGTACATTAATGAGGAAAAAAATGAACTTAAATGATTTTAGCAAAAGGGGGTCTGAATACTTTCCGTCCCCACTGTACATGTAAACACAAGGTCTGCGGGTGAGTCATCTGTACACAACAATAAGGCAGAGCTGGGCAGCATTAGTACCAGCACTTCACACTGTGATATTGGGACACAGCACAGGACTAAAACTTCAAAGGACAAGGGAATTTAAACTGGGATAGTTGGCAAGTATGAGGCAGCTGCTTTGGGCCCCACAACAATGACAGGGCCCAGGGCAGCTGCCCCTTTTGCCTTGCCTTAAAGACGGCCCTGACAGCTTTACTCCTAACTGTAGAAGAAAGCTGGAAATCCTACTGTAATTCCAGTGAATACATCAGCAGAGACTCCAGGTCTATGGTAATAGATACAAAATAATCTATTTACATTATGGATTTTAAAAAAGAAAATCAAAGTAAATTACTTTAATAATAAATATTTTACAGCAAATGGGAAACAAATGGGAAAATATCAGCAGAATGACACACCATCACAAACTGAATCAAGATCCATTTTAGTGAGCAGCAATAAGCTTTCTAAAATCAAAATTGACTATACATGATTTTCTGTTCATTTAGTGGTACAAACATAAAAGTGTGGAAGATAACTTTCCAACACTCGTTTATACCATGGAAAAACTGATGAAATGCCAATGCCTACTGCTTAAATCAGTAATTAAAACACAAGCATTACCTCTCATGCCTAAATAACAAACATTTGTTTGCAAGGAAAAACAAATGTTTAGCTGTAAGAATATGACAGATTGTGCAACCCACACATTCAGCTGACTCTGACACACAAGTATACAGGGTATATGAAGTGTCATAGAACACATCATAGGTCTGCCTTCTTTGTACTGCAACACTAAGGTGGCCAGTGCCAACATTTCATACACAAGGTCCTTGTGAGCAAGCCCATGGTGTTAAAACGTGTAAAGTAAAGGCAGGTTTTCAGGTTGAGATACTTTGAATGCAGTTGCTTTACTGATAGTTGAATAAAATAGCAAGAAGAGCTACTATTGGATTGCAGCTCACATCTTTTTACAAAAGCTCATACAGTAAATGTCATTTTCTTCTGTAACCAGTTCTCATTTGCCAAAACTGCCGTAAAATGCAAATGATGCTTTTTTGCAACTATGGTAACCTCTTGCTATTCTGTACACTGTGTACAGAAGACACCCAGATGTACAGGGAAATGGGTATGGTGGAGGGTAACTGGATAGGGGTTGGTCCAGACCTCAACCACTCCACAACATGTTGACTGTCAAAAAAGGGTTTTGGATGGGTAGGGCTGTCAAAACGGTCTTTGTCTTCTGTCACCAGTTGCTCTATATGCATTTTATGGTTCAGTTCCTGATCTCATTTGGCCATGGATGGAGGACTTAGTGTGCACCAGTGTCAGGGGATAGTGGACCTAGCAGAAGTGGCATAAGATGCTCTTTTCAGAGGAGCTAACGGAGCCCAGGAGCACTGAGAGATGTGTTATAATAACAGAATCAGGGATTAAGAATTCAGTGATATTTTGACACCTGGATGAAATCTTGCCCTAGAAATGTTGAGGGACATCCCCACTAATAATGTGACGTTGTACCTTTGTGGGTGAGACACACATCACCAACACTTGTTAGTGACGGTAGAGGTAAAACATTGACGGTTTTGGGGCATCTGTACCAACTTGCGAAAATTTTACTTTTTTTTTTTTACCTGTGCCTTACAGGACATGAATAGTTTACATCTAAAGAAATTCAAAGATTGTTTCCAGGTCCACTGAGGAAGAGGAGATGATGAGTTTCTGGTCCAAGAAAATAAACAATTTTGACAATGAGATATATTGTTTCATAAATCAGTCTGCAGACCAAGAAAAAAATATTAATAATTATAATATTTATAGCATCATCAATGAGGCTTAAATTTGCAAACCTAAATTGGTGGGTAAATATAGCCCAGGATATTCTAAATCCACTAAACAGGTACTGTAGGGACAATGTAAAGTGAGGATTGAAAGTTTTCACTTCAGTTACCTGTCTGGACTTGTCTGCTGTCTGTCTTGACATGTCTTCCTCCACCAACATACAGGCACATACTGTATTTAGTATGCAGCTTAACCTACCTGAAAAGCTGAAAGCCGCACACTTAATACATTAGAAACAAACAGGGCCAAAGCCACATAACACGACTTGACTGTTTTTGAATTTTAGTAATTTAAGTGATTAAAATGATATACTCATCAAATTAAACATTGAGAATAATCTGGATATTCTAAAGATTTCTACATACCATGTTTTCTGTCCTAAGTTAATTATTTTTATAAGTGGGTCTGCCTGGTGATGCTCACATTAAGCAAAAATATGAATTATTCATAGTACAACAAAACATTGATTCTGGTCCTACAATGTACACATCTGCTACTAGTTTATTATGCCCGTCTTACAATAGTTAAATCTAGCAAATGAGCATAAGTAGAGAAAATCTCTGTGTGGGACCTAATAAATTATGACAATAAATACAGTATTTTTGCTCCTAAAATTCTTGGGTGATTTATCCTTTAACCACTTGCCTACTGGGCACTTTTACCCCCTTCCTCCCCAGGCCAAATCTCACCTTTCAGCGCTATAACACTTTGAATGACAATTGCGCGGTCATGCAGTGCTGTACCCATATGACATTTTTATCATCATTATTTTTATCATTTTTTTCACACAAATAGAGCTTTCTTTTGGTGGTATTTAATCACCACTGAGTTTTTTATTTTTTGCTAAACAAATGAAAAAAGACCAAAAATGTTCTTAGTTTCTGTTATAAAATTTTGCAAACAGGTAATTTTTCTCCTTCACTGATGTCCGCTGATGAGGCTGCACTGATGGGCACTAATAGGCAGCACTGATGGGCACTGATAGGCTGCACAGATGGGCACTTATGAGGAAGTACTGGAGGGCACTGATATGCGTCACTGATGGGCACAGAGAGCTAGCACTGATGGGCACTAATAGACAGCACTGATGGGCACTCATGAGGTGGCACTGGTGGGTACTGATGAGGCTGCACTGATATGTACCACTGATGGGCACAGAGAGGCAACAATGGTGGGCACTAATATGCAGCACTAAAGAACACTGATAGGTAGCACTGATGGACACTGATAGGCGACACTGACAGGCAGCACTGATGAGGAAAATTGAGCTGTTTCTGACACCACACAGATGTGCATCGAGGAAGGAGAGACAGGCAGATAATTGTGGGCTTGCACCTGACTAGGGAACTCTTATGCTCCCTTGAAATCCTGCCTACTTGATACTGGTTACTATTTACCTATCCTTCCCCCTTTGGCGTCCTGGTTTACGGACTGGGCTTCCTGATTTGATCCGTTTCTACTCAAGCTCACTCCCTTAGTGGTATTGAACCCTCTATTATTTAACCCTACCATTTGGGCTTTGATAAGCTATTTACCGAAGGGGTGATGGTATCTGGTCTTTTGGGGATATCCTTTGTGAAGTAACCACAGCCCGCTTACCTCGAAACGTCAGGTTTTTATGATTATTGGTGTTCAATCTACCTGTATCATTACAATTGGTCATTGTCTCACAAATTTGTTTCCTCCTCATTTATATGCATCTATTTTAATTTATGTATTGTTAGGTCATGTCAATGATTTTTAGATGGATATTTCAATAAATATAACTATTTTTATATAAATTCTACTATTTCCTACCTTCATTAGAGGTGACCCTATGATAAAAGTCCCGTTAGAGGAGTTGCACTCCTGTGGAGGGTACTTTGGTTCTGCAAAATAATTGGGATGGGGGGTTACCTCTAAAATACTATAATGCCTACTGGGACGACACCTCTTTAGCTTGATGAGGAAAATATAAACCCAAAAAATTGCGCTTGTGTCACATTTTTTTTTAAAAGCTGCAAACTCACCAGTGAGATATTTTTCACTAAACAATATATATAAATGCAACATGTTTCGCACCCAACCATATTCAGTGAAAATTCATAATAATATTACTGATAATAAAAGTTAAATTCATAATGCAAAATGTCCAAAGTAAAAATCAGTCCCTTGTAATTGAAGTTGGAAAAAAAAAAAGGTGATCTAGGAAGTCAATCAAAGATGGGTGAAATTCCTTCCCTCGATGATAAGGGCACATACTAACACCCAGATAAGATGTACTCTTACCAGAGCACCTGGACCCCCTGAGGACAGGTGGGTCAAAGAGGCATTTGGGGGCTTTCTCCCTGTGTAAATGTTCCAGACAATAATGACCAATCATACTAACAGTATCTCAGCATACGTCTCAGGAAAGGAATCACACACTCCAAAGATGCAAATGGATAAAAAACACTCGATAGTGTAAAACCCTATGATGGATCCTAAAAACAAATGCTACTCACAATAAAAAATGCATGAGCATGTCTCAAGAGAAAACACAATACCGGGCAAGAAAAATTGTGTATGCCTCCACCTCCGGGTGACGTGATGATGTGACCAAGCCGCTCTTCCCTACGCGTTTCAATGCTATAGGACTTCTTCCGGGGCACAGGCACCGTGTCACCTCATCGCTTAAATACCCATTATCAAAACCAAGCCTTGTTTGCATCTCGATGTCACTCAATGCTTCCAAGCCTCTCTTTCATAATCTATCAATGCAGGCATATGTAACTACCAGGCTTCGTTCGCCATGGCGGAAGTAGCAAACTGAATTTCCTGTATAGTATTCTCCAGCCTCACTCCCACAACGAGAAAAACACAGACCGTGACACTGTACTGGGAAAAAAATTCCAGTTCCGGTTAGAACTTTGGGCATAGTCAAAGTAAACGTTACTAACTAAAAGAAAAACTACCGCGCGCATCGAGATATTCACAAGGCTAGGTACAAAATTGGCATAAAAACAAACATTACCAGAATCTAAAAAAAAATATAGAAAAATACAGAAAATCAACATAAATCGAACAATAAAACCACATGGGTATAAAAAAAAATAAAGAGTTGTCTATAAATGCATTAACATCCCAGTTTATATTTAACCCATATGGGGTATAGCTTTTGAGCAAAAAGATCAATTTAGTCTCCATTTTGGATACCTCCCTAGTTTAGGCACTTGGGGTATAAACTTATCTATGCCTTCAAAGAGGGTCCCTGACAGATCTCTTCCATGCACTGCATCATAATGCTGTGAAACGTTATGATTTTTAAAACCTTTTTTAATATTATTTATGCACTTGTTTAACCTTATAATGCGCGGGTGGTCCGGCCCACGTATTGAAGCCCACAAGTGCATTGTAATAGATATACCACATGTATGGAGTTACATGTGATGATGGGTCTGATAGTATAAATCTTTGAGGTCACTTTAGAAGAGAACTCTAAAATGTTGCTATCCCAGCATTTAATAAGACCACATACTTGACATTTGCCACATCTGTGGTAACCCACCAGGTTATGAAAAAAAGAAGGCCTAGTGGGGGGATCAAGAACATTTATGGCCACTCTGTCCTTCAAAGAAGGAACTCGTTTAAAAACTACTTGTGGATGGGGGAGGAAATATAGGCTCTAAAACTTTGTAATTTCATAAAATATGGCAGTGTTTCCTCATTATTTTTTAATGGTATGATGCTGAGAGGAAAAAGATGTCACTAAAGAGAAATTATGTCTTTTATCATCAACCACATCTTTCTCCCTAAGTAAAAGACTTCTATCAGTGCTCCTCACTTGGTCTAAAGTATTATTTAAAAAGGGGGCATCATACCCCTTTTCCAGAAATCATTGATTGAGGACTGTGGCTTGATCCTCAAAATCCTGATATGGAGAAACTGGCTCCGTGGGACAACATTTATCCATGATTGATGGTCGCAACTGTCCCCTTAAATATAGGAGTTACAGTCAGTTGGTTTCAAATATGTGGAAGTGATGATTTCGCCACTTTTTACCTTAATGACCAGATCCAAAAAATGTATTTTCTTTTTGGCCAAACTCATAATTAAGAACAATGGCTCTATTACTCATATTTAATTCATCCAAATATTCTTGAAGGACAATGAATCACCTTGTCATAAGAGGAGGAGGAGGCCGTCTATGTAGCGAGCCCATAAAATCAATTCGGACCTACACTGAGCATAAACGACATCTTCCTCCTACTTGACCATAAATAAATTGGCCAAGCTGGGAGCATGTTTAGCCACACCTCAGTTTTGGAGGTAAAAAGTTCCCCCAAACCAGAAATAGATATGGGTGGCTGCAAACTTCACAAAGTCCAAAATAAATCCCTTTTGTGTAGATAGCAAATCAGATGGTTTGTCCAGGTAATATGACATGCAGAGAAGCCCAACTCATGTGGTATAATGGTGTACAGCGAGCTGACATCTGCTGTCACCAACCACCGACCCTTCTGAAATTCGCATTGATTAACAATGTTAATTACATGTCTAATGTCCTTAACTAAAGATGGCATATTTCTAACAAGTGGCAGACGGTATGTATCAATATATCTGCCCACCTGTGACATCACAAATCAATCTGGCCCCCTCCTCCTTACTCTGCAGCCAGCCCATTCATAGAGTGCACTTATGTGCAGTGGGAAACTCTCTGTAAAGCGGCAAGGCTTCATTGCCAGTTTCCCTTAGTGGAGATGGCAGCAGCGGCAGCACCCGATAGCCAATTGAAAAATCCGCTCAAGTGAAGATACTGCTGGATTCCTGGACGGGTAAGTGTCCTAATATTAAAAGTCAGCAGTTAAAGTATTTGTAGCTGCTGACTTTTATGTTTTTCTGCAGGTGCCTGGAGCTCTGCTTTAAATACAGAACTTTTCTAAACCCCCCTGTAGGGAGGAAGCTCACCTTTGTTTCCTGGGCTTTGTTCTACACTTTTATACCTTGGCTTTTGTGATTATGCACACATTGGTTTTATTCAATAGATTAAGATGATAATGCACTAGACCTTTGCACTCTCTGTATGGTTTATGTGGGCACCTTTAGGTGTATATGTTTTATACCTTCCAGCAGGTCTTTTTTTATCTGGCAGAGTCACTTTAAAAATATATATATGGGATAGTAAGCGGTAGGCAACAATAACTCTAATATTAAAACTTTAATTACCATATATTAATTTAAATTAATTTGAAACCACACCACTGAAATGGATGAATAATGGCCACGGCTTTATTAATTTTTTTTGCAATTTACAAAAAAACATAAGCAATAAATACTTTTAATAATCTCCTATTAAAGTACCAAATATTTAGACACGACCCAGCCACTATGGCTCAGGCCTAATAATTCATTACTTTTAACAAGCGTTATTTCTTTCCCCCATAAGGCAGGCAGAATGATTAACATAACGTCTGGCACCTAGCCCCCAGCCGTGGCCTGTTCAATGCAATACTGAAAATTAGTAATAAGGATATCTAATCCTATGTTGGATAAGTCTACCCTGTCATTTCGATAGAGACCGGGCAGACTTCCTTCCAGCTCCATATGTCTAAAAGAAAACCCTACCAGTGGTACTAAAAATTTATGAACATTCCGATTATCTTTCGAATTTCAAAAGGTCTCAAATGGAATGAATCTAGCCAGCGAAGTCTTTGTATAATCTCCGAGAACACAATCACTGTGTTAGGAGACAATAAATGTATCTGTTGAATCGAATGTTGGATACTAAATATCAGATCCAATGTCTTAACTTGACCAATATTATTACCACCTAGATGAATAATGATAAAATCAGGCTGAGGCCAACAATTAAAAAATCTTCCTAATTCAAAATTCAGGTCACCCCAACTCATTCCTCTCCGGCCACTCCATAAAACTTGAAACAAAGCAGGATCCAGACTCAAGTTTGATGTATAAACTCTTGCAGTCGCTCTCTTTTTAGCCCAAAATACGTAAGTAAGAGTGGCCGAGAATCCATGCTATAAACAGATTACCTGCAAATATTAAACAAACTTGGCTAGGACGAATATGTAACTTAACCAAGTAGATTTAGCTATAGATCGTTGTATATTAGCCAACACTAAATCAGCTCCCACAAATGTTGAGGGCAAGGCACTCAACATAAATCTGCCTCTGGCATCAGAGAAAAGAATCGATCTATCTGGAAGCGAGAAAGTGAATCTGTCAACAAATTCTCTTTCCAGGAACATAACGAGCTTTTAACCAAATGTTTAATGGTAAACATTTAAAAAACAAAGTATCTCAAAAACGTAATAACTGAGTTGGACTTTGACGAAAGGCAATTAATCGAGAAAAGCACTCCTTTGTTATCTGTACTTAACAGTAAACGCCTATTCTTGAAAAAATTGCCCCGAATTTCAACAGCTACTATAATTGGAAATAGCTCCAACAATACTATATTCTTACAAAGTCCCCTAAAGTACCACTTTTTTTGGCCAAAGATCTGCACACTAATGTTTCTTCCATATTGCTGCAAAGCCTATAGACCCAGCTGCATCAATGAACAAACAAAACTCCTCTGTTGTTATGAATTCTCTTTGCCATATGGTGCAGCCATTATAGTGCTCAAGGAAATCCAGCCATACTAATAAGTCTTCCTTTATGTCACTCAATCGAACATGAGAGGAAGGATTTTTTAAACCTGAAATGAGGGAGTACAAATGTCTAGAAAAAACCCTTCCTATTGGCAACACCCTAGTGGCAAAAGCCAATAGACCTAATAATGACTGAATTTCTTTAAGTGTTACTTTTTTTTTCTGATAAAAGCTGGTCAATAACTTCCCAATTTTATTAATTTTTTCCAGAGGCAACCTAAATTCCATGCACATTGTGTCTATAGTTATACCCAAAAATTCAAGGCAAGTTTAGGGGCCTATAGTTTTTTCCCTTGCTAATGGTATTCCAGAATAAGAGCAAATATTAAAATTATGTAGCATATTAATGCAATCATCTGAATTCATAGGGCCCAAAAATAAAAAGACGTCCAAGTAATGTAAAATAAAATTAGAACCTGTTTCTTTAGAAATTACCCATTCTATGAATGTTGAAAATTGTTCAAAGTAATAGCATGCTAAAGAACAACCCATTGGTAAGCATTTATCCACATAATATTTATTATTAATATAAATGCCTAATGAATTGAAACAATCAGGGTGAATGGGGAGAAGCCGGAAAGCTGACTGCCAACAAAGCTCCCCTACCCAATATTCTATGTTTTGAAATCTCAGTCTCAAAGGAGGCATAAGACACTGACGTTAATGAAGGATCAATTTGGTCATTAAGTGAGGTGCCATAAGGATAAGACAGGTGTTGAATTAATCTATATTCATTAGGGTCTTTCTTTGATATTATACCAATCGGGGAAATGCGTAAATTATCAAGTGAAGGGCTTGAGAATGGGCCTGCTATTCTACCCAAAGATATTTCTTTATTTAATTTTTCTTCAACTATTAATGGCAAATTCTTAACCGAAGGGAGATTGTCTAAAAGAACGCAGCCACTACCGTCAAATTGTGGCAGCATGAAACCGTTGGAAAAACCATTAATTAATAACGTTGCTGTCTGTGTGTCTGGGTAATCCTTGAGCCATGTGAGCATGTTTTCCAAAGTCACTGGAGTTGTGGCTTTGTAAGATCTCTGGTCTGTGGTACGGATGTCGTCAATAGCTTACGAAAACATTTTACCACAGGATGGGATCCTGCACAAAAAGCGCATTCATGTTTGTATTTACATGTTTGCATCCATTTGCATTGGTTGTCATTGTACACGAAGCATACACCATTCCTGTAACCAGCATTTGTTGAAGTACTAGCAGAAGAGCTAGGTTGTATAATTGTAATCTGTCTGGGGGGCAAAAACATATTAAGCCAAAACCCAACATCTTCATCCCCCATTTAAGTGAAGGATGAATGCTCAGTTTTTGTCTGAAGGACTTGTCATATGAAAACCTTGTGAATCCTCCAAAACCGTGGTAAGCCTCAAAGATGATATCTATATGTTGGAAAAGTCCCATGCTTTTTTCACATAATCATAAGAGAATCATTCTGTGTTGTAAAGTGTGATTATGTTACTCTGAAGCTAAACTAACATTTCATGACTGTAGCAAGGGCAGGCCTGGGAACTGCCCAATAGATGTAAGAAATGTTTCATGCGAGTATGACTGTTGCCATACAGTCATCATATATAGTGTTTTTTGTCAGAAAAGTGTTTTTGTAACTGCTCTGGGGTTATGTTCTCACTTAGGATGCAAATAGTGCAAAGCTGAATAATTATCATGTCAGCATTATCTCAACCCTACCATTAGCACCTATCACAATTATGTTATTCCTTTTTACTTTGTTAGTCAACTTAGTGGCTTTGTAGGGCAATTCCACCTTGATGTTTTAAAAGCTGAACTCCAGGCAATCATTTAAATACACAAAATAAATAAATTTCAGGGAGCGGTTTTACCTACCAAAGGATTTGTATACATGTCCACCTGATGCCTAGATTACAGAGATAGAGAGATCATCCTGCGCCTGGCCCAGGAGAGGCAAAATATATGGTTCAAAGGGGCACGTATATCCTTTTACCTTGACTTTTCCTCTGATGTTTGGAAACGCCGGGCCTGCTTCACTGAAGTAAAAAAAAAAGGCTGCAGAAATTGCAGGCACCTTATGAGATACTATACCCTGCAAGGCTTCGGATCACTGCAAGAGGTCAGGCCCATTTCTTTGAAAGTGCTACAGATGCCTCTGGCTGGCTGGATGCCAATGAAAATGCCTTTCGTCAGGCCAGGAGACAGGCGGCTGAAGACGACTGACATAATCCAGGTTCCAGGAACTACCTACCTCTATGTGCCTTGGAAATACCCTGATGGCCCCTTACGTTTTCCTTTTTTTTATTTTATCTACACCACTGCTCAAAGCCAAGTTGGGAACAAAAGTTGATTTCATGTGCTATTTCTCCCTACGGAGAGCATGTGCGAAGAGACTTTCTACACAGTGCTAAATGTACCATGTTCTGATGGACGTGATTCTTCTGCTGGTAGTTGTGTGGCCAATGGATGGGGGGACCTGTTGTCCTATTTACAATCCTAATGTTCGATGCTTATTAGCAAGTTACATCCGGAATGACATATGGGTCTCTGCAGAGACTGGGGCCTTGCAAAATATGCCTTGGGTCCTGACTAATGCAACATACCAACGGATTACACACACTGAGTTTATAGTGCCGTTGTACTCAATGGTTCAACTTGTTTGGAACTATCTTTCTGGAACAGTAGAGAGAATCTAACCCTGCAGTATTGAGTCACTTTGGGCTTTTCACTGCATACTCAGAACCTTGCTGGTACTAGGCTGGTGGAACAGGGGAGGGAATGGCATTTGGTACTATGCAATGTGATGCCTAATATATATCCTGATGTACATATCTTTCATGTGGGATAATGACTACAGTACCTGTGGTATCTTGCAATGTTAGAGGGTTGGGTGACCCCCTCAAGCGGTCTATGGTATTTACATCTCTAAGCAAATATCTCCCTGCTATCTGTGCTTTGCAGTAGACTCACCCCACACCTGATCAGTGGCGATGCGTCCATAAGGGCGCATGGGCGCCACCCCCTCTCTCCAGCCACCCCCTTTATCACCAATAGATAGATTCATGCATTGCAGGAATCTATCTATGGCCGCCGCTGCCACCCCCTATTCAGGTGCTTGGCCCCTTTTTTGGCCATCGGGCACCTAAAATTAAAGGAGTGGGGGGGTGTATTTGAGACACCAGATTTGAGCCATAGGCTCTAATAGGCATCAAAAAAGGTAAACAGCGAGCGCCATGCTTGGCGCTCGCAGTTCACTCAGCTGTGTTAGAAAAGCGAATGAACATTCACTTTCCTAACACTGAACCGCCTCTCCGCCAATCAGGTGCTTGGGTCTGTTACCCGTCACCTGATTGGCTGAAACGACAGGCGCTGTGATTGGACGCCTATGAGGTGTCCAATCATAGGACAGGATGGAGGAGAGGACGGGAGAAGATGGGAGAAGAAATCAAGGACATGGAGGACACCACTTGCCACCATCACCAGCTGCCCCACAGAGACAGGGTAAGTGGCAGGCAGACTGCAGGGGGGGGCACAGTGGCAGCATTCGATGGGCACAGTGGGAGCATTCGATGGGCACAGTGGGAGCATTCGATGGGCACAGTGGGAGCATTCGATGGGCACAGTGGCTGCGTTTGATGGGCACACTGGCTGCGTTTGATGGGCACAGCGAGGCTGCAATTGATGGGATTTTTTCAGATTTTTTCAGTTTGTTTGCCCCCCCAAAAATTTTGAGCACCAGCCGCCACTGCACCCAATTCCCTGTCTTGCCTGAATTATAGGTGGGTGGCTAAGATCCATCACTCCTCCCACACCTCCTTTTCTTGAGGGGTGAGTGTTTTGATATGCGGGTCACTTGACTACCAGTGACCCGTGTGGTGGACGAAGAGGGGAGATATGTCATCTTGTACTGCCGTTTATTTTCCTTGAAATGTGTACTTGCATTTGTTTATATTCCACCTCCATATAACCATCAGGTGTTGAGGGTGGTATTAGAGTACCAACTGGGTTATCCAGATGTGCCAATGTATATCCTGGGTGAATTTAATTGCTACCTAGACCCCTTATTAGACAAGCACCCCACGGTGGTGCAGGGAAGAGGAGTGTGCCGCACAGCCTTGAAAAAATTGGTTGAGGAAGTTGGTTGGTGTGATCCATGGAGGAGTAAAAACCCTGGGGAAAGACAATTTTCATGCTTTTCGAAGTCCCACTTATCATTATCACGCATAGATCTGTGCCTTTGCTCAGACACTACTGTCCGATATGTGTGAGAGATTAAATATGCACTTAGGGGGATTTCAGACCACTCCCCACTGGTTCTCACGATTGAGGTGTGCCCCTCCTCGACACTGTCTAGGGCCTTATGGAAATTGAATGCCTTTTGGGCTTAATCTCTTTCCGGCTCAAGCCCAGGTAGTGAAGAAAATTGCAGATTTTTGGCAGGATCAGGTGGGGCACCCAGACGCAGGGGTGGTGTGGGAAAATTTCTAGGCCTTTCTTAAGGGCCGGTTTATTAGGGAAATTAAAGCTCTTAAGAGGACATCTAATGCACAAAGGGAGGGGGTAGAACGTTTATCGAAGGAAGGCATGGCTGTCAGCTCAGGATACTCTCTGTTATCTCACTTCCTCTACAGCGGAACGGAAAAGATTTTTTAGTAAACTAGCATTCTTAGAGGAGGGAGAGCATACCGGTCGCCTTTTGGCAAAAATTGTCCACTCACAGCAGACATCCCCATCCATTGGAGCTCCACGGACTTCCACTGGTGTAGCCACAAACTCACCCGATGAAATTATGTCGGTGCTTGTGTCCTATTACTCCGATTTATACCTATCTCAGCAAACTTACATGGAATATTCCTTACACACACATCTTGGAAAAGTGGTGCTACCGACTTTGTCGGATAGTGCTAGGCAACAACTAGATGCCCCTCTGACATTGAAGTGGTGACCGGAATGTTCCCTAACTCCAAAGCACCGGGGGAGGATGGTATTCCTGCAGAGGTATATAAGCAACATGATGAGACCCAATTGCCTAAATTTTTAGAGGTGTTCAACGAAGCCAAAAAAATGTGTGCCTCCCACCCTCTATGACTAAAGTCATTATAGTCTTACTCCTAAAGCCCGTAAAGGACTCCTTGGACCCCGGCTCCTATAGGCCGATATCCCTTCTTCAAACAGATGTGAAAATATTGGCGAAGGTGTTGGCCATAAGATTGAACAAGGTAATATCCTCCATAATTCATTCCGATCAAGCAGGGTTTATGCCTCAGAAATCTACGGCTATAAATCTACGCAGGCTATTTATCAATATACAGTCCAGGCCTGATAACATGGGGGATAGAGCCTTGCTCTCTCTTGACGCTCACAAGGTCTTTGATAGTATTTAATGGTCATATCTCTGAGCAATCCTTCAGAAATTTGAACTAGGGAAGGAATATATCGCAGGGCAGCAATCAGAGAGTCAGGGAGAGTATCTCCATACTTTAGCCTAGTCAGAGGCACAAGACAGGGATGCCCTCTATCGCCTCTTTTGTTTGATCTCGCTATTGAACCATTAGCAGCCTGTATTCACTCTAGGAATCCAGGGGTTTCAGTTTAGAGAGCTGCATGAAAAGCTGGTGCTGTATGCAGATGACACCATGCTTCTTTTGGGAGACACGTCATCCTCCCCTCAGGGAGGCCATGGGGGTCATTCAAAGGTCTGGCCACTACTCTGGTTTAGTGATCAACTGGACCAAGTCCTCCCTCATGATGTTATATAAGAAACCAGACCCACAATCAGTATCCCTAATAGATATCCCTGTATCTTCTGAGCTCAGATATTTAGGTGTACAGGTCACACCCCACCTTCTGGAACATATCACCTTGAACCTGTCCCCGTTACTAAACCGTTGCCGGGATCGGGTCAAGGTATGGTCCAGATTAAAAATTTCCCCAGCAGGTAGGATAAACTTTATGAAAATCATCCTAATGCCACAGATCCTATACATACTCCACAATTCTCCGATGGTTGTTGCACTGACGCAGTTTTGCATCATTAATTCAATTTTCCTGTCTCTCTCTGGTACAATTTGACTGCCAGAGTGAAACTGGAACAGTTGCAGCAACCTAAGGAGGCAGGTGAGTTGGCTCTTCCAAACTCATGGCTTTACTATCTGGCCCCGCAATTACAACACATAAATAAAGATCCGGTATTGAACTTGGTAGACTCAACGGCGCAACTTCTCCGGATTGCCACTGGGGGGGAGGTTGCAGAGGGCCTGGAAGTTTTACCCCACTTACAATTTGATGCAGAAAGTATGGAATGAGGTCAGGGCTTTACATCAAGTTGAGGGATACACCAGGTTCAGCCCAATTTGGGGGAATAAGCGGTTTCCCTGTGTTCTCTGAATGTGGCCCAAAGGTTATCCCAATTATATGTGCTTTTACATGCCCACTATACACCGGCTAGACTGGTGAGAATGGGGGTGCGTGATGATCCATCTTGTACTAGATGCATGAGGGATCATGGCGACCTGATCAGGACATAGATGAGTCGCAGGAAAGAAAAACGCTCGATTCCCCCATTAACAACAGTCAGCGTGATGGGTGAATCCCTCCAGCAGCATTATTGTGTTCTGCCAGCTGAGGGGGGGGGGTGGAATTTGCATGGGGCCTTCCTGGCTGGCAGAACACAATGATTACTGCTAGTGGCTATGGCCACTGTGACAGTAAACGAATGCCAAAAATCCAACAGGCTAGTTGTACTGAAGTTTATGGCTGTCTGTAAATTTTTTTTAGCCTTTTAGTGTATTTGTTTAAATGTAGTCAGTGAAAGTACTTAAATTTGATATAGTATCAGCCTCTTGCAGTTCCATTACAGCAGAGCTTAGACTGATGGAGGAAGAATCGGCATAAGGCACCAATCAATTATGCTGCAATACAAGGGGCATGTTGGAGAACAGAGCAAAGTGACAGAAAAAAGAGCCCATCAGTCTGCTACTTCTCCATTCACCGTTCAGTCATAGACAGGGGGAGAGACAAGACCTGTAAGTGCCGCTGAACTGCAAAAGAGCAAAATCAGGTCTTCTAGGCAGGGGTTAATTGTAATCCTAAAATAAGGTAGCTGGCAAGAAATCACAGCACTGACCATTATGAGAAAAGGATGCTAAATATCCTCCTTGGCCTGTTTGCACTCCCAGGGTCAGGGGTGCCCACCAATGCACGCTAACACGCGCTTTATGGACCATGGAAGACTAAGCTAATATTTTGCACGCAGAAGTTAGCATCACTAATCATATCCCTTACAATTTGATTGTGTGATTCCCCTTAGTATTGATAGATATAAGCCGGCAACTCATTGGACCCATTTCAGCCGCTGTGGCCCTTACACATTAACAAGCAATCGAGATCATTTTGTATTTGCACAAAGTAGGGCTTTAAGTTCAGATTCCTACGACGTATTTAGAGCACAGTGATGCAGTACTTTTACCTTATTTAACAATGCTTGGCTTGAAGGCACTATTCAGATTGACTTAATTATAAGTTATTTGTGTGTTGATTGCAGAACCATCAGCATCATCTTAAATTCCTATCTAATTGCTCCCTTCCTGTGAGGCAGCAAGGAAAAATGATAATTAACTCAAAACATACCTCAATATTTGTTATTGGTCTATATAAGTAGCAAGCCAAGCTGTTTGACACGGTTAACACATCCCACATTCCTCTCTTGCAACGCGCCAGATTCTTTTATTAGACTCTCATATGTAAGGCTGGCCATACATGCAGGGAGCTGATCATTCAGAACTAATCCCTGTTTACCCAACTTGTAGATCCACTATTCTGTTTATGTCAAGTGATCTCCCCATGTTCTATCTATTTATCTGTTTAGAGACACACATTGGATGGCATCATAGGCGTGCGCACAGGGTGTGCCAGGTGTGCCCAGGCACACCCTAATCACCCTGTGCAGCACAGATTCCCCCCTACTGCCCCCCCCTTTCCTCCCACAGTGCTTCAACTTCCCTCCTCTCCTTTCCCGACGGCTGTTACTGTGGAGATGTTTTAGGATGAGTGGGGGAAGGGGCCGGTAAATATGTAATTTACCGGCCTCTTCCCTATCTGAATGAACATTGTGAGTTATCAGTAATGTGTGTTTGAGCTTTGGGGTGCACACCCTAATGCAATAGGCTGCGCACACCTATGGATGGCATAAGTAATTGCAGACCATCTGAAAGCTATGCATGTCGACAATAGTATCCCCATACTATAATGCATCATAGAAATTGAGCTGTCGCAAATATATCTGTGTATGGAGACTGTTTTATCCAAAAAGGCTACCTATAGAGACACTAGGCTAGATTGGGTGACAATTCTTCAAGCAATCCCTATCACACAAGAACAATAATTCTTTTCTGCACTCAACGTACAATCACATTATATTGTAAATTGTTGTCATGTCAAACGCAATAATTAAGCTTAATCATAGACATTATACAGCATTTGGATTGTACATACTGAACAGTTGGTCCCTCATCAGATTAATGCATAAAGATGTTCTCAGCACAAGTCTCTGGTGCCTCTGTTATGGGAGCTCAGCAGCTATCATCTAATACTTCCAATGTTTCAAAACACTTTTGGTGGAACATGGTGGGCATTGGACATCACTTAGAGCTCGGTTTATTGACAGAGGTTCAACTACTTTATGCGGTACTAAACCACGGCCTTTCAACAAAAAAAAATAAATGGCATAATGTGCTAGCACATTATGAAATATGTACCTTAGAACAAAGCCTTCCAATGGCGCGCTGTCACCACTAACAGGGCTTCCATCTTCCGACGGTCTTCCTTTCCGGATCCACTGGCTCCGGTCCTTTGAATGGCTGAGCCACGATGACATCACTCCTGACATGTGCATGGGAGTCACTGTATACAGCATAGAGCTCTGAAGGGACAGCACAAGCATGCTGTCCCTTTAGAGCGCATGCACCCGTCACGTAACCGGCTGCATCTAGTGTGAATATCTCCTAAACACCGCAAGTTTAGGAGACATTCACTGTACGGTACCTACACATTAGCCTTATTATAGGCTTACCTGTAGGCACAAATTCAAATGAAGAGTTTACTACGACTTTAAAGCAGTATTAAACCCCAAAACAATGATGTAATATATTGCAGCTTACCAATCATTAGATGTGGTGGCTGCATTAGTTTCTTTTTTTTTTTTTGCCTTTTTCCCCCTGTTTTCACCTGGTGATCTGGCCAGTAATACACTTCCTTTACAAAAGTGCCCCCATACTGGATGAGGCCGCACAGAGGGCACAGCAGACAGCAGAACTCTCAGTCTGGAGGGGTCGGTCGTCTTACATGTACTAGCGGATTTTAAAACACTAACAAATTGCTTTTGAGTTTAATACTGCTTTAACCGCTTCAGCCCCAGAAGATTTTACCCCCTTCCTGACCAGTGCATTTTTTGCGATTCGGCACTGCGTCACTTTAACTGACAATTGCGCGGTCGTGCGACGTTGCGTCCAAACAAAATTGACGTCCTTTTTTTCTCACAAATAGAGCTTTCTTTTGGTGGTATTTGATCACCTCTGTGGTTTTTATTTTTTGTGCTATAAACAAAAAAGCGCGACAATTTTGAGAAAAAAAACGCATTCTTTTTTACTTTTTGCTATAATAAATATCCCCCAAAAATATATAAAAAAAACTATTTTTTTCCTCGGTTTAGACCGATATGTATTCTTCTACATATGTTGGGGGGGACACAATAAGCGTATATTGGTTTGCGCAAAAGTTATAGCGTCTGAAAAATAGGGTATACTTTAATGGCATTTTTATTATTATTTTTTTTTTTTTACTAGTAATGGTGGCAATCTACGATTTTTAATCGGGACTGCAACATTATGGCGGACACAGACAATTTTGACACATTTTTGGGACCATTGGCATTAATACAGCAATCAATGCTATAGAAAATGCATTGATTACTGTACTCTGTATGAACAGACGATCTGTCTGTTCTCCCCTCAGAGAACCGAAAACTTGTGTTTACACACACAGACCCTGGTTCTCTGTGTGTCAACAGCATTCGCGGAAGCCCTGTGGTGATCGTGACCACCGGGCACTCGCATTGGCTCGGGGGGGCGAGCACGCGTGCCCCCTAGTGGCCACAGGGCCAAGCGATATTACATAACGTTGTTTCGCCCAGCCGTGCCATTCTGCCGCAGTACAACAGCAGCGGCTGGTCGGCAAGTGGTTAAGTAACAGCCTGTAGTACCTCTTCATTACCAGGCCATTTTAAAGTTTTCAGCACTGTGATAGTTTGACGGACAATTATTCTGTCATGCAACACTGTACCCAAATACGTTTTATATCATTTTTTGAGACAGACGTCACTCTCTTTTGGTGTTTTTTAATAACCACTGGGTTTTTAATTTTTTTCCTATAAAAAGTAAACAAAAAAAAAAACTGAAATTATCCTTTTCTGGAAAGTAGACATCCCAAGGTGATCTCAATTTTTGTCACAGAAAATGTGGAAACATGCGAGTACTGATTGGTTTAAACATGGAGCTTGAGAGTGGTGCAAGTAATACATTAATGTATAGGTTATTGTACTGAAATCATACAGTGGCATTGCAGGATAGAGGTGAAGGAGTTAATGTTCAGAGGGGCAGGATAAGGGAGGTAAGGAGTTCATTAACTGATCACTGGGGGCAGTATTATATATATATAGTATGTGCATGAGAGGAAGGGGCAGGAAAGTGTTAAAAAAAAAGAGCCTGTGTCACTGCAACAGAATAAATGGATCAGCAGCCGCAGCCACTGATTCATTGATTATGTGCCCATAAACACAGAATCGCTCTCCTTTCCCTGTTATAATGGGAAGAGATCAGCACTGTAAATAGTACCATGTAATGACTGTGATGACTGATCACAGCCATCACATGGTACCCAGCCTGGGTACGGTGTCGCTCTGTACCCGGCTGTCTAATGACGGTTGGTCACACATCAATCACTCGGCGGATCAGCCGCTTGATGGCTCTTTATTCAGCGCTGTTCATAAACGGCACTGGGTAAGTAAAGGGCCACTGATCCACCATTGAAAAATGTACTGTGGTATGTAAGCGGTTAGGGATTCTAGAGGGGATATCAGAGCCAAACATTTAGCCCAAGAAACGTATTTGATTTTTGCTTTGAAACAAAGTAACCAGAAAGCCTAAATTTCAAATAGAATGTTAATCTTTTTCCTGATTTTCACTAAGACTGTTTAGATATATATTTGCATGCATTTTAAATATCTTCCTGCAAGGAGATTTGTTTCAATGGGCATATTACCCTGATGGTGTCAAATCTTATTTGATCTTGGTAGCAGGGATAAGCTAAGGCGTGTAGACCCCTGTGAGCTATCCCACCTGGAGGCTGTCAAAGCCAAACAGCCAATCATAGGCAGCGGAGGCATTCCCCACCCTGCAGCCGCACATATGCAAGGGGAGTGTGAGTATATGTAGTTGCGGGTTGTGGCATGCCTCTGCTGCCTATAATTGGCTGTCGGCTTTGACAGCTTCCTAGTGAGATAGCTCAGGTGGGTTTGCACTCATGTCAGAACATGCCTAAGCTCATCACTGCTTGGAAGCAAAGCAGGGTTGGGTCTGGTTAGTGGATTGGAAATTGCCTGGGAATACCAGGTGTTGTCTCTTTAGAGGGTGATACTATTATGTTTGATTTTGTTTGTACTTATTCCATTTGGTATCTTTGATATTATTTGTTTTGTAATTCTGTAGTGAGATGTATTTTCAGATGTACTTTATTTGCTTCTGTAGCAATTTTTAAGGGGGTTAATTAGGGATACATTGGTTTCCTCCTCCTGGTCATCTGTTTGAACACTATTTACCAGGGCTTTTTTTCTCAAGGAATAGATGCAGGTACTCCCTCCTTCTGAGTCACCCCTTGTCTCCACCCCCTACCCACCTCCGAGCACCGTTCCTTGGTCCACCTCCCAATATCGCCCCCTTTAGAGCAGTGGTCATCAACCCTGTCCTCAGGGCCCACTAACAGGCCAGGTTTTATGTATTACCTTGGGGAGATGCAGACTAGAATACTGCAATCACTGAGCAGCAAATTATATCACCTGTGATGTATTTCAGTTATCTTGCAAACCTGGCCTGTTAGTGGGCCCTGAGGACAGGGTTGATGACCACTGCTTTATAGAATACCGAATCAAGGATCGTTTTGTAGTGCTTTGTATTGAATTTGTTAATGATAAACAAGAAAAGCAGTAAAATAGATTCTCTGTAGCCAACAATACCCCCCCCCCAGCAACAAAAGTCTCACCCACAACAAAATACCCCTCAGCAACAGATACAGTAGATCCCCCACCAACATTAGATCCCCCCAGCAACAATAGATAGACCACAGCAAAAAATACACCCCCAAGAGGATTTGTCCACCAGCAGCAATAGACCCACCCCAGCAACAAAAGACCCCCGGCAACAAAATAACCACCAGCAACAATAGACCCCCTGCAACAAAACAATACAAAACAGATTACAGCGCACACATACCAAAATGACATTTATTCTGCAAGGCTAGTTAAAAACAACTGAACATATTCAAAAATACGGGGGTTTGGTCACACTATATGGTCATATAGTGCTAAGCCCACTTACTGTGACAAAGTACCCCGAATTAGTGGGTCCTACATTAGTAATAGAATGAAAGAACCTGCGTCTCAACCATGGGAGATAAACTTCTCTATGTGGGAGAACTGAAGGGATAACTCCTTTGCACTGGTGGCCACTAATAAGAGGTAATGAAGAGGGGGAGGGGTGCTCCAGCCCACGAGACCTGGTCAGGGTCCATACAATATACAAAAACATACTTGGGGGGCACACCCTAAAATGCTTTACGTTCAAGATGGTACTGCTATTAGACCAAAAACAGTACAAAACAGATCACAGCGCACACATACAAAAATGACATTTATCCTGCAAGGGTAGTTAAAAACACCTGAACATGGGCATTTGACACAGTATCCTGGCAATATATGCAATATTCATTACAAAAATGGGGTTTTGGACCCCACCTTTTAACATGGATCAAAGCATTATATAATAAACCCAAAGCCTATATAAAATATGCTGGATACAAATCTGAAGCCTTTAATATCGAAAGAGGTACCCGACAGGGTTGCCCATTATCTCCCTTATTATTTGCCCTTATACTCGAACCCATGGCCCAATACATCAGAACAAACCAAACTATAACTGGCATTGAAGTAGGAGGTATTACACACAAATTATGTATATTTGCAGACGATATATTACTTTTTCTATCATCACCACAGGTCTCTGGTCCTAACTTAATACCAGCTCTTGATGGATTTGCAGCCCTATCCGGCCTTATGATTAATCCTAAGAAATGCCTAGTGCTTAATATTTCACTCACAAACATGGAATTGATCCCGGCTAGGGCTGCACTCCCATTCACATGGGCAGAAAAATCAATCCCATATCTTGGAATTCATTTAACAGCATCTCATTCTGACTTATTCTCAACCAATTATCCTCCTGTATTAAGACAGATCACAAATCTAATAAAACAATGGTCGCAACTTCCTTTATCCTGGATAGGGAAAATTAATGCAATCAAAATGACTATTCTACCCAAATTGCTTTATCTATTCAGAGTCCTCCCTATTCCAATTCCTTCCTATTTTTTGAGAATAGTACAAAAAAGAGCAACTTCGTTTATATGGGGCTCTTCTAAACCACGTATACCTATACACACACTACATCTTCCCAAAAATAAAGGAGGCCCGGGATACCCTAATTTTACTAACTACTACAGAGCAGCACATTTGGCCAGTCTGTCCAAATACCATGCAAAACAGGAAATGCCATTATGGGTATTTATAGAGGCTTCAGAAAATGACCCTCTATTAATATCAAATTTATTATGGCTTGATCCTAAAGACCGCTTTAAAATTCATAATCCCATAACTAAACACTTCTTATCTCTCTGGGATAAACTAAAAACCAAATATCAGTTACAATCTCCACACAATCCTCTCCTTTCTTTTATCAGAAATCCGGCCTTTTATCCGGCATGGATCTACCCAAATTCTTTTAAAGCTTGGACAACATCAGGCATTCAGACACTAAATGACTTCATAGCATCTAAATCATTCCTTTCATTCCCATCGCTTAGAGAAAAATATGATCTACCAAACCAAGATATTTAGATGTCTCCAAATCAAAAATTTCTATACACCATTCCTAAAGGGGGATACACCATTATCCCAATTATCCATTTTTGAATCAATCTGTATAAAAGATCCATTTGCTAAAGGTACAATTTCATCACTTTATAATCAATTATATGGAGTAGCAAATCTTAATAGACCCTCTTACGTTCAGAGGTGGGAGGAGGACCTGGGACGAACTTTAGAAGACACGGACTGGTCTAACATATGGCTCACATCTAAGTCATCTTCACCCAACATCTTAGCACTGGAGACAAATTATAAAGTCCTAACTCGCTGGTACCTTGTACCCGCTAGAGTGGCAAAATATTCACCTAATACCTCAGCTCTTTGTTTTCGAGGATGCCCAGAAATAGGCACATATTTACACATATGGTGGACGTGCCCAGTAATCCAAACCTTCTGGAAGGAAGTCTTCGTGATTGCATCTAAAATATTTTAAAAAATAATACAACCAGATCCATATTTAACTTTACTTAATCTAAAACCGGAATGGTTAACACTCTCTCAATTCAAACTTATGATCCAACTAATAACGGCTGCAAAACAAACAGTGGCCAAGGCATGGAAATCTCCTACATTGGTACTAGCAGAAACAATTTACAGAATGAATAATACAATGTCCCATGCTAAGATGGTAGCCATCGATCAAAATCAAATTCCAAAGTTTGAAAAACGTTGGCATCCTTGGATAAAACAACAGTTCCTGTCAAACTTCAATGACTCTGTCCTGTTGCCATGGTAACAGATTAAATGACTTACAGAGACACCCATTCTAAGGCTTCAAAGAGAACTAAAAAGAATAATAAACTGACGAGCGGGACAACCTTGTGGACCATACCTCTACCTTTCAACCCTTTTTCTTCTTTCTCTTTCCTTTTCTCCACCTTATGATTAAAGCTCATTATCAGAATTTATTTAACCTATATACACTCTACTTGTAAACAATATGTATAGTAGGTATAAATCATTTAAATACCTACAAAAGTAACTAAGGAAATGATATATATCTTTAATTTAGGTTTACGTGAACCCAATGTTTAATATTTGAAATTTCATGATATTTACCTATATAAACCCTACTGTAAAACAATGAGCTTACTTTATAGATCCTTGTAAACTTACTTTATGTATCTTTATAACATTGTATACTCAATAAACTTCTTTTGACAAGGAAAAAACACCTGAACATATTCAAAAATACGGGGGTTTGGTCACACCATATGGTCATATAGTGCTAAGCCCACTTACTGCGACAAAGTACCCCAAATGAGTGGGTCCTACCCTAGTAATAGAATGAAAGAACCTGTGTCTCAACCATGGAAGATAAACTCCTCTATGTGGGAGAACTGAAGGGATTCCTCCTATGCACCGGTGGTGAAGAATAAGAGGTCATGAAGAGGGGGAGGGGTGCTCCAGCCCAAGGGACCTGGTCAGGGTGTATTACAATATACAAAAACATAGTTGCAACAAAACACCCCCCAGCAAAAATACACCTCCCAAGAGGATTTGTCCACCAGCAACAATAGATCACCGAACAGCCAGCAACAACAGGCCTCTACCTCAACAGTAGATCCCTCTTAGCAAAATGACCCCCCAATAACAATAGATCCCTCACCAGATTCCACCACCAGCAGCTAACATCAATAGACCATCTAGCACACTTAAGCACCTCTTGCCATTACATACATTCAGTGCTGGAGGTGCCAGAACTGTGTTTACTATATTTTAGCATGTTTCATAGGCTGGTTCAAACAGCTGGACATGGTACCATACAGATGATGTGCCTCTCCTAATTTGTTTGCCGTTAACAATGGATTTTATAAAAACTTGGGCGGTTGAAACGCCTCATCCAGAGTATTTTCTTTTTACTTGCCTTGCATTACTTTTAAAAAAGATTACAATAAAGGATTATTTTTTCATAATCTAGCTGTCTTCATCAACTTGTGGTTTCAAATTTGACAACCAGAGTATCTTCAATGAGAAAATAAAAACATAGAAAAGTGACGGCAGAAAAAAGACAAAGTGGTCCATCGAGCCCTTCCCCATTTTTTTCAGTTATGTATGATTTTATTTATTTTTTTAGCATAGATCTATGTTTTTCCCAAGCATGTTTAAAACCAATTACTTTTCACTGATTCACTATCTCTGCTGGAATTGTATTCCAAGCATCAGCATATGGAGAGTAAGCTGCCTTGGACATTTTTTAGAACAGCAATCAGGAAAACCCAGACCTGCTGACAGACAAGCCCTTTATCCAACTGATTAGCCAGGGAGTTCCCCAAGAACACAAGGTGACCATAGATATCCTGATGTTTACTTTGATTATCAAGCATATTTATAAAGCAAGCCATACATGGATCGAAATTTGGCAGGTTCAGCAGAGACTGGCTAAATTTCGTTCCATGTATGGGCTAGCAGGTTGTGCACAAGTTCCTTTTAGGGTTGACCTGATAACAAGGTTGCAAACTGTTAGCAGTTTGATGTAGCAAAGCGCTGTTACACAAAATGAAAAATTGTTTTACCTGCTGAAAAGTCATGAAAGGCCAGTGTTTTGTCATGTAAGGCCTGATTCACACCTATACATTTTTAGTGCTTTTTGCATTTTGCAGATTTGCACTACAGAATGTGTTCCATAGGAAACCATGTTAAATGGACTGTAGTGCAAATCTGCAAAATGCACTAAAAATGCATAGGTGTGAATCGGGCCTAAGATTCAGTGGTCAGCTGGAGCACTGTTAAGCTGGCCATACACTATACAGAAAATCGGCCGAACCCCTTTTCGAAAAACGAACGTTCGACCGTGACCGCAAACGATCGTGCCATCATATAATGACCGATAATCTGTTCAGTGGACATGAATAAATAATTTTGTGTTTGCTTTTTTACATATACCTAGTGCAGGCAGTTCGGACGGGAAACACATTAACCTTGCAATTTATCGTACGTTCGGCAGAAATTTTCCAAACATGCCGTTTGTTTTTTTTCCACAAAAACGTCACAAACGATTATCGATTTGTACCCACTAACTTGCCGAAAAACGAACGAAGTGTCCATACGAACGATTTTTCGGCCGATTTTTCGTATAGTGTATGGCCAGCTTTAGGCTGATGTCAGACAGGTGATTCTGTCGCTAGAGACAAATTACCAGCAGCAGGATCGTTAAAGAGGCTTTCTGTGTTTGTCTATAGAATCACTCCTTCTGTAGCAAGGTGCTGCTCTGTTATTGGCCCAAACACTAAATCTTGATCTCAATAGAAGCAACATCTCACTGCCTCAGCTACAGACGGAGTGATTCCATAGGGACAAACAAGCAACCTCTTAGCTATCATGCTGCTAGCGATTTCAACAAATTGCTAGCAGCTGGTTTGTTAACCTTGGTGGCTACTTCAATAAAAATTTTAAAGCCTTATCATCTGCCTCCAGTGTATGATTTCCAAGCACAGTTTGCTACCCTGAGTTGTTACAACTATGCCTTTTTCAAGGGTCACCATGGGGTACCTTTACTTGAACAGATGACTGAACTTTAGTTAACTCCCTTGATGTTAAGATACAGAACCAACGTCAGTGTTGCATTTAGGGGGGACACGCAGAGCTATATCCCTCTCCACCTGTCCAGTGTATCTCTGCTACCTCACTCCCAGTAATGGAATAGGGTCCCACTGTGGACCTAGCGTGGACTTCATGCATGTACTTCACTTAACACTTATTTTTCCATAGCTGTGCACAGGCTGAGGACCTCTGTGGTGCTGATCTGCTCTCGATGTTATGGGAATTTACGTAAAGAGTGCCAACAACAACCCCTTCTGCAAGAGGCTATCCTACCTGGCACATGTACACGCTTACAACAGGCTGCTAGAGAAACTTTTGTTACTCTTGGTAACCACTTGTATCTTCATACTGTAATAACTCTTGTACTGCTGTCTTCATACCCCAATGTGTTTAAAGTACGGTAGTTGAAAACGTTCGATTTTTTTAAAAAAAAATTTTTAATAACAAACATGCCTATACTTGCTATGTGTAATGGTTTTGCACAGAGCAGCCCAGATTCTCATCTTCTGGGGTTCCTCTCTGGTGCTCCTGGCCCCTCCTCTTCATTGGGTGCCCCCATGGAAAGCCGCTTTCCATGGGGGCACCTATGGGGACTCACTTCCGAATCCCGCAGCCTCTTCCATTGACACAAACATGGACTCCACCCTGCCCCCCGCTCCTGTGTCACAGTTTTTGATTGACAGCAGCAGGAGCCAATGGATCCTGTTGCTATCAATCTTTGCATGAGGAGAGCAACAGCGGCTGGAGCCACTGCACTTGTGCACATCGCTGGATCAGATCAGGCACAGGTAAGAAAAAGGGGGGGTCTGGGGGGCAGCTGCAGCACAGAAGGCTTTTCACCTTAAGGCTTCACAACCACTCTAACTGACCCAAGCTGTAGACTAATGCCGTGTACACACGGTCGGACTTTTCAGCTACAAAAGTCCGACAGCCTATCCGACAGACTTTCGACAGACTTTCGACGGACTTTTGGCGGACTTTCAATGGACTTTCTAACGACCAGACTTGCCTACACACGATCACACCAAAGTCCGACAGATTCGTACGTGATAATGTACACCAGACTAAAATAAGGAAGTTGATAGCCAGTAGCCAATAGCTGCCCTAGCATCGGTTTTTGTCCGTCGGACTAGCATACAGACGAGCGGATTTCTGGGTCCGGCGGAGTTACGACGTAAAGATTTGAAGAATGTTCCAAATCTAAAGTCCGTCAGATTCGCGACTGGAAAAGTCCGCTGAGGATCCGGTGAAGCCCACACGCGATCGGATTGTTCGCCGGATTTGATCCGTCGGCGTCTGTCAGACCAGTCCGGTCGAAAAGTCCGACTGTGTGTACGCCCCATAAGTGCCCCTTTCAGGCAGTCTGTATGGGGGGTCCTCTCAAGCATGCTGTTTGGGGCCCATAGCAAAACAAATAGCATGGGCACTCACATGAGTGTAGACAGGTAGGCCGCACACCCCATAAAGTGCAAAAAATTATACGAGAACCCCCTAATGGGGCTTTAAAGCAGCCAATGAAATACAGTATTGATAGTTGAAAAAATTCAGTTTTAATAGTACAAAAAATATATAAGTAGCATATTATAAAAATCACTGAGGATAGATACTGACTATTCGAGTCAAGACATGATCTGAATGTGACATACCATTACAGTGAACAAAGCATACAATTAAACCAAGTGCTAGGCACAATGCATTAAATGGCGACCAAGGTTATCTTAAATGTTAGATTCTTAAAAAAGGTAGCAACAGATATTGCCTGTAATACAATACATGTATGTGGAACAACAGAAGTTGTATACGTGAATACTGACGCGTTTCGATCCTTCCCGGGTCCTCTTCAGAGGATGGTTGTCCACTGTGAAAAGGTCAACATGTGTCAAACATAGCATCAAATCCAACAGTACCAAACTTAAGTATGTGCACCATCTACTAAAGTTGCCTAGATTAAATGAATCAATTTCATTTGCCCCCTTTTTGCAGGGGTTCTCATCGGGGAAGACACAATGACTCCCCCTTTTTTTTTTTCCCCTTCTCTTCCCTCCCCTTTTTCCCTTTCCCCCTTCTTCTTTCCCCCCCCACTTTTTTCCTCCCCCCTTCCCCCTTCACCACCCCCCCCCCTCCTTTTCCCTCTGCTGACCAATTTTCCTCAATACATTTTTCTCATCAGCGTTTTCAGCTTTGTGCATATTGCTGCCTGGTTTTCCCCACGCACAATCATTAAAGTCATCATTATTACTGTTTTTCTCACCATGCTCATATGTACGAGATGCATATTAATGTGTATGTTATTGGATTTAACAAAATGGACCATGTGCTTTGTATCGTTCTTTGTTCACTGTAATGGTATGTCACATTCAGATCATGTCTTGACTCGAATAGTCAGTATCTATCCTCAGTGATTTTAATAATATGCTACTTATATATTTTTTGTACTAATAAAACTGAATTTTTTCAACTATCAATACTGTATTTCATTGGCTGCTTTAAAGCCCCGTTAGGGGGTTCTCGTATAATTTTTTGGGGCCCATAGCTTTCATCAGATTTTAACCACTTGCCATCCGCGCTATGGTCTGAGTGAGTGAGTGAATGCCCGGGCGCGCCGAGCGCACTGTGATCACCGAGTCACAGAGACTCGGCTGGCCACCGATCTGACTAAGGGGCCGGTCACGGCCCCTTACCATGTGATCAGCTGTCAGCCAATGACAGCTGATCACATGATGTAAACAAAAGATTGGTAATCGTTTTTTTTTCTACTCACGCTGATAGCGTGAGTAGAAAAAAAAGCCGATCACCGGCTCAGATGAGAGGGACAAAGGTCCCGAAGTGGAAGAGGCACATCTGCCTCATCTTTGCCAGCTAACAGTGCCACCTAACAGTGCCCACAGTGCCACCTAAGAGTGCCCACAGTGCCACCTAACAGTGCCCACAAGTGCCACCGAACAGTGCCCACAAGTGCCAGCTATCAATGCCCACCAGTAGTGCCAATCAGTGTCACCTAGCAGTGCTGCCTATCAGTGTAACAGATCAGTGCCCATCACTGCCACCCATCAGTGCCCATCACTGCCACCCATCAGTGCCCATCACTGCCGCCTATCAGTGCCCATCAGTGCCGCCTCATCAGCGTACATCAATGAAGGAGAAAAATTACCTGTTTTAATTTTTTTATAACAAAATATAAAAAAAAATGTATTTTTTTTTTTAAATGCAGTCTTTTTACAATTTTTTAACAAAAAATAAAAACAGCAGAGGTGATTAAATACCACCAAAAGAAAGCTCTATTTGTGGGGAAAAAATGATAAAAATTTCATTTGGGTACAGTGTTGTATGACCACGCAATTGTCATTCAAAGTGCGTCAGCGCTGAAAGCTGAAAATTGGTCTGGATAGAAGGGGGGTTTAAGTGCCCAGTAAGCAAGTGGTTAAAAAGGGGTCCGTGACTCAAAAACAATTTGGAACCACTGCTCTGGAGGTTGTTAGGGGGTCCTTGAGCAGTAAGCAATTTCTGCATCTTCAATAAGTAACCACTGAGAGCATTCTTTAGTTATCTGTATGGAAGAGATACTTATAAGAAAACAGGGAGGGTGCACCGACCTTGTGCATTACCAAAGATAATTTTATTTGACAAGTAAAAACAAAGGTCATACTCACAAACATTACTCCAAAGATTCGGAGCCTTGTCTTCCAGACACCTGCAACCTGGACCGGATATTACGAGGAACCAGATGGCATTGCAAAACGGCTTACACGTTACGAGGGAGTACCCTCTTCATCAGAGCCTCAGCGATAGCTATTGGCTATAAAAATAAATGTTATCTTTGGTAATGCACAAGGTTGGTGCGCCCTCCCTGTTTTCTTATATGTTTCAGCCTTAAGGACACCTATTGTTCTGAGGAGGGCAGCAAGACCTTTGACTTTCCACACTTTATGCAAAGGGTTGGCTACACCACCTACATATGGACTAAGGGCCTGAGCGCAGGAGTTTTGTGTTGTTTGGAAGTGATACTTCCCATTGACCAACAATTTAAGAAGCAGTCTACCAGTAGCCATCACACTAATGTACAGCTGAAGATATTAATATAACCCCCTGTTATTATGAGGGGTTCTCCAAGACTGGACATATATTTCAAGAGTTATTCTGTGTTAAAAAGCTATACTAAGACCCCATTCAGAAAAAATTAAGGGAAAAACTGCGCTATAAGGTATTGGGATGTGAAAATTATCAGTGAATAAAGCAGCAATTCTAACAATAAAACATCAATTGTAAATGCAAATAATAAAGAAAAAGGAATCACGCTAAATAAGTGAAAAAATGTTGCATACATTAAGCAGTGACAAAATTTAAGAATCAATTAATACATAAAATAAATATGAAAAATAAATCCCCGTGACAACTACGTGTAGTCCAAAAAATATTTAATGAAGTGAAATGAGAAAGGTGGCTCTGAACCACCTATAAGAAAATATATAAAAAGTCCAAGTGATTAACAATTGTTCATCTGTGAAAACAGGAAAGGATCCACCACCAGAAATAGAAGGGGTCAATCCTTACCGGATGGTCACGATCCCCCACTACAGAGGATCATAGCTCGCAGGTACACCTTAACACTGGCAATAGGAACCCATATCAGCATCCGCTAGGGGTCATCACACCATCAACATCAACAGTGAGCTTGTGGCAGGGATGTACCATAAAACGAAAGATGGAACTCACATAGCGTAAACCATAAAAGATATTTTATTTGAAACTCATAAAATGAACACTTACAATAATCCAGAAAGTAAAAAGTCTTAAGTCCGGTTCGTGGCCATATAAACTCGGACAAACCCGTCCTACTGGAATGGAGCACAGATTGGAGGTGACGTCAGCGCGTCGTCTAGCTTATGAGTTTCAAATAAAATATCTTTTATGGTTTTACACTCATTTCGGTTCATTTAATATTTTTTGGACTACACGTAGTTGTCACAGGGATTTATTTTTCATATTTATTTTATGTATTAATTGATTCTTAAATTTTGTCACTGCTTAATGTATGCAACATTTTTTCACTTATTTAGCGTGATTCCTTTTTCTTTATTAAGACCCCTTTCACACTGGGCGTTTTTCATGCGCTTTTAGGGCTAAAAATAGAGCCTCTAAAGAGCCTGAAAAATGCCTCCTCTGCAGCCCCAGTGTAAGAGCCCGAGTGCTTTCATACTGGGGCGGTGTGCTTGTAGGACATTAGAAGTCCTGCAAGCAGCATCTTTCTTTCCACCGCTCCTCCACCGCCCCTGCCATTGAAATCAATGGACACCGCTGTTGAAGCATCTGCAAAGCGCTGCGGCGCTTTGCGGGTGGTTTTAACCCTTTCTTTGGCCACTAGCGGGGGTTAAAAGCGCCCCGCTAGCAATCGAAATGCGCTGCTATAACAGCGGTAAAGCGCTAAAACTTGCGACGCTTTACCGCTAACGCCCCCCCCGCCTCAGTGTTAAAGTTGCCTTAGAGTATAAAAATTTACCATATTCAAACGCATGCAAATGACAGTGCAGCCTGATTGTACATAATACATAATAAACAACCTTAGGGGCTTTTATTTACTGTATTTGGCAAAATGCTGTAGCATTTAGTGTCACAATGCCCCTTTATAAAGCTAAATGGTTTTGAGTTTGTATGTAACAAATCTTTTATTATTTTTACGTGTCAACATTTGTTCCTTTTATTATTTTTTGCCTACAGAGGTTGCAGAGCTTTCACCTGCATGTTCTGTGGGCCCATGAAAAGAGCTTTTAGATGCTACAAAGTGTCTGTATTGTAGCATGTAATTTATAGGAATCAATGGATTATCTGACAGAGTGCAGTTGCATTTATCTAGTTCAGAATCGGAGAGCATAGTATATTGACAACTCACCCATCTAATTGCTGACAAATTAAAATTATATAGTTAGTATGGGTAATTCGATTCACTTTGTGGCATCCCTGGATTCATTTAGTCCTGTGTATATAGAGTGCGTCACGAATTAAAGGGTTGAGTTGGCAACTTTAGATATAGGTTTTGCTATTGGTGCTAGTGTTTTTGTCACTTTGTTGGACAGTGGATATTCTGAAAATACGTCAAAGAGCGCCCATGGTTCATCCAATGGCATTAAGTATTATTTGCACTATCTGATCTCTTAGGCCTTGCGTACATAATTGCCAATAGGGTGTGTACAGTGTTTGATCCTGGAAAAACTGTACAAAAACCCATGCCTCAAATATACATAGACAAAACTATGGATTCTTACTGTACAACACAAACATGAAATACGATCATATTTTAAGGAAGCAACTTCAGTTTGTTTTTTGTTTGTTTTTTTAAAATACTGCAGCTGCTAACCTAAAAATCAGGTATATTACTGGTTCCTGAAGTATTTCCACAGCTGGCTCTTCTTACTACTGCAGTTCCCTGGTGCTGCCATTTTGGATATGGAAGCTGGCTGTGGCTTCCTGAGGAACCACAGCCGCCTCCCCACTGCACATGCTTGCATGGCACTCTGTGAATGGTCCTTTAGCCTCTTGGGACATGTGACATATCCCAGGAGGCTGTGCGAGAGAAGGGGATGGGGCAAGGGATGTGATCCTTGGCTAGGTGTGGATTGAGAAAGTAGAAGCGGGTACTTGCTCTCCCCCAAAAAAATATAAAATTACTCAATTACAGGCTGGGAGGAGAGAGCGAACCAGTGAGACTTTACTTTTTTTAGTGAAGTTTTGGTTTAAATTATGCTGCTGTTCCTCTTTGTTGCTCTCTCAAATTTTAATGGTGGACAGAAAGCCACCCTTATGGACAGTTAAAAAGATCATTGGTGTCATGCAATTGGCTCTGCCAAGTAGCATTAACCCAGGAATGATGCTACTATCAAATGGGAGGTCAATCGACCACAGCTTAAGGAACCCCTAGCAACCTTTTGAGAAACCCTAGGACTCCAGAGAACCCTGGTTGAGAATGGCTGTAGTAGATCCTCTAAGTCAGTGGTTCTCAACTCCTGTCCTCAGGACCCACTAACAGGCCAGATTTTAAGTAGTACCTTGGGGAGATGCAGACTAGAATACTGCAATCACTAAACAGCAAATGATATCACCTGTGATGTATTTCAGTTATCTTGTAAACCTGGCCTGTTAGTGGGTCTGACTCCCGAGGACAGGAGTTGGGAACCACTGCTCTAAGTTCTTAAATACTATATGTGCTTTAGCACCTAGTGCTTGTGTGCACATTTCCTTTCGCAATGGGTGACCATTACTGACATCTGAATTGTTTTTTCTGACTTTAAGGTGGTGTTCCAGCCGAAATTATACTTTTAAAATAAATATACCCCTATAATACACAAGCTTAATGTATTCTAGTAAAGTTAGTCTGTAAACTATGGTCTGTTTTGTTAGTTTATAGCAGTAGTTTGTTATTTTATAAACTTACAGCAGGCCGTGGCCATCTTAAGTGTGGGCATCTGAAGTCAGACTGTATTTCTTCCTGGATCTCATCCTTGCAGATCTCGCACATGCTCAGTGCAGCACAAGCAATAGGTTTCAGGTCAGGCTTCCATAGAAACGGCAGTTTCAGAAGAAGTTGCTGCACCTTCCCAGAAGGCATTGCAAACAGGAAATGATGCGATGGGCCGCGGCCAGGGAGGAAGAAGTGAAAAATGAATACAGCAGATATACAGTAGGTGCTGAGAAAAAAAAATTAAAAATATACAATTTGTTTACAGTGCACAGTTTAGTGAGGGATGCTGAAGAGTTGTAAAAGTGGGTGGAACTCCACTTTAAGGGTTTTGAAGACAAGCAGCCTGCAAGCAATCATAGCAGATGAATGTTTGAGAAGAAAGCTTTATTTTGGTAGAAAATACTTTTCTTCACAATTCTCTACTGTTTTCCCAGTTTTAGTGTTGTTCCATCAATTTCTAAGTAGGCAACTAGGAATGGAAATTGGTGTAAATGCATGCTGGGTAAATAAACTATTTCTCAATGGTTATATTGATTGTAAACAAGTAGAGATAGAAGGAGGAAAATGTGCAGTAAGAGGGGTGCCAAATTCTATAAATAATTATAAGTATCCATTACTGCTAGTTCCCAATAATAACAATTGCTATAAACAAATATTATCAACTATGATGTATTACACTATCAAGCTTTTCAATCCTTTAACACAGCAAGAAAACATCCAATCCTTTAAAACCACAAGTCCAAAACAAACTGTTGGCAAACGTCTATGGGCAACTCTACAGTATATAAAGACTGTAGAAAAAGTCTGCCAATGGCTCTGTATATTAGCATTAGAATATTTTCTTGACACTTCTTCATATGCATTATGGAAGGCCATAATTTCCATTTTGCCATCCTTATACAGCATACTCCCTAGAATGTCTTGACCCTAAAGTGGTTCTAAAGCCTAAACATTTTAACCTTAATGCAATCCCTGCATTAGGTAAATGTATCATCCCCCTAGGGTTGCCACCTTTTTTTCAAATCAAACCCGAACACTTTAGCGGTGCACAGCAATTTTTTTTTCATACATATATTTTGCTAATAAATAAATAATAAACATTTCTAATTGTATGAAGTTAATAACAAGCATTCCCCTTTTACATCTGGACTCAGAGTTCCCTTTCACTGTAAGGGGGAACTCTGCAGACTCTGATGTAAGGGAGAACTCTGGGGATTCTAACATAAGGAATGCTCTGGGAACCCTGATTTAAGGGGGAACACTGAGAACTCTGATGTACAGAGAGGACTCTGATGTAGGGGGAACACTGTGGCCTCTGGTGTAAAGGGGAACTCTGATGTATGGGGTGCTCTGAGAACCCTGATTTACCTTAGTGTACTCACTCAAAGGCAGGAGAGAGAAGGGGGGAGACTGCAGTCACAGACAGGGATGGATGGTGATCTCATTCGCCCCTTGGCAGTCAGCACCTCTCATCCAGCTGTATCCACGGCTGCTGGACTTCAAATTTCCAGCCCCCACTTTCCTTTTCTGAGGCACAGCGCTGGAGATTGGAGTGTGAAAGGGCAGACACAGAGTGATAGGGGCGAGAGGAAGAGGTGCAGATCGAGCCCTCTCTCCTCTCCCCTCTGTGTGTGTGTGTGTTTGGGGGGGGGGTTGTTAGAGTTGGCTTTGGGCAGCATGAAACAGAGTGTAACAGACACTCTCAACTTAGACAACTGCAGCCAGCAACCCTACAGGGAAGTCATAGTCCAGTCTGAATAATGTGTCCGGGTTTCAGGCAGTGTGAAACCCAGGCACATATTTCCAAACCTGAACTGTCCAGGTGAATCTAGGTGGCAACCCTCCCCCCTCCCATACTTGCCTAGCTCTGTGCCTGTCTGTAGTGGCTCCCTCTCTTCTTCTTGTTCTCACAGGCTTTGCTGAGGCAGTGGGGGCCACTGGTTCATGCTGTTGTCAGGCAAATTTTGTGTCAAGAGAGCAGGGGGTGGGACCAAGTCGCACTGTCTGCTGTCTATGGACGCAGACAGCATGGCTTGGGAGCAAGGCCACAGGTGGTACCCCAAAGGAAGCTGTTTTCTATGGGGTACCACCAAGAAGAATAGAAGTGGCGAGTGCAGGCAAAGGACCTGAGAAGAGGAAAACCATTACACAGAGCAGGTGAGTATGACATGTTTGTTATTTGGTTGGCCAAAGACCAGAATACTTTTTGCGATTCGGCACTGTGTCGCTTTAACTGACAATTGCGCGGTCGTGCGACGTGGCTTCCAAACAAAATTGACGTCCTTTTTTTCCCACAAATAGAGCTTTCTTTTGGTGGTATTTGATCACCTCTGCGGTTTTTATTTTTTGCACTATAAACAAAAAAAAGTGCGACAATTTTGAAAAAAACACATTATTTTTTTACTTTTTGCTATAATAAATATATTTTTTTCCTCAGTTTAGGCCGATACGTATTCTTCTACATATTTTTGGTTAAAAAAAAATCGCAATAAACATTTATTGATTGGTTTGCGCAAAAGTTATAGCATCTACAAAATAGGGGATAGTTTTATGGCATTTTTATTAATATTTTTTTTTACTAGTAATGGCAGCGATCAGCGATTTTTATCATGACTGTGACATTATGGCGGACAGATCGGACACTTTTGGCGCTATTTTAGGACATTCACATTTTTACAGTGATCAGTGTGATTAAAAATGCATTGATTACTGTGTAAATGTGACTGGCAGTGAAGGGGTTAACCAGGAGGGGCGCTGCAGGGGTTAAGTGTGTCCTAGGGAGTGATTCTATCTGTAGGGGGATGGGCTACATGTGACATGACACTGATCACCGCTCCCGATCACAGGGAGCTGTGATCAGTGTCAGTGTCATTAGGTAGAACGGGGAAATTCTTTTTTACATCAACATTTCCCTGTTCTACCTCTCTGTGAGAAGATTGCGGGCATCCCCGCGGACATCGAGTCCGCAGGACCCGCAATCACACTCACGGAGCTCGCGCGTGTTCTGGCGCGCACTCTACCACATGGCGGCAAATTTAAAGGGACATACCTGTACACCCATTTGCCTGTCCATGCCATACTGCCGACATACAGTCATGGCCGAATTTGTTGGCACCCCCGAAATTTTTCCAGAAAATCAAGTATTTCTCACAGAAAAGTATTGTAGTTTTTCTATACACATGTTTATTCCCTTTGTGTGTATTGGAACAAAACAAAAAAAGGGAGGAAAAAAAGCAAATTGAACATAATTTCACACAAAATTCCAAAAATGGGCTGGTCAAAATTCTTGGCACCCTTTCAAAATTGTGGATAAATAAGATTGTTTCAAGCATGTGATTCTCCTTTAAACTCACCTGGGGCAAGTAACAGGTGTGGGGAATATAAAAATCCCACCTGAAAGCAGATAAAAAGGAGAGAAGTTCACTTAGAGCCGGTTCACACTGGGATGACTTGTCAGGCGACTTAGCCACCTGACAAGTAGCGTTCCATTCTGTACAATGGAATCGTTCTAATAGGAGCGACTCAAGTCGCTCCGACTTAGAAAAAGGTTCCTGTACTACTTTGGGGGTGACTTGAGGCAACTTGCATTGACTTCTTTATAGAAGTCATTTTGCAAGTCGCTGCTGCTGTCGTGTGCAGGTCGTCTGAGGTAGTCGTGCTGCAAGTTGTGCTGCCTCAGTGTGAACCGGCTCTTAGTCTTTGCATTGTGTGTCTGTGTGTGCCACACTAAGCATGGACAACAGAAAGTGGAGAAGAGAACTGTCTGAGGATTTGAGAACCAAAAATGTGGAAAAATATCAACAATCTCAAGGTTACAAGTCTATCTCCAGAGATCTAGATTTGCCTTTTTGTCCACAGTGCGCAACATTATTAAGAAGTTTGCAACCCATGGCACTGTAGCTAATCTCTCTGGGCGTGGATGGAAGAGAAAAATTGATAAAAGGTTGCAATGCAGGATAGTCCAGATGGTGGATAAGCATCCCCAAACAAGTTCCAAAGAAATGCAATGGCAGGAGACCCAGGAGGACCCCACTGCTGACACAGAGACATAAAAAAGCAAGACTACAGTTTGCCAAAATGTACTTGAGTAAGCCAAAATTCTTCTGGGAAAATGTCTTGTGGACAGATGAGACCAAGATACAGCTTTCTGGTAAAGCACATAATTCTTCTGTTTACCGAAAACGGAATGAGGCCTACAAAGAAAAGAACACAGTACCTACAGTGTAATATGGTGGAGGTTCAATCATGTTTTGGGGTTGTTTTGCTGCCTCTGGCACTGGGTTCCTTGAATGTGTGCAAGGCATCATGAAATCTGAGGATTACCAAAGGATTTTGGGTCGCACTGTAGATCCCAGTGTCAGAAAGCTGGGTTTGCGTCCAAGCTCTTGGGTCTTCCAGCAGGACAATGACCCCAAACATACGTCAAAAAGTACCCAGAAATGGATGGCAACAAAGCGCTGGAGAGTTCTAAAGTGGCCAGCAATGAGTCCAGATCTAAATCCCAATGAACACCTGTGGAGAGATCCTAAAATTGCTGTTGGGAAAAGGCGCCCTCCCAATAAGAGAGACCTGGAGCAGTTTGCAAAGGAAGAATGGTCCAAAATTCTGGGTGAGAGGTGTAAGAAGCTTATTGATGGTTATAGGAAGTGACTGATTTCAGTTATTTTTTCCAAAGGGTGTGCAACCAAATATTAAGTTAAGGGTGCCAAGAATTTTTACCAGCCCATTTTTGGAGTTTTGTGTGACATTATGTCCAATTTTCTTTTTTTCCTCCCTTTTTTTGTTTTGTTCCAATACACACAAAGGGAATAAACATGTGTATAGCAAAACATGTGTTACTGCAATACTCTTCTGTGAGAAATACTTGATTTTCCGGAAAAATTTCTGGGGTGCCAACAATTTCGGCATGACTGTAAATGTTCGTGCAGCGGTCGGCAAGCGGTTAAAAAAACACGTTTCCTATGTAATAGACATGAGGGAAGGGGAAATGTTTGTAGTTCAAATCAGAAGAGCAGCCTAGGCTGGCAATGCTGCACCTCCATACCATGCATTGGGTGACAGGTGCAAATAAAAAGTATTAAAATGTAGCGATCAGTGGCGGAACTACCAGGGTTGCAGCAGTCACACTTGCGACCGAGCCCTGGCATTCCGCCACTGTTGGGGGCCCCAGCGGGGTTGCCAGTTCCACGGCTCTGAGTGGAGAGCGTATCTCATACAGTTCAGAGCGGACAGTTCTCCCTGCTTCCCTCTCCCCCCTTCCTTCCTCTCTCACACAGGATGACAGAGATGATCTGCTCCTTCTCCCCTCTCCGCTCTCCTGTGTGTGCTTTGCGGGAAGTCAAGTGTGAAGCTAACGGGCTCACACCTCCTGCGGTACACATATGGGAGAGCAATGGGGGAAGAAGGAGCAGATTGGCTGTGTCATCCCGTGTGAGAGAGGAAGGAGGAGGATGGAGCAGGGAGAACTGTGGCAGGTGGCAGTGACAGGCAGCATTGATGAGCACTGATATGTGGCACTGATAGGCGGCATTTATAAGCTCTGATAGGTGGCACTGATAGGCAGCGCTGATAGGCGGAATTGATGGGCACTGATAGGTGGCACTGATGGGCATTGTGTGCTGATAAGGAGCACAGATAGGTGGCACTGATGGACACTGATAGGCGCCACTGACGGACGCTGATAGGCAGCATTGATGGGTACTGATAGGTGGCACTGGGCACTGGTAGGCAGCATTAATGGGCACTGATAGGCAGTATTGATGAGCACTGATAGGCGGCACTAAAATGGAGCACTGATAGGCGACACTGATAGGTGGTACTGATAGGCAGCATTGATGAGCAATGATAGGCGGCACTGAAATGCAGCACTGATCGGTGGCATTGATGGACACTAATAAGTGGCACTGATGAGCACTGATAGGCAGCACTGATTATCAGTGTAAACAATTTACTGACATTCTTGGCAGCTAATGGCTTTCCTTTCCTCACACAGACACAGCGTGGGAGGAAAAGGCTGCCGATACCCAGCAAGTCTGTTTACATGTGATCAGCTAATCACATGGCAAAGGGCCTTCGTGATTGCGCTGGATGCACATCCCAGGAGGTATATGGAAGGCAGAGTTCTGGGAGGATATCCATTGACACCCTCCCAAGATTGGAAGCCTGGCGGTCGGATGGAACAGGGGGCTTCAGGGGGGCCCAACATGTTTTCTTGCACTGGGGCCCTGAAGGTTCTAGTTACGCCCCTAGTAGCAATCACATATAAGGACTGATAAAAAATGAATATATTACATGTTTATTCTTCAGGTTAGATGCACCTTAGGGCAAAAAGGTATAACAGTGCTCTGTGTATATCAGCCTTATGGCAACTGTCACTGCAATCTCAAGTAACAGTGATTGACTGTGTTTTTGGGGAAGAGTTGTATAGGTTGCATACATTACTGGTTTATTTACTAGAAAGATGTTTTATATTTGCACAATGCCTTTTGGGGGACAGATCCCCCTCCTCAGAGCTAGCCAGTGTTAGCTCTGAGGAAGGGGGTCTGTCCCCCGAAACGATGGGGATGCCCATCTCACTTGCTGTATTGCTGCTATTGTCTAGCTTGATTTTATTCTGCTTTTGTGAGTATATTACCAATTGATGATTTTACAATAAACTATTTTGGAGGTAATGCACTAGGCATTTGCGCCCTCTTGTACATGTTTTCACATAAGTAAACAATAGTCTATTTTTAGGGGAAAGTCAATAAAAGCAGAACTAGAACGATTCAAGCTCAGGCTGACTACAGCCTAGCAGGAACACTAAATAAAAACTAGGGACACTCCTGTTTAAGATAAGATCCTTACACCAGTTTCAGGTAGAAGAGGATCACCATTTCTGCTGCAGTCCTTCCAATATCAGCTTTATACTGTTGACTTAACTAAATTACATTTTATAATAGCTCTTTTAAGATTACATTAAAGCGGAGTTCCACCCAAAAATGGAACTTCTGCTTTAAGTGTTTGTGACCCCCTGACATGCCTGACAAGCGTGGAAGGCCAAGCTGGACCACAAAGGAACAAAAATGATGGACCCCTATTACAGAGATCAAACTCGCTGTAGGTGTATATTCGCCTGTCTGGATAGCACCCACTTGGTTGTCCTGCTTCCATGCAACTCACAGACTTGAACTCAGGTGATTTGAGTCTGTTCCTTTGTGTCCCAGTTGGGCCTTCCACACCTGAATCACAGCCCTGGTGTTCCCTACATCTGAGGTCCGGTTTGGTGGTTACCTGTGTAGCGGGCACCTACTTTCATGTAGGTGACCTTTCTTCTAGCTTACAGTTTCAGGTAAAATTTAGTCAGGCTTGTACTATTATATCAGGCCTGGTTATTTATTTTGGGAACTGGAAGAGTTAGTATAGTGCAGGGTGTGGCCACCTGTGCTTGGACCCAGAGATGCCTTCTCTTATTTCCAATGAAATGATTTTTGGGAGAGAGGTTGGACTTGGGATCTGAGTGACAGACAGCTTGTAGGTGAGTTCTGGCCAAGCATTAATTTGTTTGGAAGGAGGCGGGACGCTCATAAAAGCTGGTGTCACATGCTGCTAACAGTCCTTTTTTTTTGCAGCAAGGGAGAGCCCTCAGGTAGAGGTTCCCCTGCGGGGAGCCAAGCGCAGTTCCCCCCCTACGGGGAGGGAGGGGGGGACTGGGACCCGCAGAAGAGTTGATGACAGCGGATCATATGCAGTCACAAGTGCCACTGAACGCCCCTATGGGGAAGAGAGCGTGCCAGATTGGAGAGAAGGTACAGAGAAATACTTATGGAAGAAGTAGCAACTAAGTGGACTACATCTGGTATAGTGGATTGTTTGTGAATGGAACATGGACTATCGATCAAGTGATTGAAAGCCCAGGGGAAGGGTACTACCAGAGGCTGAGGGATGTTGGTATGCAAGTCAGTGAGACAGGTGGTGATGGCCTGTGACTTTGGGTTCAACAATGCCCCGTGATTCCAATCAGTCAAGCGGGAGGAATTATTCAGAGTAATCTCTTCTTTAGCTCAACTTGGAAGTACCATGCAGACGGAAAGTAGTGGTAAAAAGGTAGCGGTAAAACTCCAATTACAAATAGAGATACAGACTGTCCTAAGAAATTCTGCAGGTGAAGTAGTTATTCAGAGTGACTCTTTACCATATATTCTCTAGTAAATCTACTTCCGTCTTCCCCACAAAGAAATCATTGAGAGTGATTTCTTATAGTCTACATTGTGCTAAGTCTTTGCATGAAACAGGCAAAGAAAGAAATTACGAAGCGGTATAAGAGCATCTCAGAAAACCCCTTCTAATATCCCAGTTCATGTTGTATTAATAAAAGCATGAGAAAACTACAATATGGACCATTTCTATTGGCTGCGATGGGCTAGGTGGTAAATATAATTTACGGATATAACACACAAACTGCCGCCCATGCGGGGGTAGGGCGCTACACCTGCATACCCCTTGGAGCCGTGTCTAGGAGTCCAGTTGACTTGCCGATCCCGGCACCCATGCCTTAATGACTCTTTGTCGCTGACATTTAGAGTCCACCTGTTCCGGCAAGAGTAGATATACTTGCCCCTTTTTTCGGATGAAGATGTACCATCCTTGATGCTCTCTATGCCGGACTGGACCAGTGTACTCCATCCCTGATTAGCCACTATTTGGCGGCGGACTTACACTAGTCCTTTTTAGGACCTTTATACCCATTGGACTTTTTCACATTTCCATTTTGTTTGTTAAATCCGTATGATTGATTCACATATCATTCATGTGCATATAGATACATATGTTTATTTTTCAGCGCTACATTATTTATTATTCACTATATATGAGCATTTAAAAAAAAGGGTTATTAGGCTGCTTTCACACTGATCCACAGGTGCAACTGCACTGAGACATAGACTTCTGTTATATCCTGAAAGGTTTGGTGCGCTTTCTGGAAGTAAACTACGCCTGCAACATATAATAGAAATCTATGGCAAAGCACAGCTAACCCACTGGAAAGCTGCAGGTGCACTGCGCTGAACGTGCGGTGTGGGTGAACTACTGCGCATCAGCGTGAAAGCAGTCATAGGCTTCTTTCAATCAATCAGTCTGATCAAGTCCGCCTGTCCGTTTTCTTTCTTGCTTTTTGTGACTGTGATTAAAGGTAGTGGGTATACATCCGACGGGGATTGGTCCCACCGAAAATGATTATCCTGATTGTTGTTCAAAATTTTCATTATGCTATTCAAAATAAAAAAAAAACCCTGAAATTCTGAATCAGTTAATTTCATTGTGGCCCGCAACTGGTTACCAAATCACTTATGTGACCCTCACTCTCCAAATGGTTGAGCACCTCTGCATTTAAGCCGCGTACACACAAGCGGAATGTCCGACAGAAAGAGTCCGACGAAAGCTTTTCATTGTCTATTCCGATCGTGTGTAGGCCTCATCGGACTTCTCTTTTCGAAAATTCTGACGGACCTAGAAATGGGACATGTTCTAAATATTTCCGACGGAACCAATTCCTATTGGAAAAAACGCTCGTCTGTATGCTGTTCCAACATACCAAAAACGACGCATGCTCTGAAGCAAGTACAAGACGGAAGCTATTGGCTACTGGCTATTGAACTTCCTTTTTCTAGTCCAGTCGTAAGTGTTGTACGTCACCGCGTTCTGGATGGTCGGACTTTGGGTTGACCGTGTGTAGGCAAGACCGCTTGAATGGAATTTCGTCGGAGAAACCTTCAGAGTTAATTCCGACAGGAAAACTGGTCGTGTGTACGCGGCATAAGAGTGACCAAAAACGACCTAATCCCACCTAATGCAACAGATGGGTAAAGATCATACTCTTTAGGGCTGTGATAGCATGCACTGCTGACCAATGTAGGTACTAGTTTAAAAATCTCTGTGCATCTTGCACCTAATAAAGTGACCAGTGAGTGTATGTGTTGCACTGGAAAACATTAACCGCTTCAATACCAGCCACTTTACCCCCCTTCCAGCCCAGGTCAATTTTCAGCTTTCAGCGCTGTCACACTTTGAATTACAATTGCGCGGTCATGCAACACTGTACCCATATGACATTTTTATCTTTTTTTTTCTCACACAAATAGAGCTTTCTTTTTGTGGTATTTAATCACCTCCTGCGGTTTTTAACTTTTGCTTAAAAAAAAAAAAACGAAACATTTTGAAAAAAAACGTTTTTCTTAGTTTCTGTCAGAGAATTTTGTAATAGAGGAAGAAATTGGTGCATCAGGTATATGCGTTAGTTACATTGTGCTTATTCACAATGTATGAATAAGCACAATGTAAACACTACCTGATGCACCTGCTACCATCCTGTGGTGTTATATCGTGTTTTATTGAAGAGAAATAAAGGGACTTTTTGCTACTCCGGTGTGCAGCCACCAATTTCTTCCCCTATATCAGTGGTCATCAACTCCTGTCCTCAGGGCCCACTAACAGGCCAGGTTTTATGTATTACCTTGGGGAGATGCAGACTAGAATACTGCAATCACTGAGCAGTAAATTATATTACCTGTGATCAGGGGCGTTGCTAGGTCTACAAAAGATCTGGGGCTGGAGCCCATAGCAGCGTAGTAAAGAAAGTCATACGCTTGGGCGGGCATACACATGTATATACAGTAATATATGTGCATGTGTATATATATCCCCAGAAAGCCCCCCACTTACATCAGGGTCCCCAGAGAGCCCCTCATTACATCAGGGTCCCCAGAGAGCCTCCTCCTTACATCAGGGTACCCAGAGGGCCCCCCACTTACATCAGGGTTCCCAGAGAGCCCCCCTTACATTAGGGTCCCCAGAGAGCCTCCCCCTTAAATCTGGGTCCCTAGAGATCCTCTGCCTTAAAATCAGGGTCCCCAGAGAGCCTCTCCCTTGCATCGGGGTCCCCAGAGAGCCCCCCATTTACATAAGGGTCCCCAGAGAGCCTCCCCTCCCCTTGGGGACCCCAGCAGAGACTCGGGGCTATTGGCCCCAGATTCGGGGCTATAGCCCCAAAAGCCACCCCCTAGCGACCCCCCTGCCTGTGATGTATTTCAGTTATCTTGCAAACCTGGCCTGTTAGTGGGTCCTGAGGATGGGGTTGATGACCACTGCTCTATATTATTTGCATGGCAGGCGAGCCAAGGCTTGCACTCGTGGGAGGAGTCCTCTCCCCAGCTCACCTGGAACTGCGTTTTTCTTTCAGAAAATTTTGTAAATAATACATTTTTCACCTTCACTGATGGGCACTGATGGGTGGCACTCATGAGCAGGCACTGATAGGCAGCACTGATGGGTGGCACTCATGAGCAGGCACTGATAGGCAGCACTGATGGGCGGCACTCATGAGGAGGCACTAATATGCAGCACTAATGAAATGGCACTGATGAGGAGGCACTAATATGCAGCATTGATGGGCACTGATAGGCGGCATGGGTAGGCAGCAATAATGGGCACTGATAAGCAGCATGGATAGGCAGCAATGATGAGCAGACACTGCTGGGCACTATTGGGGCTGCACTGATAATTGGGGTACTGATTATCTGTACAGGTCTCCTTTGTGAGGAAATGCCGCTGATGGACTCTCCTCTCCACAGGCTGTAATAGAGGGGAATCTTCCAATGGGGACACTAGTTCTGGTGACCGTGACACCCGGGAATTCCCTCACTTCTGTGTACAGACAATAGTACAGGAAGTGAAGGGACATCTCCCCAATGGGACACAACCTGACAGAGTTATAACTCTCCTTCAGTCTATCCAATATAAAAAAAAAAACGTGTCTGTATTTCTGCTGAGACTATGACTAGAACATTGTGTGCTATGTAGGAAGGAGTCCTCTCAGCGCCTCAGCTCACTGTCTGAGCACAATGTTTACCAACACAGCTCTCCCCACCCCCTTTCTTTAGCTTTCTGCGCATGCGCGCTCCCGAACCAGAACTCCAGCCGCGGGGAATATAGTGAGGGGAGCCCCGGAGGTGGGTGGGTGTCCGCCGGTCTCCGGTGGGGGGGAGGGCTGTGTTTGTCTAGTGACAAGCTCCGGCCCTGGAGAAGCCCGTCCATCCCCGCTGCGTCTGACGGTCCCGGTTACCAAGGCAACCAAGCGCTCAGCCGAGCCTCCCGGTTGGTAGAGGAAGTGAAGGCGGCGGATTGGCTGTTGTCGGGACACGTGACGGTCCGGAGCTCAGCCTAGACAGTGTTGTGACAGGAGGAGGGCTGAGGAGTCACCGGGGTGACAGCCGAGTCTGGGTCGCCTTAGTCACCGAGCTGCTCGCCCTCCGGTGCAGGTTGATGAGTGTGGCCTCCCGGCTTGTCCCCGGTCCCGGTCCTCCTAGCGGGGCTCTGCTGATGGTCGTGGCGGTGCGCAGAGAGGCCAGGGGGAGAGGAGGACAGCAGGGGGCCCCAGAGCACAGAGCGGGGGAGGAGATGGTGGAGCGGGGGGAGCCCGGGGAAGGAGTGAGGGAGCCCGGACACCGGGATATGTAGCGGGAGGAGGAGGAGGGGACCATGTCCGGGGGAGAGGCCGGGGCTCCGCCGACCAGCTGATCGCCTATTGTGTGCGGGGAGCCGATCACATCCATCCGACATTACTAATCGATTATTGATTGAGAGTCAGCTGTTACCGGAGAGGAGGGGGAGGGGAGGAGGAGGGACCGGCATCAGCTGTGTGTGTGTCTATGGCAGACGTGGCGGTGACCCGATCCGGGTGACTCACCTTCATCATGGACACAGCGGCCCTCCTCTATAAATAGACCGGAGTCATCGGAGGACAGGAGGAGGGGGGAGTGTGGGGGCTCATCCCGACTGATCGGCCGACCGGAGTCCATGAGATCCGCCACCACTTCTACCGGACACACCGGGAACATGAAGCCCGACAGAGGTAACCGGACCGACCAGTGTGGGGGCTCTACAATACCATACGTTCTATACAGAGCTGTGTGTATATAGGATACATTCTATACAGATCTATATATATATATATTACATTCTATACAGAGCTGTGTGTATATAGGATATATTGTATACAGAGCTGTATATATATTACATTGTATACAGAGCTGTGTGTATATAGGATACATTCTATACAGATTTATATATATATATATATATATATATATATATGATACCTTGTATACAGATCTGTATATATAAATAGAATACATTGTATACAGATCTATACGTGTGTGTATGTATGTGTGTATATATATATATATATATATATATATATATATATATATATATATATATATATATATATATATATATATAGTGTGTGTAAACATTCTATACAGAGCTGTGTGTGTGTGTATATATATATAGGATACATTCTATACAGATCTATATATAGGATACATTGTATACAGAGTTGTGTATATAAATAGGATACATTGTATACAGTTTTTATAAAGAGCCAACACTTTGCACAGAGCTTTACAATATAAAGGGGTACAGTTACAATAGAGGATAGTTAACAAGGATCTGCTCATGTGAGCTGACAATCTACAGTAATATAATGCATTGTATACAGATCCATGTATAGAATACAATGGGTACTGTGACTGCTGTGTATTTGGAACACTGTGTGTGTGTGTATATATGTATATGTGTATATATATATATACATATACACACACACAATGTGTGAGAGAGAGATCGCTATCTCACACATTGTATACAGATCTGTGTATACATATATTGTATATGATGCACTGTATACAGATCTATGTCTGTGGTGTAGTGAGGACAGTATATACACATCTATGAAGGAACCTTTGTGTCTGGCTTGCCATCATATTGGATTCAGCGGGCAGCATACCATCGATCTGCCAACCTTTCCTATCCTGATAAGTGGGTCAGTGACATGTAATGAGGTGCTGAGCAGATCTCCTGATCTTCCTCTCCCTCGGCCTGTCTGCCTGATCGGTATTGTCTGGGATCAGTCCTGGCAGTTTCTGCTGGTGAGTCCCTTGCTGGATTTTCTCTCTTCCTGTTGGATTAATGCAAAATCTTTACACAGGAGGTTGGCAGCAGTATCCATCCAACTATATCCATCCAACTATATCCATCCAACTATATCCATCCATCCAGCAATGTTTACTCCTTTCTTACCACATGTTGTTAGCTGTGTGTTATAAGGAGCTCAATTGTGAGAAGAGATTATCTTCCTTGACTTGAACAGGAATAAACCATCTCCTGGTGTGAGGGCAATTGTCCTTTGCATAATCTGCAACTTTGAATAGGAATGTGTAGGAATGGCCGGCTATAGATGTCCATAATATTCCATTGCTTTGGTGGCAGTGCTTGTCTGTAATTAGATTTACATTGTGATTGGACTGTTGCCAGTCTGTTTATTTATAGATCACCAACAATTGAAAACAGCGATATGCATGTGGTTTGTATTTCTAGGTGGTCGCCCAGTCTTGTATTTTACTATATTTTCTGATTGGCAGGCTTTGTTTGATATCACAATCCAGGGTTTTTATGATGTTTGAAGTGAAGGCTTTGTTTCACTGTCACAGTGTAGTATGGTACAGTGACAAGACATACATTGAATCTTTTTATTGTATTTGTCTTCCCCATTATTTGCTGTACGGCTATATTAACTGTTGCTTGTCTGCAATACTTAAAGGAGACCTTGTTTACCTCCTTCCCTAATCAAAGGTCAGGACTTGAAATTTGCCTTTTGTTTGGACATCATTTGAGTTAAGCATATTATCTGATTTATTTTGCATCTGTAAGCAGTGTGTGTGTGTACGTACATACATTTAAAAAAATTTTTTTTTATTATTTTGGACTGCAAGGCTGCGATCTGAATTCTCAGCTGGAGAGGCCTACGCGAACACCGCTGCCAAATGTCCTATACATTGCTTGGCAGGCGTGTGTATGTAATTATTACTTGGCGAGGATGAGAACAAAGCCGTCAAAGTCTACAGCTAGCGAGGTGCTGCTTCATCAGATGGTATTTTGGGGAATCGTTGTTGGGACCAGTTCAGTTCCTCGTCCTATTGTGTTGGCAGTCAGCTGAGTTCCCGTTTTAGTAAGCAGTCAAGTTTTTTTTTTTTTTTTTTTTTGTTTTTTTTTTTTGTTTTTTTTCTCTAAGTGTCAGGTTACTACTAGGTGCATCTGCAGCAAGTGAATAGCTTAGCTGGCAGGTTGTGTAGTATTTTGAAGAGCAGCTGATCTGTACAAAGCAAGTCTGTCTACAGTGCAACATCAAACTGGATCTTATTACAAACATGAAACGTGTATGGACAAAATCACTCGAATAATAGATCGCCCAGCTGCTTATGTTTACATTGGCATGCCATGTGTAACAATAGCAAATTATATGTGTTTTATGGAGTAATAAAAGAAAAAAAAAAAAGCAAAGTGACCTCTGGGGTGGTTGACGTTATCTGTCAGCAGGTCTGCTTGAGCTATTGTAGGACTAGCGTCATAGGGTTTATATATTGTGTACTGAAGATCTGCTTCCAGAAGTGCTGAACTGCAGGTGAGTGTGGGTCATTTCATCAGATAAAAGAATCCTGTTTAAAAAAAACAAAATGAAAAACAACTTGATAAAAGATCAGATGCCACTGTTGTCCCCTACCGAATCTACACTGAGAACTGAGCGATCAAAGAGCACAGGTCACTCAGTTTTCGGGTCACCTCTGAGCAGAGAGCTGTGAGTGTCAGTCACTGCTCTGTGCTATGCCCCTCCAGTGCTCACTGGATCGCTGGGCTGTGGAGGGGGGCAGGAGCAGCTGGCTCAGGCTCTCAGTGGCGCAACATTATTGTCAGGATCTTTCAAGAGCCTGAGCCAGCTCTGTGATGTCAGCTGACAGTGCTCTTTAATTGGCTGTCGGCTGAATCTGGGCTACTGGAGTGCACTTAGTTCTGTGATCCATAGGAGAAGTCTGACCAAAATAACTTTAGACATACTTTTCCGTTCAGTTTATATCCATTTATCACGTCTGTTGTTTTTAGTTGCTGAAGAAAATAGTCATAAGTGAACAAAATAAGAAACAATTTATTTTCTTTTAAATAGATATGATGCATGTCCGTTTAAATCCATCTGCCCCCTATAGCTACATTTGTAGTTCAGTCTGGATCTGTCTGAAAAATTGACACGGATGAAGACTAAACACTTTTGTGAAAGAAATCCGTAATCTACATCCCCAGTTTGAGGTTTCCTGCAGTTTAGGTCGGATTCTGTTTTATGTCCCAGTTAGTGGTGGAAGCATTTCCTTCTGTTTATGAACATTGTTCTAGTGGTTTACTTCACCTGTCTGGCCATTGTATCTGCAGCTTTTATCTGATCTTCTGATCACTGGCTGGACCTGCCTTTCACAACTTTTTTAACACAGAAGAATCTTTGAAGTAATTTTCAGGTCTCAGGGAGCCCCTGATAGACTGTTACACCTTCAATTCATGGTATGTTAGCCTAATCAGTACCTTTTTGTACATACAGTATAATAATAAATGATTGTAGCACTCCTAGCGTATTTGACACCCAACAGCAGATCCTTTTTTTTTTTTTTTTTTTTTTTTTTTTATCAATAATCATGAAATTAAACAAATATTAATGACCAGAAAATAAATGAAGCCAATGCAAATTGCGGTACTCTTTTACATTGCTTTTTCGTGAAGAAATGTCCCCTTACATTGGTAGTCATTGGGAAAGTGTCTTCTTACATTCGTGGCCAGTGGGAGAAGGACCCTCCTTAGGCTGGTGGCCAGCTGGAGAAACCTCTGGAGGAACCCTGGATTAGAGGCTGAGATAGACCAATTTAGTGGAATACTGGGAAGTGGTTTTAAAGTATACAGTGGCTCTAAAAAGTCTACACACTCCTGTTTAAAATGTCAGGTTTCTGTGATGTAAAAAAAGAGACAAAGATAAGTAATTTCATAACTTTTTCTACCTTTTTAATGTGACCTATAAACTGTACAACTCAACAACTTGGGGCAACTGCCATCATTTTAAGTGCCTCTGATTAACCCCAAATAAAGTTCAGCTGTTCTTGTAGGTCTTTCCTGATATTTTCTTAGTCGCAACCTTCAGCAAAAGCCATGGTCCACAGAGGGCTTCCAAAGCATCAGGGGGATCTCATTTTTAAAAGGTATCAGTCAGGAGAAGGGTACAAAAGCATTTCAAAGGCATTAGATCTACCATGGAACACAGTGAAGACAGTCGTCATAAAGTGGAGAAATTATAGCACAACAGTGACTTTACCAAGAACTGAACGTCCCTCCAAAGTTGATGAAAAGACTAGAAGAAAACTGGTCAGGGAGGCTGCCAAGAGGCCTACAGCAATATAAAAAGAGCTGCAGGAATACCTGGCAAGTACTGGCTGTGTGGTACATGTGACAACAATCTCCCGTATTCTTAATATGTCTGGGCTATGGTGTAGAGTGGCAAGATGGAAGCCTTTTCTTACCAAGAAAAACATCCAAGCCCGGCTAAATTTTGCAAAAACACATCTGAAATCTCTCAAAAGCATGTAGGAAAATGTGTTCTGGTCTGATGAAACCAAGGTTGAACTTTTTGGCCATAATTCCAAAAGATATGTTTGGCACAAAAACAACACTGCACATCACTAAAAGAACACCATACCCACCGTGAAGCATGGTGGTAGTGGCAGCATCATTCTTTGGGGCTGTTTTTCTTCAGCTGGAACAGGGGCCTTAGTCAAAGTAGAGAGAATTGTGAACAGTTCCAAATACCAGTCGATATTGGCACAAAACCTTCAGGCTTCTGCTAGAAAGCTGAACACGAAGAGGAACTTCATCTTTCAGCATGACAACGACCCAAAGCATACATCCAAATCAACAAAGGAATGACTTCACCAGAAGATTAAAGTTTTGGAATGGCCCAGCCAGAGCCCAGACCTGAATCCAATTGAAAATCTGTGGGGTGCTCTGAAGAGGGCCGTGCACAGGAGATGTTCTCGCAATCGGATGGATTTGGAGTGTTTTTGCAAAGGAGAGTGGGCAAATATTGCCAAGTCAAGATGTGCAATGCTGATAGACTCAGACTCATACCAAAAAAGACTGAGTGCTGTAATAAAATCAAAAGGTGCTTCAACAAAGTATTAGTTTAAGGGTGTGCACACTTATGCAACCATATTTTATTTTTTTTATTTTTACTTCCCTCCACCTAAAAGATTTCAGTTTGTTGTTCCATTGAGTTGTATAGTTTAGAAGTCACATTAAAGGTGGAAAAAGTTCTCATTATTTCTTTGTCTCCTTTTTTTACATCACAGAAACCTGATATTTTCACAGGGGTGTGTAGACTTTTTATATCCACTGTATGTACAATTAGTAAACTCTCCTATAAGCTTTAACATGTTAATGTAACTTTAAAAGTAATTTCAATACTTTTTTTTACATTTGCAGCTTGCATTAAAATGACACCAGGTGATCTTGCTATGAAGGTTCTTATTAAAGCGCCTCAATTTTTTGGCAGAGGGACGGAGCATTGTTACCCTATTGTGCTGCTGTTTTGTCACCCTGTAACAGGGGCTTCTGATGGTGACAAGTGGCCTTTTAATACACATTATGCAGGCATTGTCCACTGTTGTCATATTCATGAATTCCCCTGTTGTCCCCATCGTAAAATCCTTACCCAAGAATTGAGAGTGGGCCGAAGGAAGTTATCAGCACTGAAATGCAATACAAGGTAAAAACAAGGTAAAAACAAGTAGTTTATTACACACATGGTGATGGTTTGATACACAACGCTTAAAGCGGTATTAAACCCAAAACCAAAAAATGTAATATATTGCAGCATAACATGTATTAGTTTTGGTGGCTGCATGGGTTTTCTTTAGGCTCTTTATTTTAACCATGATGTCCTACATTCCATAAGTCTTCATGGCCATTTTTTTTCTTTCATCTGTAGAAGAGGCTTTCTCAGCTAAGCACACCCTTATGCCTGGGATAAGGGCAGATGGATTCCAGGAAGTAAATGCTGCATGAATCATCTGACCTTATTCAAGATGGCCACAGTTAGAAATGCTAGAAGTGTTTTTCAAAGAGATTTCTCAGCAAAATGATGGATGGGGCAGTTTGCGTTAAGGATTAAAAATTCATTTGAAAGTGTTTTCAGTTTGTGGTGCTCAGATACAATTTAGTTCCTCTTTAATTGCATATGATATTTCCATCCTTCTTTTTTTGAATACATTTCCTAAATGTTGCCCTTATCCACAGGGTTTAGACCTTACAGTGGTTGTAAAGGTAGAAGGGTGTTTTTTTTTTTTTTGTTTTTTTTTTAACCTTGATGCATTTTCCGCATTATGGTAAAAACCTTCTGTGTGTTGTATTGGTGGTTACTTTGCTATGTATTTTGAAGAAGTTAATGCTAACCTTTTACCTCCTTAGTGACTAGGCAATCTTTAGAATACAGTAAACATGGTTTGTTGCAGTGATTCTGTAATTTATTCCCATTTCCCCCAATTTTATTTATTTTTAGGCCCATGAAACTGTAGTTTAGGAGATCTAACGCTTTTATTATTTATGCAGTTGATTTTCAGCCCAGCTGTTGTAAAGTGTACTGTAAGTACAGCCATATTTTTTTTTTTTTTCTAGTTATAGATAGACTGCTATCTGGGTCTCTGCTAGAGCGATTCTTACCTACAGTTTCTGTCTTGCTGACAACCATTTCACCAGTCAAGAAGTGAAGAAAAACCTGCAACAGTGACACAGACTAAAGCAATGTGTCAGAGGTTCTAGGCTTCCCCTAATCTAATAAAAAAACACCATTATTTATTTCTGTCTGTGTTGCTGTTAGCGTTCCCCTCACTTCCTGTTCTGCTGACAACAGTTTCACCAGACAGGAAGTAAGGCTGGCCATAGATGTTTTGAGGGCTGATAGAAAAAAAAAATCAGATTTCCCCATCCACACAATACAGTGCCTAGCATAAGTAAGTACACCCCAACAGATTTATCAGAAAGCCTTTTACTTTCCTTTCAGATTTTCTATGGGACACTATACTACAAAATACTTCCAACAATTGAGGGCCTTTAATTGCAAGCAATATTTGTTAATTTGCACACAGTATTTTTCCTAACAAATTAATTTAAGACCATGTTGCAAACATGAATACACCTCAATGAAAGTCTTAGGAGCAAAGCTACATTTTAGATAACAAAATCATAATTAACAAGAATCCAACTACAGGTGAGTCTGATTATTCATTAAACAGGTGTCCAGCAGACAGTTGATTATAAAAGGGCGTTGCGTAACAAAGAAAAACCTTACCCATTTCATGCTGTCGGCAATGGCACCACATGGAAGAGAAATGTCAAAAGGCCTGAGGAAGAAAATCATGTCTTTACACAAGAAAGGTGAAGGCTACAAGAAGATGAGCAAAGCTTTACTTCCCAGTCAGAATACTGTAGAAAGAGTGATACAAAAATGTAACAAAGATGGAACTGCATCTATCTCTGAGATGTCCAGGCCATCCACAGAATTTAACACCTTGACAGGAGCGTCTTCTGATGAGAAGGGTTAAAGAAAATTGCCATGTAAGTTTACTGCAGTTAGCTAAAGAAGTATAAAGCCAAACTGGGGTGAATGTCTCCCGTGACTCAATACAGCTTACACTGCAGAAGAATGGCATGCATGGGTGTCCTCCACGAAGGAAGCCTCTCCTAAAACCCATGCATAAAAAAAGCCTGCCTAGAATTTTCCAGGGCCCATGCTGAAAAAGATTACTGGGACTCTGTACTCTGGAGTGATTAGACCAAGATAAATGTTATTGGAACTGATGGCTTCAAGCTGTATGGTGTCACAAAGGTGAGGAGTACAAAGAAAAATGCATGGTGCCTACAGTGAAACATGGTGGTGGCAGTGTCCTTCTGTGGGGCTGCATGAGTGCTGCTGGTGTTGGAGAGCTATATTTCACTGATGGTATCATGAATTCACAGATGTACTGCGCTATTTTGAAAGAGAAGATGCTACCATCACTTTGTGCCCTTGGTTGTCATGCACTTTTCCAACATGACAATGACTCAAAACACACATGTAAGGCCACTGTTGCATTTCTGAAGAACGGTGAAAGTGATTCAGTGGCCAAGTATGTCTGTCTCCTGATCTGAACAAAATCGGGGAACACCTATGGGAAATTCTGAAGAGATAAGTTGAGCATCACTCTCCATCTAGGCTCGTTCTTGAAGAACAGAAAGATAGATGTTGCAATATGCAACTTGTTCGTTCCATGCCTAGAAGACTTGGTGCTGTCCTTACAAATAATGGAGGTCATACAAAATACGAGATGTAGTAGTTTTTGTTGTGGGGTGTATTCATTTTTGCATCAACTAATTTGAGTAAAAGTGAAGATTTTGTAATCTAAGTTACATTCTTAACCTTACTTTCATGTAAGAAGCTAAACAGTGTTTCTCAACTCCAGTCCTCAAAGCACCCCAACAGGTCATGTTTTCAGGATTTCCCTCAGATGAAACAGCTGTGGTAATTACTAAGGCAGTGAAACTGATCAAATCACCTGTGCAAAATAATGGTAAGCCTGAAAACATGACCCGTTAGGGCGCCTTGAGGACTAGAGTTGAGAAACACTGAACTAAACAAATGTTCTATAAAACACAGTTTTGTCAAAATATTGGGAATTATTCTTGTCATCGTTGCAAATTTGATTAAAATCTTACTTTTCAAAAGGGGTGTACTCATTTATGCTGAGCCCTGTAGGTGAATGGAGGAGTCTGTGCCATTGTATCCAGACAGTGGGGCTCCTCCTCTGTCAGAACACAGTGATCAGTGACTGCAGCTGCAAAAGTTTTCCCAACAGTCCCGTTCAGCAGAAGTTGATAGATCGACGTTGGATCGTTATTCAGCTGGTCCCTGCTGAATTGGTGGAAATTTGATCCATCTATGGGAAGCTTAAAGGATAAGTTCACCTTTTGGAACCTGTTCCACTTGTATTTAGGGTGGAACATGTAACTTATTCCAGCTCCCCCCCCCCCCCCCCCCACCCACTTGCAAAATTGAAATGCTACATGGCCTGTGCGGGGCTCCCCACATGGCTGCACCGTTCACTCCGCGTTCACCACGTTCCAAAGAGCAGTCAGGCGTGCAGTGGGTCTATGATGCTCCCCAGCACATCATAAGTTAAGTTAAATTCAAACCTCACTAGAACATTAATCCTATCATGCAGATCACCTTTTTAGCACCTTCATGCGAAATAATGATGATATGCTTATGGAGGATGTACGCTCAGCAAGGGATGATAAGCCAAAGCTTGCAGCAACCGTTTGAGGTTGACGTACGTTCTCCCAGTTACTTGGAAGTCTTGGCATCGTGTCTTTCGTGATTCACTTCCTAATTACGTTCTTCTATACCGTGCAGTAAAGAATCATAATAATACAAAGGATTGGAAAAGTGTAAAGGATATAAACATGCCTTGGAAAACTTGGGTTGTGCAGATTTATTATTCATCTGGGTATCTCTGGGACCCCAGTTATATCTGTGTGTCATATACTTAGGAGGTGGAATCGTTTGAAAATTTTTGAACTGTTGGTAAAAATTAAAAACAAAATGATAAAAGAATTGTTTTGCATGAGTGACTTTTTAAAATTTAAGGTCCTACTTAAACTTTTTATTTTTTATTGTTTAATAATCTGTCTGTACTATAAAAATGCATTTTGCAATCAGCTGCGTACCTCAACATAGTTTAGTGCACTTTCCTCTTAATTTAGGGCATTCACCATATTTTATGGATATCGTACGCGCTAAAGCAATAAGGCCTGATTCACACCTATGCAATTTTAGTGCTTTTTGCACTACAGAACGTGTTCCATAGGAAACCATGTTAAATGGACTGTAGTGCAAAAAGCACTAAAATGCATAGGTGTGAATCGGACCTAAAAGGCCATCATAATTTAACATCATTCTTTATTTTAAAAAAATAAATAAAAAATCCAGTCACAAAGACAGTGGATGAATAGCCTGTGCACCATGGTATGATTACTTTAAAGTGAATAGCATCGCCCCCTTAGGAACCAAGCATCGGAATCACCTCGGTAGAAAAAAGGATCCCCTTCCAGGTTTGCGCAATGACGTCACAAGCTCTGCCCTGGTTTGTTTTGTCATGAACCACATGACTTCCTCAAAGGGGGGGGGGGACTTTTTTTTTTTTTTTTTTTCTTCCCTTTTGAGGAAGTTGCGTAGTTTATGACGAAAAGCGAGAACGGAGGAAGGGGATGTAAAAAAAAAAAATGGGGGTGGGATTAGATTGGTAAAAAGTCATATAAAGTCTTGCCCCCCAGCCCCCCTTATTTTGTCTAACAACCAGATCTTTAAAATGATTGGGTAATAAGTAGTCAGTCCTAGCAGATAACCATCACCTGTATATCTTTCTGAAAGAGTGGGTTCTCTGGTTGTGTAATGTCCTCGACTTATTTAGATTCATGTGTGGCTTTGTCTTGGAATATTTTTATAGGCAGCTGTGCCTTAGAATAACGGGCTTGACTTGTACACAGCCTTTTGAGGCACGGTGGAGAACCAGCTTGTTGTTTCCTGAGGACTTATTTAGAGGAGCTTATAAATAGTGTCTGTCTATAAATATTCACTGTAATATGACCAGAACGTGTAAACTTCTTGACCTAATAATTATGGCCTATATCAGGCAGTTGCAGAGAGTGGTTTATTATGTTAGCATGGCCTACATTTTCAGAGTTCAACACAAACTGAGTTTTCCCTCTATTGATTTGACCAGATGTTATATAGCTTAATCGTTTTTTGTTTAATATCAAATCTCATCCAGTTTGAGCAGCCGTTCCATATGTTTGTAAGTCGTCTGTGTTTTGTCTAGCAAAGTACCATAATATGCTTACAAAGTGCAAGAAACTGAAATCCTGAATTATTATTATTATTATTATAATAATAATAATAATCTTACACAAATGGTTTGATATAGAAGAAGGTGGGATCCCTGCGATTTGATGGGTTTTTCTGGCTGATCACTATTACTTACCTTTGCTCTTTTGTATGCTTCATTCTGTCTTTCCCCAACCTACACCTTCATCTGTTTTCAAATGTGCATATTTGTTTAGTTGTCTTCTGTTAGAATAACTGTGGTGGCTAGATAATGTATGCACATTGGCTGCTTGTTAGTTCACCTTAAGGCCTCATGCACACGAGACGCTGTTAAACGCGCGTTCAGAGGCATTTTTTTCCAACTGCCCCTAAACTCATTCAATGTTATCCTATGTGTTCATGTACACAGTCTAGTTTTTTGGCGTTTTTAGGCAGTTGCGTTTTAACCTCGTTTTTCCAGAAACAAAAAAATGGGTTCAGACGCAAAAGTTTTCCACGTTTCAGACGCTAAACGCCGGCACCGCGTTTAGCCGTGTTTGCCTTTATAAGTGTTTTTGAAAGAACCCTATTTTTTTGGACCAGAAAACACAAATATGATGGTAAACTGCAGCAGAGAATGACATTTTGCTATCCGACTTTGGGACCCTATATCTTGGGGCCACTTAGTGCTAGGAACCCCACATTTTGTGTGCAAATACAGTGGAACTAGCACTACAACATAACATATGGGGTGCCTGGCACCAAGTGGCCCCGAGATATGGGGCTCCAAAGTCAGGTCACAAAATGTAATTCTCTGCTGCAGAAAAGTGCTTGACATTTTGCAACCCGACTTCGGGGCCCCATATCTCGGGGGCCACTTGGTGCTAGGAACCCCATATGTTATGTTGTAGTGCTAGTTCCACTGTGTTTGCACACAAAATGTGGGGTTCCTAGCACTTGCTAGAAATCCCAGCTTTGGATATGTTGTAGTTCTAGTTCAACTGTGTTAGCACACCAAATTTGGGGTTCCTAGCATTAAGTGGCCCCAAAAAACGGGGCCCTAAAGTTGGGTCGCAAAATGTCATTCTCTGCTCTGCAGACGCTTTTAGATGCAAACGCGGCAAAACGGGTTTCAGCTTTTAAAACAGATTTTACACCGGCGTCTTGTGTGCATGAAGCCTTAAGAATAAAACGCATCATCAGTACATTAAAAAAAGAAGAAAAAAAATACTCTGTTTTGAAAAAGGTGTTTTTGTTTTTAGTTTTTCTTTTCTTTCAATGTCATACCTGCAGATTGTTCCTCTGTGGCTTATCCCAAGCCAAAAAACTCCAAGGTAGGAGAACCTTCCCGTTCTGCCTAGATGGCAGGGTGTTCCGGACATTGGGCAGGCCTCGGCTTCACAGGAACAAATTCTCATTAAAGTGGAACCAAGCTGTATCTGAATACCGCAACTTTTAATTCTTTTTTATTATTCAATGCAAACTCCATCCATCCATGTCTCCATGCTTTATTTTGCTGAGAAATCACTTTGAAATCAACCCCCTAGCATTTCTGGCCCTGGCCATCTTGAGTAAGGGCAGATGTTTCATGTAGCACTTACTTCCTGGAATCCATCTGCCCATTGCTCAGGCATTAAGACAGGAGGGTGTGCTTACCCAAGAAAACCCCTTTTTTGAAGACTCCTTGGGTGTATGACATAATTTGCCTAGGCATGGAAACCAGGATGTAACTAAAGAAAAGTTAAAAATATTTAAAACAAGTAAATCTAATATACTTTCTTATCTATTTACTAATGCTAGTAGCATGAGGATTAAAAATATATAGAAGAAAGAACAAAGCTAACTAACTTTACTGGTACCAGAATTTTTTTTTTTTTCAAACAATTTCAAATGATTGTAGCATATGCTCATAAAAACATGAGACAATAATAGTAATTTAGGCTATACAGTTGTGCTGATTGATGATTTCTTGGCCATTTTTCAGAGAATATGATGTCGGGATCCACCCAAAGGCCTAAATGGGCTGGCAGCTGGCTAAGCCTCTTGGTGCCATGCTGAGCCAACCACTCCCGCCCCCTCCACAGCCCAGCGCTCCAGTGAGCTCTGGAGGAGCAGAGAGCTGGTGACTGACAGTCACCGCTCTCTGCTGACTGAAAACTGAGCAATCAGCAGTCTTTAATCACTCTGTTCTCAGTCTTAGAATTGGCAGGGGGACCGATGCAGCATCCACTTAGGTGAGTAGAAGTGTGTGTCTAGTGTTTTTTATTTTTTTTTTTCTAGAATTCTGAACTTCTCTTAGGCTGCATTCACACCTGAGCGTAGCGTTTTTGAGCGTTTCCGGTGTTTTATCGTGCGTTTCTTTGGGCATATTTGCGCGTTTCCATGCGGCGTTGTCCGGCGTTTTTGAGCTTTGGCATTTTTTTTATTAGCCAATAGAAAAAAATGATCATCTGTTTCATCATTTGTTGCTATGTTGTTAGATTTTGTAATCTGCTTCCTGCTCCAAAAACGCCCAAATCTGCCCGATTCGCGGGACAAGAAAGGGTCCAGAACTTGTTTGAGCGTCAGGCGACATGGAGTGGCTTCAAGCTACAAAACGCTCAGCTGTGAATAGGCTCTTAGTTCCATGATTTTGGATGCAGGGTAATGCAGAACATACATTGGGAATATAACGCAGATCCTGGTATTATGGGTTTTGCTAGGGAGTTCCATGTTGAGTTGCATTAAGTGGATTAGCTGATGAAACTGCATTTGAGACCAGTGTATAGAATGGTTGTGTGTGGGTTTTTTTTTTGTTTTTTTTCCTAACCTGTTTATTTTGTTTTCTGAAAAGGCTCTTTATTTTTGCTAACTACTGTGTTTTAATAATGCCACCCCACACCCAGACGCACTCCAATGAGCTCACCCCACCTCCTCCCACCACTTGGAGATAATTCTGAACTGTGTTTTTTTCCATCACCCCGCATATTTAACATAGATCTGCTGAAAATAGCACAGGCCTTCTGTTTTGATCTTAAAGGCTTTTCAGTGCTGAGTGTTTGCAGGTTTCTGGGTTAGTAGATAGTGTTCTAACTAAAGGCAAACAGAATGTCATGTTTACTTTCAGACAGCTGACTTTGCTTGCATAATCAAGTCAGGAAGGTTTCATGACAGTCATGCAACTTTGTCTATTGTTCCACTTTGGCTCAGTGTGGCTCTGACTGTGCTAACAGATCTTTTTGTTGTGACGTCAGTTGTGACATATTCGGCAGCGGCCGGTAGGTCACTGATTTTGACCGATGTTCCAGTTTGATTTTGTGTCTGGTAGGATCTGTTCAGGAAGATAAAGCGTTCAGTATAGGCCGTTCTGTTATAGTACAAATAAAAGACAGAGGCAGGGTAAGAATACATTTAGCTCTTAGTAGCTGAGCTACCTCTACTGAATGTATCCTAGGTTTTCTGAAATTTTCTACATCTACTTAAAGCAGAACTTTTACTAAACTTAGAGGAGTTCCACCCAGGGGGTCCATTTAAAAAAAAAAAAAAAAAAAATTAAAAGTCAACAGCTACAAATACTGCAGCTGCTGACTTTTAATTGGACACTTACCTGTCCCTGGATCCAGCGATGCGGGGGATCGAAGCCCCGCTGGCCCCCCCCCCTCCGCTCGTCGGCGCCGGCATTTCAACTGTGGGCACCGGGCTGTGGCTTCACAGCCTGGCACCCACTGCGCATGCGCGAGCGGCGCCGCACGCCGTGATTGGCCGCTCAATCACCTGGGACCTGTAATGGGTCCCAGATGATTGACAGGAGGGAGGGAGCAGAGCCGAGCCCTTCCTGTGCCTGGGGGGAAGTGATGTCACCAGCCCAGGCACTGGAAGAGGCAGACTACGAGGGACCACCTAGCAACAGGCATTTAGAGGTAAGTAAAAAAAAAAAAAAAAAATATCCAAATGTTTGTTTTTTTTAGAATTTTTCAGGTATTTTTGTTTTTTTGGGTGGAACTTTAAAGCCCAACTCTGAGTGTAATGATTTTACTAGTCTCCAATGTGGTGGTGTGTCTTTTACCTTGGGTGTTCTTGTTCTTTAAACTGATTTAAAATAGTTTTAGCTTTAACAAATGGTAAGCTCCCGCAGTGCTTCTCTCTTAGGACATGAACTCTGCATGTCTCCTAGACACAAGAGCTGATGTGGTATCTCTGCTGCGCCCTCAAGTTGGTCAACCACAGGAAGCTAGTAAAAGTATTGTGTCTGGAGTTGTGCTTTAAGGTCTCATGTACACAGGGCGTCTTGCAACCTCTCCTGGCAGCAGTGTTTTGGCAGAAAAAAAGCTTGACACTTTTTTACAAGCTTTTTAGGTGCATTTACAATTGTCAAGAGCTTTGACGTTAATTCATATTATTGGCCAGAATAATAAACGCTTAAGCGCTAAACAGGTTTAGCAGCGTCAAGTGTTTTTTGGCAAAAAAAAAACTCTGCTTCTCCTGGACACACTGGCAGTGTTTTTTTGTTTTTTTTTTTGTTTTTTGTTTTTTTTCCCCCCTGCCTCTAAACCTCTCCTGCTACTAAATGCTGCAAAAAATCTATGTATGCATGGACACATAGCCTAACATGCAGGGGGGAAAAAAAAACACCAGACGTCCCTAAGAGCAGCTGTAAAAACTTCCAGTGTGTATGAGCTTCTAAAGGCAGAAGGTTTTTATCTTCATGTATTCTACGCATGAAGATAAAAAAAAACCTGTGTGCAGCTCCCTCCCTCAGCCCCCCCTCCCCTAATACTTACCTGAGCCCCATCTTGATCCAGCGATGTTGCACAAGAAACTTGGCTGTCCGGGACTCTCCCTCCTGATTGGCTGAAACACATTAGCTGCCGCTGCTGTCAGAGTCAGTGGGGGGGGGGCTGAGCCACGGCTCTGTGCCTAAAGGAACACACAGAGCAGCGGTGCGGCTCGGGTGCCCCCATAGCAAGCTGCTTACTGTGGGGGCACTTGGCTGGAGGGAGGGGCCAGGAGCACCAGAGAGGGATCTGAGAAGAGGAGGATCTGGGCTGCTCTGTGCAAAACCATTACACAGAGCAGGTAAGTATGACATGTTTGTAATTTTTAACAAAAAAAAAACAAGACTTTAATATCGCTTTTAAGCTGAAATCCGGGCTGGAGAACAAAGTGTGCACATTGTTTGTTTCAGTTGGGTATTGTATGTAGATTTATTGCTAGCTGCCCATTAACGATTCGAGTCGGCATGAACTGTCTGAGATTCGAACAATGTATGGCCGGCCTAATGCAGCCTCTTCCAATACTCCTAGGAACAATAAGCATTTAACCCTTCCACTGTCAGGCTACCCCATCTGCAAGGGTATCCATCATTATTTTTTTTTATAATCCCAGCTTTAAAGCTCTTTTAACAGTCCTGCCAGAATGGATTATTAGGAGGACTAAACAACCTTTTATGAAGAAAGTGCTGCTCCAGGCTTCTTCCAATGCTACTTACAAAACCAGAAGAAATCTAAGGTTCTTCTTCTAAATTAGGTGCGGTCAGTGTTTCACATTTTCATATTGTGTGATTTTTGATTGCAGCTTCTTGCAAATGATTCTTCATAGTACCATTTCTCATCCTACAGTACATGGCCTATGTGGTGGTTGCTGATCTTGAAGACAGAGGTGATATAACCAAAGGATGAACTGGGCCATGCAGTTGTTTGACAGGACATACTTTTTAAATCGTTCACCCATTTTATTGTAAACAAACTTGCTGTGGGTATTTTGAGCTTTTTTTCTCAACTGTACAATTTGACCCCTTCACACGGAGGCAGTTTTCAGGCATTTTAGCGATAGAAATAGCGCCTGAAAACTGCCTCCCATGCTGCCCGAGTGCTTTCACACTGGGGCAATGTGCTTGCGGGACGTTAGAAAAAATCCTGCAAGCAGCATCTTTGGGGCAGTTTGGGAGCGCTGTATACAGCACTCTCAAAACGCCCCTGCCCACTGCTTCGGCAACACAGGCATTTTTAACCCCTTCTTTGGGGTTAAAAACTCCGTCTAGCGGCCAAAAAGCACTGCATAAATGGCAGTGACGCACCACTAAAACCAGTGGCGCTTTACCGCCAACGCACGAGCGGCCCCAGTGTGAAAGGGGTCTTGGTGCCTAAACTAGGGCTTATAGGCCCCAACACATCAGAGGGGTATGTCTGCTGTGGCGTCTTGCTTTCATTTGTGTCCTCTGCCTACCAAAAAGCCTTGATCTGTCTAATGCTTTCCTTTGCTAGGAAAGTTATTCTTCTAAACTGGAAAAAGATTGATAGCCCTGAGTGATGGATCAAAGATTGACGATATAGCTGACTATACAAGGCTCAAATTTCTTCAGATTCCTGTGAATCGGCTGCAATTCGAGCTGCTGGTAGCCCTGATGACACCACCCAGCATGACTAACTTCAATTGAGAAATCGAAGGAAATAAAGATAAAGTTGGCCAAACAGTGACTGCAGCCAATCGGCCGTGGGAGCTGTGGCTGTCACAATACAATACCCAGCCGTGGGAGATTTCTCCAGCTGTGGAATATGTGGATTTTTCCTGTTAAGCTCACTGGGATGAAAGAGAAATCTTTCCTTGTGTGGCCAGCTTTAGGCTTTTTGCACAGTCAAGCTAGAACAGAAAAGGACTTCCCCAAATGTTGCTACATGGGTGGAAGTGGACAATTGTCAAAAGCCTTTGTATGTTGTAGCAATAACAATACCCTTCACTGTTTAACTCCCATCATTTTGGTGGGGTGTCCACATACTTTTGGCCATTTATTTGCATCATTTCTGAGTAACAGGGAAGGAAACGACATTGTCGCAAGATTGTTACAAAGTTGAACAAATAAAAATGTCCTTGGCTAGGAACATTGTATTGGAGGTCAAGGAATATTTTTTTTTTTTTTTTGAAAGCCTATGGCAGAATATTGCTACATTTGCCAGAAGCAGCTAAGTAGAGCTTTTTCAAAGTTTTCAAGACGGGGATACGCAGGCAGACCAGCCCCAGATCAGTCCCATCATGGAGCCCCAGAATAAGGGGGGTACCACACAAGGAGGTGATCACATCACAAGACACTTATGGGTAGTGCACTGCTTGTTTTCAGGTGTATGTGAGCCCTAACAATGAGCTCACTTTTAGTCTGGTAACTACTTTCATGAAAGTACCGGTAGTTACCAATCTGTTCAAAAAGTGCTAAAAAACATGTTGATCCTGCCAAATATCAAGACAAAGGGCACACAAGTTATTCTCCATAAGCATTGTTTCCAATTCTCACTGTGAACTATAGAACACTTCCCTGCTATTTTATGAATAGTAGAAGTAGTCTGTAATTTTAAAGCAATTTCTAGTATGACAGCACAGCTTCTCCATATAGTGCAGTGAATGAGCCTTGGCACCTTTAGGACAAGAAATGGGTTATTGGCAGGATCAACATGTAAAAATTAAAAGCCCGGCGGGGGGGGGGGGTTTGGACTAATGAAGCCACCACATTTTAAGATTTGGTAAGTTGAGATATATTGAATTTCATGGCTTTAGGTTTGCTTTACTGCAATGGTTTTTTTGTTTTTGTTTTTTTGTTCTGAAATGTAGGGAGTCTTAGCTGACAACAGAGACGTGTTAACCACTTGCTGACCAGCCGCCGCAGTTGTACTGCAGCAGAATGCCACGGCTGGGCAAAACGAAGTTGTGTAATGTCGATTTGCCCTGTGGCCACTAGGGGTGTGCATTCGCCCATGGAGCCGATGCGAGTGCCCGGCAGTCGCGATGCCCGGAGGCGATTTAGTTCACATATGTAGCGTTATACAAGTTATTCATTTTATTTATTCATTCATCACCACCAGGCTCCCCAGTTCACTCAAGGCACACCGAGAACTGGGATCTGTGTGTAAACACACAGTTTCCGGTTCTCTGAGGGGAGAAGACACAGATCGTCTGTTCATACAGAGTATGAACAGTGATCTGTCATCTCCCCTACACAGTCCTCTCCCCCCCTTCAGTTAGAACACACACACTAGGGAACACAACCCCTTGATCGCCCCCTAGTGTTAACCCCTTCCCTGCCAGTGACATTTTTAAAGTAATAAATGCATTTTTATAGCGTTGATCGCTGTATAATTGGCAATGGTCCCAAAAATGTGTCAAAATTGTCCGATGTGTCCACCATAATGTCGAAGTCACCATAAAAAAAGCAATATCGCTGCCATTACTAGTAAAAAAAAATTAAAAATAAAAATGCCATAAAACTAACCCCTATTTTGTAGACGCTATAACTGTTGGGCAAACCAATCAATATACGCTTATTGCGTTTATTTTTATTTTTTTTTACAAAAATGTGTAGAATACATACAAGCCTAAACTGAGGGAAAAAAATAGTTTTTATATATTTTTGGGGGATATTTATTATAGCAAAATTATAGCGCAAAAAAATCTGATCAAATACCACCAAAAGAAAGCTCTATTTGTGGGGAAAAAAAGGATTTCAATTTTGTTTGGGTGCAACGTCTCATGAGCACGCAATTGTCAGTTAAAGTGACGCAGTGCCGAATTGCAAAAAGTGATCTGGTCAGGAAGGGGGTAAAATCTTCCGGGGCTGAAGCAGTTAATGTATAGAATGCATTAAGATGAAAAAAAACCTTCTGACTTTATAATCACTTTAAGCTGCAATATATATTCTATTTTTGGGTTTAACACCACTTTAAAGCCCTTGCTCAGGTTCTTTCATTACCCACAGCCATTACTAAAGCCAGGCATAGATGGCTCGAATTTTGGCTGTTCAGCCCACAAGAGACAGAGAGAAAATCAATCAATTCTCCACCATCCATAGCATGGATGAAGGAATCTCTATTGTATTCTGACAGCTACTGCAAACAGTGACTGCATCTTACAGAGGCGCTAGTCCATCTAACACTGGAGAAGTAGAATGCTGCCTAGTCCATCTAACACTGGAGACGTAGAATGCTGCCTAGTCCATCTAACACTGGAGACGTAGAATGCTGCCTAGTCCATCTAACATTGGAGACGTAGAATGCTGCCTAGTCCATCTAACACTGGAGACGTAGAATGCTGCCTAGTCCATCTAACATTGGAGACGTAAAATGCTGCCTAGTCCATCTAACACTGGAGAAGTAAAATGCTGCCTAGTCCATCTAACACTGGAGACGTAGAATGCTGCCCAGTCCATCTAACACTGGAGACGTAGAATGCTGCCTAGTCCATCTAACACTGGAGACGTAGAATGCTGCCTAGTCCATCTAACACTGGAGACGTAGAATGCTGCCTAGTCCATCTAACATTGGAGACGTAGAATGCTGCCTAGTCCATCTAACACTGGAGACGTAGAATGCTGCCTAGTCCATCTAACACTGGAGACGTAAAATGCTGCCTAGTCCATCTAACACTGGAGAAGTAGAATGCTGCCTAGTCCATCTAATGAGTGAAGATCCACTTTATTTAAGCTGAAAAGTGGAATTCAAGCTTTTAGTTGGTGGTGGGGTCATTTATAGATCCATTTTCTAAAACAAACTAAAACGACCATTCTGGTTTTCCACACCCCTGCTCATGTATTTTGTCTGTTTCTTTAGTAACATAACAGAGCTCTTCTTGTTTTTCATCTTTATTGCTTTTGCGGACTGTTGTGGTTCCCTTTTCTTGATATCCTGAACTGAAGCAAAATACAGCTGAGTTCACAGGAGGAGAAATACAAACATCGCTCTGCCTGCCAAAGAAGCAGGAAACCGGAGAAGCCCTTGCCTAGCCGAGGAGGGTTTAACAAAATTCCGTCCAATCAAACTGCAGATGCTGTTGCTATGTGCATTCTTTTTCTGCCTCCTTTGTGAAAGGCAAATATCTTGTAGCAGCTCCTTAATGAGCATGCTCAGCAGGCAGGATCTGGGTCTAGCACATAACTTGCCATACACTTGTTCTTCCACAATGTTTAGTGCTGTGGAAACAAGGGGCTACATGACAAAGGTGTGGAACGAATTAAGCTCCTCCACACTGCTCCGAGCTGCCAGCAAAAAAGACACATCAGCTTTTGTCTGCCTGCAGAAATGAGTGTAAAACTCTATGCTGATAGAACTTTAGGAATCCTTGAGCCTATAGATATTCTTGAAGGTTTTCTTTGCTTGGTTTTCACACCATTATTTTATTTATTTATTTTTAAACTTGTATATAAGCTTTTGTAATGAGTCATTTCCTCTAGTGCAGATCACTGAACAACTTGCAGCACTTCCACTGATGTGAAACTTCTAAATAAAAGTAAATATATATATCGGCATACAAAAAAAAATACTGCGCTTGTGCAAAAAAAAAAAAAAAATCATACAAATAAAATTAAGCCATTACAGTGTAAATATTCAGTAGCAGCACCACTAAAGTGAGATATAATCATATTACATAGCATATACAAAAACTGTGTTACGCTAAACATAAAATTGCTTATAAAAGTGTTGATCGTAAATAGTCCAATTGTAGAAAAACTCAAACACAAATCCGTGAAATTGCAGATGAATCCAGAAGACCCTCCACCTCGTGCATATATCAATATAGGCTCTTACCAGAGAGCCTGGACCCGTTATTACAGAGGGTCAAACAGGCTTGATGTTGTAATCTTTGCTGGGGTCATCAGCTGGACATGTGTCCTCGGATCAAATTAAGAACTTTCACTGAATAATCAGACCAGGCTCCATTCACCCCACGACCAGATTTAACCATGCAAATGAAGGAGACGCCAGATAGTGTAAAATCCCAAAAGACTCCTTTTAATAAAAGGTATCACACTTACATTTGTTCAGATAAAAACCAGCGTTGTATGCAACATAGGCGGCCGCCATAAAAACATCCAGACACTGTAAACGGAACGCGATAGCAGGAAACTGCTCCTTTACCCGGTTCCCTGCTATCGCGTTCCCATTTACAGTATCTGGATGTTTTTATGGCGGCTGCCATTGTTGTATACAATGCTGATTTTTATAAATTTTTTTTTTTTTTACAAATATCTGCAAAGTGTAGAATGCATTTGTATTCAGACCCCCTGAGTCAATACTTTGTGGAACCACCTTTCACTGCAATTACAGCTGCAAGTATTTTTGGGTATATCTCTACCAGCTTTGCACATCTAGAGTGACATTTCTGCCCATTCTTCTTTGCAAAATAACTCAAGCTCTGTCAGACTGGATGGAGAGTGTCTGTGAACAGCAATTTTCAAGTCTTGCCACAGATTCTCAATTGGATTTAGGTCTGCACCTTGACTGGGCTATTCTAACACATGAATATGCTTTGATCTAAAACATTCCATTTTGTAGCTCTGGCTGTATGTTTAGGGTCGTTGTCCTGCTGGAAGGTGAACCTCCATTCCAGTCTCAAGTCTTTTGCAGACTCTAATGCCGTGTACACACGAGCGGATTTCTCATCGGAAAAAGATATGACGGCTTTTCCGACGGGATTCCGCTCAAGTTTGCCTTGCATACACATACACAGAACGTCGTGACGTAAAACACTACGACAAGCCGAGAGAATGAAGTTCAATGCTTCCGAGCATACGTCGAATTGTTTCCGAGCATGCGTAGGGATTTTACGCGTCGGAATCGCCACAGACGATCGCATTTTCGATAGGAACTTTACCCGACCGAAAAATTGAGAGCATGCCCGATGGAGCATACACACGGTCGCATTTTCCGATGAAAAACTCTCATTGGTCTTTTGCGGGCCGAAATTCCGATTGTGTGTACGCGGCATTACAGGTTTTTTTCTAAGATTGCTCTGTATTTGGCTCCATCCATCTTCCCATCAACTCTGACCAGCTTCCCTGTCCCTGCTGAAGAAAAGCATCCCCTAACATGATGCTGCCATCGCCATTTTTCACGGTGGGAATGATGTGTTCAGGGTGATGTGCAGTCTTGGTTTTCTGCCAATTTTTTTTGCTTTTAGGCCATAAAGCTCAATTTTGGTCTTGTTATCTGACCAGGGCACCTTCTTCCACATGTTTGCTGTGTCCCCACATGGCTTCTCGCAAACTGCAAACGGCACTTCTTATGGCTTTCTTTTAACAATGACTTTCTTGTTGCCGCTCTTCCATAAAGGCCAGATATGTGGAGAGCACGTCTAATAGTTGTCCTGTGGACAGATTCTCCCACCTGAGCTGTGGATTAATGCTCTCCTTGCCCGGCCTGTCAGTTTAGGTGGACAGTCATGTCTTGGTAGGTTTGCAGTTGTGCCATACTCTTTCCATTTTCTGATGATGCATTGAACAGTGCTCTGAGATGTAAAAAGCTTGGGATATTTTTGTATAACCTCCCCCTGCTTTAAACTGCACAACTTTATGCCTGACCTGTCTGGTGTGTAGCTTGGCCTTCATGATGTGGTTTGTTCACTAAGGTTCTCTAACAAACCTCCTGAGGGCTTCAAAGAACAGCTGTAGTTGTATTGAAATTAAATTACACACAGGTGGACTATTTACTAATTAGGTGTTTTCTGAAGGCAATTGGATCCACTAGATTTTAGTTTAGGGGTATCAGAGTAAAGGGGGCTGAATACAAATGCACTCCACACTTCTTCTCAGATATCTATTTGTAAAAAAAAAAAAAAAAAAATTTAGCATTTTTCCTTCCACTTCACAATTCTGTGCCGCTTTGTTGGTCTATCGATCCCATAAAACCCCAATAAATATTTAAGTTTTTGGTTGTAACATGAAAAAATGTGGAAAATATCAATGGGTATGAATACTTTTTCAAGGTACTGTATAATGGGGAGTAGTAATGGATAAAATTGCAGAAATGCTATTTCTTCATCATTCAGTAAAATACATAAAGTTGTTTTGATTAGAGAAATGGAGGTCACTTGGCTTCTTTTTTTTTTTTTTTTTTAGGGTTCATGCACAGGGCGGTTTGTAGGCATTTTATGCACCTAGCGTAAATCTCTCAATACTTTCCTGTGCCCAGGGAGTCACACATGGTACAGCCTACCATAAATGATTTTACATTGCCGTATTTTAGTAGATGCCGATGCTGCTTTTGCATTGGCGTTGAACCGTGCATGCACATTAAATGACTTTTCCAAACGCAGAAGATTCATATTTAAAAAAATGCATACTATAATAGTCCGCATGTATGAACCCTAAAGCCTGGTACACACTAGCCATTTTTTTTTTTTTTTTTTTTTTTTCGTTCAACCCAAGCAGGCTGAATGGGGAAAAAAAAATAAAAACTGAACAACTCTGAAGCGGCCGCTGGATTACCTATCCGCTGTTTATACAGTGATCTCCTATGCTGATCCATTGTTTTGGCAGGGGGACCGTCCCCATGTCAGAACATACCAGTCAGCGCTGTCAACCATTGGCTGAGAGTACTGATCTGATGCTGATCAGAAGACCTTTTTCATTCATGCCCTTTCGACAGAAGCCAGTCAATTGGCTGGCTTCTCTGACTGACTGGTTGCCGTACACACGGGCCGAATGTCGGGCGGTATTGGCCGTTTTCTATTCGGCCCATGTACAGGATTTTATTCTTAGATGCTTTCAATGGTGAGATTTCTCAGCAGGGTTTCGCCTCTGGACAATACACTGTTAAAGCAAGATTCTCTCACTGCTCCTATTGTATTCTCTCTAGTGGAAAACCCAGCAGTCAGTTGTATTTTCTACAGTGAAACGCCCTATGGGCTTATGCAGATGGACGTTCTTGCCCAACACAGCCTTTCCCATTTGAACACAATGCTGCTGAAATGCATTGTGTGTGAAAAGGCTTAGGCCTGACTTGCCTGAAATGCAAATGCACCACAATAGTACCTGCTGAGCCCAAAATGCAACAGAAGCAGGTCAAACCGAGCCAATAAATTGTCATCTACATAACACATTACTCTATTTAATGGGAACCTGCTGACCTGCCTTGTAAGTGCATTTCAAAGCAGAAAACACTGTTCATCTACAGGATCCCTGAGGCATTGTAAACACTGACTTCAGCTTGTAAAAGAAGAGTGGGTCCATCAGGAGTTTAGTGAACATTTTGCAAAGCTGTCATCCACCTTCAAGCCTTTAAAGAAACCTTCAGATCCATTCTGAGGATGTACAGGTGCAACATGAAACGTTGGCCGGTTTCTATTGAACCACAGTGGTGTAGTGGATAGCACTTTCGCCTAGCAGTAAGAAGGGTCGCTGGTTCGAATCCCAACCACAACACTACCTGCCTGGAGTTTGCATGTTCTCCCTGTGCCTGCGTGGGTTTCCTCCGGGTACTCTGGTTTCCTCCCACACTCCAAAGACATGCTGGTAGGTTAATTGGATTCTGTCTAAATCACATTCATACCTAATATGTATGAATGTGAGTTAGGGACCTTAGATTGTAAGCTCCTTGAGGGTAGAGACTGGTGTGAATGTACAGCACTGCGTAAATTGACGGCGCTATACAAGTATCTGAAATAAATAAAAAATAAATTGTCTGCTGCCGCCAGACGTTCGGCCCATGTGTACTAGGCTTCAGGCTGCATCCACAAATACCTAGGGAAGGCTGGATGTCCAGCTAATCTCTGCTCTAGAGCTTGAATAAGATTGAGTTATTCCACCCATAACTGAAATATCCATTTTGGGTGGAGGGGGAAACCTGGCCATAGAGTAGGCAAGGTACAGATTTCATTAACTGAATAAAATGTTACTGGAGTCAGGCTACAAAATGGTATCTGGTAAAATAACACGCCTAACTGGCATAACACTACAGCTGCCAGTTTCATAATATCTTTTCACTGTACTTGCCATGAACAATACAATTGCAGCTCTTCTTTCCTGGGGAATGATTTGATAGTTCTGGAAAATGAATTGACTGACATTGACTCGTGACTCCTTACCTGCAGACAGGTAGACTGCTGTAAAAGTTTGTTTTTATGCCTGCTCTGGATCATTGTGTCTTGCCTGGAGCGCTGTCATTTGACTAGTCAACAAGAGACCCAGAAGCTGATTTTAAAAATGCAAAACGTATATCTTTTTACAGCAATCAGTCTGACAGTCTGCAAACATTCACTGCAGGTGAATCATCCTGGTGCTTGTAGTTTTTAATGACCCTGCTTGGTTCACTACCAGTGAATGGTTCTTAAAAGTAACACTTAATGCTCAATAAATATGCCCCAAAGTGTTTACTTAACCGCTTCAGCCCCGGAATATTTGACCCCCTTCCTGACCAGAGCACTTTTTACGATTCGACACTGCGTCGCTTTAACTGACAATTGCGCAGTCGTGCGACGTTGCACCCAAACAAAATTGACATCCTTTTTTTCCCCACAAATAGAGCTTTCTTTTGGTGGTATTTGATCACTTCTGCGGTTTTTATTTTTTGCGTTATAAACGAAGAGCGCCAATTTTGAAGAAAACACATTATTTTTTACTTTTTGCTATAATAAATATCCCCAAAAATATATAAAAAAACTATTTTTTTTCCCCCTCAGTTTAGGTTGATTATTCTTCTACATATTTTTGGTGAAAAAAACGCAATAAGCGTATATTGATTGGTTTGTGCAAAAGTTTATAGCATCTACAAAATAGGGGATAGTTTTATGGCTTTTTAATTTTTTTTATCAGGGCTGCGACATTATGGTGGGCACATCGAACAATTTTTACGCTATGTTGGGACCATTATCATTTTATACAGTGATCAGTACTATAAAATGCACTGATTACTGTGTAAATGACACTGACCGTGAAGAGCTTAAGTGGGTCCTAGGGAGTGATTCTAACTTGGGGGAGGGGGGGATGTGCATCAAGTCACGTGACAGGGAGCAGTTCATGACACAAGCCAGAACGGGGAAATGCCTTGTTTACATAAGCACTTCCCCGTTCTGAGGCTCCATGACACAATCGCCGGGAGACCTGCGGACATTGAGTCTGCTATCCCTGGCTCTTAAAGGGGACGTACAGGTACACCCATTTTCCCACCGCTGCCATTGTGCCGACGTATATTGGCGTGCAGAGGTCAACAAGTGGTTAAACAATGTTCACCTTTCCAGAACAAATGAAAAGGTGAACTAACACTGTACACCTTTCCAAGTTCCCCCTCCCTGTCAGTGGCCATACCACCCATGTAGCAGTCTGGGGATTTGAAATCCCCGTTCTCCTCCTCCCTTTTTTTTCTCTCTGCAGTACTTCCAGGACAGATCAGGGCAAATCTGGTTGGTCGTTCTCCTTTTTCTCTCTGCAGTACTTCCAGGACAGATCAGGGCAAATCTGTTTGGTTGGCAGTGCCACAGGGCTCCGGCTCCGCCCTGATCCATCCTGGAAGTGCTACAGATAGAAGAGCAGGAATTACAAATCCCAGGGCCGCTACACGGTCTGCATGGGCACTGACTGCTCCTCACCCATGGAGGTAAGAGTCTGCAGGGACACCTTACACCCCACCCCAGTCCCTGCTGTACTTTTTTTTTTTTTTTTACTGTGAAAAAAAAAAAAGTACAGCAGGGACTGGGGTGGGGGTGGGGGGGTGTGTAAGGTGTCCCTGCAGACTCTTCTTCCCATGGCCCAAGGTAGAATGTCCGAATGTCCTCCGATGTCATAAAGAACAAAGCAGAGTCCATAGCCCTGCAGTAGACATGAAGATGCCGAGGGACACACCACCATTGGATCATGAAGGAGCGCCATCTGTCAGGGGAACCGAGAATCGGGTTAATAAAAGTTTTTTTTTTTTTGTGTTTTTTTTTTTTCCCCCTAGACTAAACAAGCAGTTAACACTTGCAGTGTGGATACAGCCTGATTGCAATGCAAATTTTTCAGGTTTCCTGGTCAGCTTTGGGGCTGAAGTCCACCCTTATCCTCAGTCTTGCACAGTTGCACATACTCCTCTACTGTACTGAATTGATTACTCTTCTTTCCCTGCATACTGTGAGTTTCTCACTATGCATTACAAGTCAGATAAAGTCCTCCTCAGTTGCTCTCTGGAGGACATCCAGCATCATTTAGCTGTTTCCTCTCCAGCCTTGTCCCTGGCCTGCTTCTTTCATTCAGGGTTTTTCGGTCCTTTCCATCATTATAGACTCAGCATCACATGTGGGCAATTACCACCTCTTCCTGTTTTCAGGAACCTATGTACAGCACCCTGCTGGGCCTTGCTCATCAGTTATGATCTGCCTGCATTGTATAGAGAAGCACAGAGACCTGGCGTTGTCACTGGTTCAAAAACTGGTTATGTTAACGGAAAGGTCCTATATAATAATTTTATTATCAGGTTGAATAGGTGGAAAGGGAGGAACCAGGGAAGGCAACATTTAAACACATTCAGGCTGGCCATACATGGTGCGAATTTCTTTCCTGCAACTATGTCTTCTCCCAGTGGGGGGGGGGGGGGTGGGGGGGGGGTCGGGTAGGGTTGCCACCTCATCCCTTTTTAATTCAGGACACTTCTTAAGTACACAGGTTCTGAGGCTGATTTAATGTAGGTAAGGCACCAAGTAAGTTTAATTACCACCTTAATCAGCCACAGAACCTGTGTAATTAATGTGTGTCCTGGATTAAAGGGATGATGTGGCAACCCTAGGGGGTGGGCAGAGAAAGCTGTCCCCGCCGGGAGAAGACTGTGATTATATAATCAGAAGAGAGTCTGGCAGGCTGGTTGAACCCAAGCGGATCGATCGATTTAACTAGGTACTTTCAGCCTGCCCATTAATGGTTCTAATCTCGAACTGCGTATTACCAGCCTAAACTTCAGCTTTAAGTACAGTATTAAAATGAAGCTAATGTGTGTCAGCTCTCGGTTTTGAAATTTCAAAATCAGTTAAAAAATAAAAGCCTTCCCTAATATATAAGCAGAATGTTCTAATTCATCGTCCAAGTTTAAAAATGCTTTCCAAAATATTCACTGAAGTCAGATTTTTGTGTTGGAGTAATCAGATGTATGACTGGAAATTCAGCCAATTACTGATTTATAATGGCAACAGGGCATTCAGATAGCAGCCTCCTCTTATCAGACCTGGCATGTGGTTTAAAAAAAAAAGCTGCCCACTGGAATTGCCACAAAAGAAGAAAAAAAAAAAAAAAAAGCTGAAGCAGAGAATAGTTATTGTTGCTTCATATTAGGGCTTATTCACCAGCCAACACAAGAACAAGACGGTTTGTCCTATTGCTGTTCACCAAAAAACAAACATATTTTTGTGCAGTTCATCCTGAAGCACTGTAATGTGGCAGAGGGTATAATCCTTTTAAGGATCATAAGAAAAACGCTCTGCAGTGTCTGTCATTGGATTTGATTGACAGCAGCGGGAGTCAATGGCTGCGCTGCTATTAATCTTTCCAATCAAGAGCTGAGAACCCCGGGCAGAGATGGAGCGTCCCCGCCAGGTCAAGTTCGAGGGTTCAGGTAAGTAAAAGGGGGGGGGGGGGGGCTGGCTGGGGGGGCCGGTCACTGACAGGTATTTTTTCACCCTAATGCATAGGATGCATTAAGGTGAAAAAACATGAAGGTGTACAACCCCTTTAAGCCTTCTACACACTATTAGTTTTTTTTTTTGTTCAACCCAGCGGGCTGGATGAAGAAAACCTGAGGAGATCCTCTACTAACAATTCAATGTTAGTACAGCGATCTTCCCACTGAGCTATTGTGTCCCCCCCCCCCCCCCCCCCGCCAAAACCCTTTGGTCATCGCTTTTAGCAATTGGTTGAGAGCGCTGATCAGCAGACCTTGTCAGACACAGGGGCCGAATGTTGGACAGTTTCTTTTGAATCGGCCAGCAGCACCTAATTTTCAGCCCATGTGTATGGCCCTTTAGGCTGGCCATAGAGGGAACGGATTCTTCCATCCAAACAACCAAGGTAGATAGAGGAATCCTCCCCACTGAGACATTGTACTTTCACAGTGGAGACTCTCTGCTATCAAAATACACCGATCAGTGGCTGCAGTTGCTGCTCGAAAAATATTTTCCAACAAGAGCGGCCACACATGGATCAAAATTCGGCCGATCCCTGCTGAACTGGACAATTTTGATTTATGTATGGCCATCTTTATCCTTCTATCACTCCTCGGTCATACTTGTGCAGCTGTGGTCAAGCTATATGTAGGGCGGCACAGTGGTGTAGTGGATAGCACTTTCACCTAGCAGTAAGAAGGGCCGCTGGTTCAAATCCCAACCACGATGCTACCTGCCTGGAGTTTGCATGTTCTCTCTGTGCTGGTTTCCTCTGGGTACTCCGGTTTCCTCCCACACTCCAAAGACATGCTGGTAGGTTAATTGGATCCTGTCTAAATTGTCCCTAGTATGTATGAATGTGAGTTGGGGACCTTGGATTGTAAGCTCCTTGAGGGTAGGGACTGATGTGAATGTACAATGTATATGTAAAGCGCTGCGTAAATTGATGGCGCTATATAAGTACCATAAATAAATATAAATAAAATATATGTGCATTCATTATCCCATCCCTGTCATATCAGATCACGAAACAATTGTTGGCCTTTAAAAAAAAAAAAAGAGAGGTTTTACCAGTTTACCCGTTAATGTAAGTGAAAGACAAGACGGTGAAGATATTCAGATTAGCAACAATCAAACTTCAGCCAATGGATTCTTGATATTTCATGCGATAAATTTTATTACTGTATGATTGGTGTCAAATAACTGAGCAAATACATATGAGAAGAAAGGAGCAATACCTTGTTACATGATTAAGCTAACTAGCTAGAACTGGAATATAAATACTGTTCTGTACTGATTACTTAGCTGGATTAGAGATGATGCAGAAGGTGGATGGATAACCACATGTATTAGTGCCAGGCTCTGTTCTTTATTCTCAGTACTCTGCATCTTATGTGTCTGCTTTGCAATGAAAGCCCAGCTCCAGACAGACCTTTTCTTTGGTTTCAGAATAAGGAAGTGTTAGAATATTGGTACATTTTCATTGCTGTCTGTCTCTGTTCAGGAGATTTCCTCACAGTCCACACAGGAAATAAAGACTATATTCTCAGATTATAATAATAATAATAATAATGGGAACACATTAGAAAAAAAAACTGACTGGAGTTTTAGCTCTTCACCAACACTGCTGGAAAACAAGTGCTTTTATTGCCATTCATTTGTCTCTTTGATATTCTCTTGTCTAGGTGACAGACAGATCTAAATCCTGACAGAAGTACTGTTAAAATAAAAATTTTACAGGCAGACTTTTTTTATAAATTTTTTAATTTTTGTATTAGTGTTAAAGGGAGAAGTATGGCCAAAGCTATTTTGGTTCTACTTCACCTATGGATAATAGGAGTGCAGTTTGTTCTGCACGCCTGTGACCCGTTTAAAGCCGATCTGCCCAGGAGCCTGGATTGGCAGCTGGCTCAGCCTCTCGGTGATCCGCTAAGGGCCTGAACTGTCCCTTCCTTCCACAGCCCTGCGCTCCAGTGAGTGCTGGAGGGAAGAGCAGAGATCCGTTAACTGCTGACAGCTCAAAACAAAGGGTGAGAACTGAGCAATTATCGCTCAGCTCTCAGTGCAGAGCCGGCGGGGGACAGATGCAGCATTGATCCGACGTGTCGTTTTTGGGGTTTTTTTTTAAACCCCAAACTTCTCTTTTCAGTCAGTAACCTTAAAATATGCTCAGCTACCACCTTGTTTTTGACATCCTCCATGGTTCCTGAACCACCATGTATGCGCATTATAATAATGCCCTAAAGGTGCCCCATCTATATTAGCAGGTTTGCAAATGTGTATATGTCCAGACTTGTAATACTGTTTATCATTATAATTATGTAAAGTGATTCTAAAGACAGAAGGTTTTACCTTAATGCATTCTCATCATTAGGGTAAAAAACGTTCCACTGTCTGTGCGCCCACCCAACACTTGCCTGACAACACTCTTGTTCCAGCGTTGTCCCCACCAGCAGCTCTGCTCTCCTCTCTTGCTGCATTCACAAGCTTTACTAAGACCCCTTTCACACTGGGGCGCTTTGCAGCCGCTACAGTGCTAAAAATAGCGCCTGCAAAGCACCCTGAAAACAGCCGCTGCAGTCTCTCCAATGTGAAAGCCTCGAGGGCATTCACACTGGAGTGGTGCGCTGGCAGGACACTGAAAAATACACCACTCCTGCCCATTGAAATCAATGGGGCAGCGTGACTATACCGCCAGCATAGCGCTGCTGCAGCGGCGCTTTGCGGGCGGTTTTACCACTTTTTCGGCCCTTAGCAGTGGTTAAAACCGCAACGCTAGCGGCCGAATAGCGCCGGTAAGGTGGCGCTAAATATAACGCTGCTTTACCACCAACGCCCCCCACCCGCCCCAGTATGAAAGAAGCCTAAGAGTAGTGGGAGCCATTGGCTCCTGCTGCTGTCAGTCAAATCCTGTGAGGTGGGGCCAAGACACTGTGTGTGTCTATGGGTGCACACAGCCTGGCTTGGGAGAGTGCCCACACGAGCACCCCCATTGCTACTGGACCACTCAGAAGAGGCAGCGCAAACCGTGCCGGTGGGGGCCACTCTGTGCAATACCATTGCACAGAGCAGGTAGGTATAACATGTTTGTTATGTTAATTTAAAAAAAAATAGCTTTAAAATTGCTTTAAATATATTATTATTTTTACTAATAGTTTGTTTGTTTATTATAACTGTAGACATATACATACAGTGCATTGAAAAGGTATTCATAACCCTTAATTTTCCACATTTTGTCATGATACAACCAAAACGTAAATTAATTTTATTGGGATTTTATGTGATAGACCAACAGAAAGTGGCACATAATTGTGAAGTGGAAGGATTTTTTACAAATATGTGAAAAGTGTGGCGTGCATTTGTATTCAGCCCCCTTTACTCGGTTCCACTAGATTTTAGTTAGGGGTATCCAATTGCCTTCAGAAGTCGCCTAATTAGTAAATAGAGTCCACCTGTGTGTAATTTAATCTCAATATAGACAAAGTACATACAAGGGCTCACTGCACAATATTCATAGATGCATTTGTTATAATCTTCATTCTTACTTTTATGTATTTGTAACCTTCAATAAATTTATATTTTTATACTGTCACTTCCTCTCAAGTGTTTCATAGCCTAAAAAGTCTGCCCCCCTGGTAATACGTAGTACTACCAATTTTTTTTTTTTTTGTAATCTCAATATAAATACAGCTGTTCTATGAAGCCCTCCAGAGGCTTGGTAGAGAACCTTAGGGAACAAACAGCATCATGAAGACCAAGGAATACACCAGACAGGTCAGGGGTAAAGTTGTGGAGAAGTTTAAAGCAGAGTTGGGTTATAAAAAAATATCCCAAGCTTTGAACATCTCACGGAGCACTGTTCAATCCATGATCTGAAAATGGAAAGTGTATGGCACAACTGCAAACCTACCAAGACATGGCTGTCCACCTAAACTGACAGGCCGGGCAAGGAGAGCATTCATCAGAGAAGCAGCCAAGAGACCCATGGTAACTCTGGAGGAGCTAAAGAGATCCACAGCTCAGGTGGGAGAATCTGTCCACAGGACAACTATTAGTCGTGTACTCCACAAATCTGGCCCTTATGGAAGAGTGGCAACAAGAAAGCCATTGTTCAAAGAAAGCCATAAGAAGTCCCATTTGCCGTTTTGCTATGTGTGGCGGAAAACTAACACTGCACATCACCCTGAACACACCATCCCCACCGTGAGACATGGTGGTGGCAGCATCATGTTGTGGGGATACTTTTTTTCAGCAGGACAGGGAAGCTGGTCAGAGTTGATGGGAAGATGGATGGAGCCAAATACAGGGCAATCTTAGAAGAAAACCTGTTAGTCTGCAAAAGACTTGAGACTGGGGCAGAGGTTCACCTTCCAGCAGGAAAACACCCTTAAGCATACCGCCAGAGCTACAATGGAATGGTTTAGATCAAAGCATATTCATATTTTAGAATGATCCGGTCAAAGTCCAGATCTAAATCCAATTGAGAATCTGTGGCAAGACTTGAAAATTGCTGCTCAGACGCTCTCCATCCGAATCTGACAGAGCTTGAGCTATTTTGTAAAAGGGGAAAAATTTCACTCTCTAGTTCTGCAAAGCTGGTAGAGACATCCCCCAAAAAGACTTGCAGCTGTAATTGCAGTGAAAGGTGATTCTACAAAGTAAAAGTATTGACTCAGGGGGGTGAATACAAATGCACACCACACATTTCTTATTTATTTGTAAAAGATTTTGAAAAACATTTATTTTCCTTCCACTTCACATTATCTGCAACTTTGTGTTGGTCCATCACATAAAATCCCAATAAAATACATATACATTTTTGGTCGTAACATGACAAAATGTGGAACATTTCAAGAGGTAGGAATACTTTTTCAAGGCACTGTATATCCTTGCACTGAAATGCAAAAAGGCAGCTGCTAGTTATACTGCTGTTAAGTCAACCTTCATTGTCACATTTTATTTTTTGACATGACAGATGTGTGTATGTGTGTGTGTATATATATATATATATATATATATATATATATATATATATATATATATATATATATATATATATATATATATATATATATATATATATATATATATATATATATATATATATATATATATTATAAAATTCTTGCCTTCTACACAGGCTGATGCTGAGTGGTAGCTCCTCATATTTATAGTGCTGTAGAATCTACGAATTGTAGAGAGAGCACCTCGCACCTCCTTTGTTTGGCATGGAGTGTTAATATGTAATGACTGGTTAATTTCCAGGAGACCTGTTGGAAAGGCTTATGTTCTTTCTCATCCTTTCCGTAATGCACTGTTTTAATTCTCAGATCCTCTTTGGTGTTAACAGTGTGTTTTACTCAGTAAATACCTCTGGGAATAAAATGATTGGATGAGTGGATTAATTACTTCGCTACCAATCCATCTTTAGTATCTGCAATTATTAGACTTGAAGTCCTGACTGCACTCTAATCTGCTGGGGAATTAGTGCAGCCTTTGAGATTAATACCCCTCTGCCCTGTGTGTGTGTGTTTTTTGTTTTTTTTTAATTAATACTTGTATTGCCCTTATTTGCCCTTTCCTGTGGTCTATCAAGCTCCTCCTGTGTAAAGTTGGTTTTGTGCATGGCATAGTGTTGGAGGTGTGGACATGATCCAACCTCCAGTTTTTCTAGGTCCCCCCGAGATCATTCCATTAACATGCACCTTTGTCGTTGCCGAGTGTGACTGCTGTCCTCTACATGGGAACAGACAGGCTTGGCTCCAAAGCACATGGTAGCTTTTCTCAACCTGGCTCCAGTGGATTACATCAAAATCAGATTAACACAAATTGCATGTTCTTCCTGATTTAAGCACGGTTCCAGGATTTTCTGGATAGCATTAGCAGTTCACTAATTCTGTTTTTTTTTCCCCCTGACTATACTTAGTTTTGTACCATCGTCACAACCAATACAGTGTCTATACTGACAGCAGCCAAGCTGGAATTTATCCTCTGCAGCATGTCTATTGGTACACATACAAACCCATACAGACTGTTTCACCATGGCCCTCCTGTATCTGGCACTTGGAGCTGACACTAGAGAAAATCTAATCCTACAAGGTCCCACCTGTGATATGTGGCCACTCCTTGGGGAAATACATCACTCAGAGGGATTAGAACACCTGTCAGGTTTTTATTGCTGTCTGTGACCCAGTTAGGGAGATTTACACTTCTATTTGTCCTTTTCTATAGAATAAAAATTTATTCTGGCCATTGAAATGATTTAGTGCTCAAGCACTAAGCGCAGCTAGCATTAACCACTTGCCGACCACTTCATGGCAGATTCACTGCTACATGTTGGCCGTGCTGCGTTGAATTGTGTATATGTGTATTTTTGCCATTTTTTGTGTTTTGTTGCCTCACAACCTGGAATTAACATGGATTGTTTGAGGATTTGCATCATTTAATTTACAGAACATGCCCACAACTTTGAAGATTGTGCATAACTATTCACCCCCCTAAAGTCAATACTTTGTAGAGCCATGTTTTGCGGCTATCACAGCTCCAAGTTGCTTGGGATAAGTCTCTATGAGCTTGCCACATCTTACCACTGGGATTTTTGCCCATTCCTCCTTGCAAAACTGCACAAGCGCAAACCATCCAACGTGAAGGAGCTGGAGAACAGCAATCTTTAAGTCTAACCACAGACTTTCTATTGGATTGAGGTCTGGGCTTTGACTAGGCCATTCCAACACATTTACATGTTTCCCCTTAAACCACTCAAGTGTTGCTTTAGCATTGTGTTTGGGGTCATTGTCCTGCTGGAAGGTGAACCTCCTTCATAGCCTCAAATCACACACACAGTGGCACAGGTTTTGCTCAAGAATATCCCTGTATTTAGCACCATCCATCTTTCCCTCAACTCTGACCAGTTTCCCAGTCCCGACTGCTGAAAAACATCCCCACAGCATGATGCTGCCACCACCATGTTTCACTGTGGGGATGGTGTTCTTTGGGTGATGTGATGTGTTGGGTTTGGCCAGACATAGCATTTTCTTTGGCCAAAAAGTTCAATTTTAGTCTAATCAGACCAGAGCACCTTCCTCCTTCCTCCATACATTTTGGGAGTCACCCACATGCATTTTCACAAACTCAAAACATGCCACTTTGTTTTTTGCTGAAAGTAATGGCTTTCTTCTGGCCACTCTGCCATAAATACCAACTCCATGGAGCGTACGGCTTATTGTCGTCCTATGTACAGATACTCCAGTCTCTGCAGTGGAACTCTGCAGCTCCTCCAGGGTTACCTTCGGTCTCTGTGCTGCCTCTCTGATTAATGCCCTTCTTGCCCGGTCCATGAGTTTTGGTGTGCGGCCATCTCTTGGCAGGTTTGCTGTTGTGCCATGTTCTTTCCATTTGGTTATGATAGATTTGATGGTGCTCCTAGGGATCATCAAAGATTTGGATATTTTTTTTATAACCCAACCCTGACTTGTACTTCTCAAGAACATTGTCCCTTGTTTGGAGAGTTCCTTGGTCTTCATGGCAGCGTTCGGTTAGTGGTGCCTCTTGCTTAGGTGTTACAACCTCTGCCCAGCTAGACACGCAGTTAACCCTTTGATCCCAGCCAGTGTCATTAGTACAGTTTTATGTTTTAAGTGTGTTTTAAGAGCAGAAAGTAAAACAAAAAAAAAATTAAATAAAAAAATAAAGTCTAATTATAATCTTTAATTGTGGGGTGGAAAAAAGGACATATATTTTATTGGGGTACAACATCACGCAATCTTCAGTTAAAGTGTTCGTTGACACGCATCAAGCATATATTTTTTTTTTTTTTTTTTGCCAAAATGCTGCTGCTCCTGGTGGTGTTTGGTTCTTTTGGGAGTTTTTTTTTTCGCTTCTAAACACCTTTTCTGTATGTATGGGCACATGGGCTAACCTGCAGTGGTGTTTAGAGGCAGAAAAAAAAATTGTGGTTGCCCTGAAGAGCCGTGTCAAAAACATCCAGTGTAACCCTTAAAAATTATGCATCCAATGAACGTGAGGCCTTAAACTTTCGCTCTGTGCAGGAGCTTCTGTAATTGGTGAATTTCTCTCCCTCCCCCCACCCCACAGGACCACATACATGTTAGCACTGCCAATGCAGTTGAGTTTCTATAAGGAAAAGACGGGGGAGTGGGTAATATAGAGGGGAATGGGCATAAGTCTGTGTAAAGGATTTTTAAGTCCTCATTCTTTCATGTCCCTCTCAGTCTGTGGCACACTGTCACATATTGGGCAGCTATTTTTACCGTCGGTTCCTCTTCTCCTAGTAGAAATTTCGTTTTCTCTTCTATAGAATTGAAGTCCAGGATGAGAGTGGAGAGTCTCTGGAAGTGAGTGTCCCTCACCGATGAGTACTTTGCGCAATGTAGCAAAAAGGGGTCCTCATCCTCCAGGACCCCCTGGTCACATTGCTGGCACAGTCTACTCTCCCTGGGCTTGTAGGTCTGTCTGTGCCGTCTAAGACCCCTTTCACACCGAGGGCGTTTTGCAGGCGTTATAGCATTAAAAATAGCGCCTGCAATCCGCCCTCAAACAGCTGCAGCATTGTCTCCAGTGTGAAAGCCCGAGGGCTTTCACACCGGAGCGCTGCGCTGGCAGTACGTCAGGAAAAGTCCTGCCAGCAACTTCTTTGGATCGATGAAGGAGCGGTGTGTTTACCGCTCCTCCACCGCTGCTCCCCAATGAAATCAATGGGGCAGCACTGGGATACCGCCAGCAAAATGCCGCTATTGCGGGCGTTTTTATCCCTTTTCTCGGCCGCTAGCGGGGCGTAAAAGCGCCCCGCTAGCGCCCGTAATGCGCCGCTAATCCGACGGTAAAACGCCGCTAAAAATAGCGGCGTTTTACCGCCGACGCTATGGGCGGCCCGGTGTGAATGGGCTCTTAATTCGATTTCCAGGCTGTGGGCGCTCAGTCTGTACAGGCTCAGGGTCTGTCTTTGGGGTCTTGTAGCACCTCCAGGTACAGGGCCAGTTTGTAGTCTCTCTGCAATGACTGGTAAACAGTTCGTTTTTTGGAGTTTGTTAGCTCATTTCTCCATTCTCCAACATGGTTTTTTTTTTTTTGGAGTCATTGATTATGTTTTTTATTTGAGATTTTGTCAGGCCGCATTGTTCTCTCTCTCTCTCTCTCTCTCTCTCTCTCTCTCTCTCTCTCTCGTCTCCGCCCCCTCCTGTAGTTTTCTTCTGGCCACCTGTAGTGGGTGGAGCCTACTGTGTCCCTCTTAGGCCCCTTTCACACGGGACGGATCCGTATTGATCCGCCCCGTGTTTATCCGCTGCTCAGCGGGGATCGCTCCGCTTTCCCCAGCTGAGCAGGCAGATGACAGGGCGGGACCCGCACACTGTGCAGGGACCGCCCTGTCAGATCTCCGCTCTCCCCTATGGGGGATCGGAGGAACACGGACCGTCTGTCCGTGTTCATCCAATCCGCTCTGCAGACGGATAGAAAAATAGGATTTTCTTCCGTCCGCAGAATCGGACGAGAGCGGAGGCGGACAACATCGGGTGTTAGCGGATGTACATCCGCTGACACCCGCTATCCCATGGGGATGCATGTATGTCCGTATTTCATGCGAAAACGGATGCATGAAATACGGACATACGGTCCGCACGTGTGAAAGGGGCCTTACAGTTCTGCTCTCTGCACAAGCAATGTACAGCACAGTGATGTCACTGCTACATTTACATGGTAATAATCTGGGTTTAAGACAGGTGATGCACACAAAGTAGATTTATATCCTTTGTGGCTATTGAGGAATGCATTTAATGTTTTTCTGCCTGTATTTATTGGATGTATCTGCAATTTTATTGAAAGCTTCTTATAGCAAATAATTTCCTCTTATCTGTTTAAGTTGAAAATCAAGAAAGTTTCATGCTGTATACACATTCAAAATAAATCCATACATGGGAGCTGTTTTTTTACCTGCCAAAGAATATATAATTGTGTATAGACACTCTTCACTATAAATAGTACCAGCAGTTCCCATTTCCTGTAGACGAGTCTCATTATATTTAGCACAGTTGGACAAACAGAATCCCAGTGACTCTGGTGATATGTTTTTAGACTTTATTAGGAAGCGTACATGAATATAGAGTATATGAAATACTAAGCAGACATCACTGTTTTGTGTCTATCTTTTTTACGTTGTACATTTCCTGCTTGTGTTTATATACTATGAGTCTTAAAACTATTTGGTTTGTTCAACTATTTGCCATTCATAGTTTTCAGTTTTAAAAAAAGCCTAAATCCATGTAAAGTCATTGTTTGGAATTTTCTCTCACAAGTAAGATGTACATGACTATAACTAGACAATCGTAACAAAGGTTAGCATGTAGAAAGATTATCATTAAAGAAGTCCTGCCAAAGGACTGGGCTTTTCCTATGGCTCACAAGAATGCTGTTAGTTTTGCACTCCTCTGACCCATTTTCAGCAGAGAGTGGACTGAAGTCCGCTCTCTGCTGATGTCCGAGTGATGCGTGACCAACCAGCTCTCTCCTCTCCCCGTCTGACAGCTAGAGCGAGCGGAGATTTCCCCCGTTGACTTTAGTCGGAAGGAGGCGAGAGCTGATTAGGATTAGGATACAGAGCGGATAGCATGAAAATGTACATGTTGCAGCAGCAGGAGGGGCGGGGGTGGGCACTGCCATGAGCTGACAGGTAGGGAGGGGTGGGGGGAGAGCAGACAGGAGACCGCAAATGACGGAGGCACGTAAACTGACCACAGTGTCAGGGCTCAGCAGCCATGATGAACTGGTCAGTGAACAGAGGGGAGGGTAGAAACTGGCTCGGTATTTCAGGTTAATACAAGGAGGTTTTTTAGAGTAACAAATGCTTTAAATCTGACGTGTATGGTGCTACTTTAGCATTTAACATCAAAGCAGTATTAGGGCTCATGCACACTGCAGCTCAAAAAAAAAAGCTTTTACAGGCATTTAAGCTTTTGTTTCAACTTGAATAAGCTTTGTGCTTTTCTGGGCTCTTTTGCATGTTTTTATTGAGCTTCTTTGCACTCCTTTGAGCTTTTTTGAGTATAAGTTTTTTTTATTTATTTATTTTCATAAGCCCTCCCCTCCAGTTAATTATTTCCTATTTATTTATTTTGTGTGTTTTTCGAGCCTTTTTATGCTCATTCGTGCTTTTTCGCACGTTTTTGGGCACTTGGGCGAATTTTCTGTTCGAAAGCCTCTCAAAAGCGTGAGTTTGGTGAGTTTGGTGGGGGGGGTCTGCCTGTAAGAGCATATGCCTGTAAACACCTTAAAAAGCCATAGCGTGCATGGACACATTGGCTAACATGGAGGGGAGTTTCCAGGCAGAAAAAATGAGAGCTCAAAAGCCTGTAGGGGCCGATTCTTTAAGGCTTCTTTGAGCTGCAGTGTGAATGAGCTCTTAAACCCAAAAGCAGATTGCAGATTACCAATTCTTAGCTGTGATGGCTGCATTTGTTTTCTTTTGTTTTCACCTGGTGATCTAGTCAGTAAGCCTGTGGTCACAACAGGTAGGATTTAAAGTAGTGCGATTGAAGGCCTCATTCACAGGGGTACCGTCAGTTTAGCCACATTAAAAACGTATCAGTTCTTATCGGTTGCTTCATCCGTCTTCCGTTCCGTTAATATCCGTTCTCATCCGTTAATGTACACGTTTACATCTGTTTTTTTTCATCCATTTTTGTATCCGTTTACAGCAGTTTTTACCGCAGTAAGGAAATTACCCAGAAAGCATTGCTCCTCCCATACAGATAAAAAAAAATTTAAAAAAATTATTTCTTCAAAACGGATCTTAACTGATCGGACATTGACGGACATTGTCAGTTAATATCTGTTTTCATGGATCTGGACATAGCCTTGGACGTTAAAAAAAAAGATAAAATTTGAGGTTAACGGATGGTAATGGATGGTCATCCGTTTGCCCATAGGAATGCATTGTCGTCCGTTGACGGATGGAAGAAAAACGGTCAGTCCTTGTGAAAGGGGTCTAAAGCCCGACTTCAACCACTACTTCAGCACTACTTTTGTGAGATTTATAACAATTTGATAGACTTCAGGAGGAACAGTGATGTTATGAACAAAAGTTTAACTACCAAAGGGTTAATATTTAACTATGGTACTTTCAGGCTCAAGTAGTGCTGATAAGGACACAGGCATGATTTGCAGCACTATTTACATTCTAGTCTATGGATTTCACTGAAGTCCTGAAAAAGTAATACATGAACTACTTAAATCGCACTACTTTAAATCATACATATTAAGATACTGCCATAGAAACACATTGGATGCTACTTCATATATTCATGATATAGCCGCTAGCAATAATCAGGGCCTGATTTCCCACAAGGCCACCGGGGCCAGGCCCTAGGGTGGCAGTGATGCAGGGGCGGCTGCAGCGTCGCTCCTGCGGTGACTTCTCTACTTTTGCGGCCGCCCCCCCCCCCCCCTCCACACGTACTGGGAGGCCAGCTTGCCCACACACTTCCATCTTCACGGCTACTTTCCAGCAGTAAAAATGGCGCCCGTGAGGTCACTCAGGTGTTTTGTCAGATTAGGTGACCCCCGGTGTGGCCCAGTGTGGAGCTCCATGACGTTTGGGATTGGCACCAAACGTCATGATGCCCGGTGTGGACGGGGCAACTTTGGATTGTTGGTGGATATTTTGACTCTGTGTCTGGGTTGTGTTCCTTCTGATCAGAGTGTGAGGGAAAGTGAGGGGAACCCAGGGCTTCTGTATACACAGCCTACTGAGCACAGCATCCTCACAGCACAGGGGGGTGGCCATCCTTCATAGCTGTGAACCTGGATAGTTCCTTCTCACTACACAAGACTACAAATCCCAGCATGCTCTCTTCTCCCTGGAGTCACAGGTGCAGTGTTCATCCCCCGATCGCTGCCTGTGTCCCTGTCAGCCCCCTGCGATCAGCGCCTGCGCCCCTGTCTGCCCCCCCCCAGCGGTTAGCCCCTATCAGCCCCCCCAGCGATCAGCACCTGCGCCCCTGTCAGCCCCCCCACCCAGTGTTCAGCGCCTGCGCCCCTGTCAGCGCCTGAGAATGGTTGTGTGTGGGGGGGGTGGCGGCATTGAAGGACCCAGCCTTGGGGCGGCAAAGGGAGTAAATCGGGGCCTTGCAATAATCGCTGTCTCTCGGCGGGGGGTGGCTTCAGCCCCCCCTGGGAGAAGACAATGGCCCGGCAGGAGGGATTCCAGTGTTGATGGGGAAATCGAGCTAATTTCTTTCCTCAAAAAAAATTTGTTCCGTGTATGGCCGGCCTAATACTGGAGGTGTTACTGGCCAGATCAACAGGTGAAAACAGAGAGGAAAAAAAACTCTAAAAAAACCCAAATGCAGCCACATCATCTGATTGGTAAGCTTCAGTATACAACATTTTGTGGGTTAATTCCGCTTTAACTGTTTACCACTCACAATCCCTTTTTATAATGTTCCTCATGCCCTGCACTGAGAATATGTGGATAAAGGTCAATTGGCAGAACTAGCAGCTGTCACTGGCATCTCACAGTGGCCAATCAGAAATGTTCCAGATCATGTGGTTACTATATCACGGTGATCACCTGGCATTGTTGTATGAGAAGTCTGGAGTTGGCCGCCTGAACTGTCATGTCTCATACAGAGAGAGATCCTGTGACAGGAACAGTCAGCTGGTTGTGGCTATTAAAGTGCAAGGCAACCTGTAAAAAAATAAAATCATCTTAAGAGATTATTATAACCTTTCAAAGTGAACAGTGCATTTTTTTCACATTTTTTATTTGTCAGCCTTTAATGAAGAAAAAAAAAAAAATTACACCAAATAAAATCCATATATGTTTAACTAAAAAACCAGGGTAGACCTTTTTAGATGGGCAGTTTGGCGACAGAATTATAATCCAGTTAACCCACTTATGCAGGCATGGCCTAATTTGCCCCAGGCATCGATGTATCTGTGACCACCATCATAAAGGAATTAAATCGGCCTTTCTCAACCTTTTTACCCCGAGGAACCCTTCAAATAATTATCAGGTCTCTGGTAACCTCTGCTAAAAAAGATTATACCTACAGCTTCTGCTACATTAGCATTATCAATAAGTTGCAGAAAGTTTTGAATAAAAGAAGTATGTGGTCTAACTAGCGTATGTTTACACACCGGGTGTATCATTAATTTAGTTATCTTGAAATGAATAACAAGTGCAGAAAAGAGAGGCAGACCATAAAAATTGTGGTTGGTGGACAATGCCGATGGGGCCGACTATCAAAATACAGTAGCTGTAGTGGGAGATTGGTGGATCCTTGATGTTTAGCCCACGGGCTGAATGAAAAAAGTCAGCGTTTGGCCATCCTAAGGATCCAAGATTGAGAAACACTGGGATGTGATAGCTGTGGCCAATCACAGCATCACAGTAGTAAACAATGAGTCGTGCATGAAAGCCATTCAAGGCAGTTCAAAGATCAGTGATAGAAAAGTCCCTATGGTGACACTGAACTACTCTAGTGAGAGCATGTGCAAAAAGGAAAAAAATTACATACTTTTTTTTTTTTTTTCTCTTGTCACCTGTGTCAATATCCCTGATAACCTCTACATAAGGCATATGGTGACAGTATGTAAATAAAAAAGTGCAATAACCTTTTTTTATTTAATTTCTTAATTTTTCAAAAAATTGTGACAAATTTACAACTTCAAAAGACTCGCCATATGTCTTACTAAATACCTCAGACTGTCTACTTTTTAAAAAAAAAACGTCATTTGGGGGGTATTTATACTGTCCTGGCAAATTAGGGCCTTAAAGCGGTAGTAAACCGCAGTTGAGGGAAAAAAAAATAAAATCCCCTGCAAGGCAATGTCATAATGTGCTAGTATGCAAGTTTAGGGGATATTCACAGTGCCTTAGGCTTGCCTGTAGGTACAAGTGGTAGAACAGAGTTTACTACCACTTTAGGAAACGAAGGGCATTAATACATTGGGGTTGATCGATTTTCAAATTATATCAAAATAAATATTATTCGCGATTTATATAGCGCCAACAGTTTACGCAGCACTTTACAATGTAGAGGGGGGACAGCACAATTACAGCAGTACTGTCTGTGTATGTATGTATGTATATATATATGTGTATATATATATGTATATATATATATATATATATTTTTATATATATATATATATATATATATATATATATATATATATATATATATATATATATATATATATATATATATATATATATATATATATATATATATATATATATATATATATATTATATTAGTGTTTGTGGACTCTCTAACTTTCACACAGACTAAATGATATACGCTGATTTGGGTTAGTTTTTCCTAAGAAATGTAGTAGAAAACACAAATTTTTTTTAACCGAGAAGAGACACTTTTTCTTTTTTGCTTCTATATAGCCAAATAAAAAGCACATGATGATGATCTAAAAGGTCTGTTTGTGTAAACAAAATGATAAATTTCATTTGGGTACAATGTTGCATGACCACGCAATTGCGACTTAAAGTAACGCAGTGCTGAGTAGCAGAAAATGCTCTGGTCATGAAGGGGGTAAAACCTTCTGGAGGTCAAGTTGTTAAAGAGTAGATGGAGGAAGAAAAACTAGATGTCCATGATGTAATGGCATCTACATTTAGTGGTCAGACGAGTGACATTTACTGTATATGTGAATGTGAAGCTATCTGTCAAATCTACAAACTGGTTGAGGTTGTAACCCAGTCTCTCAGCCCTCTTAGCTGCAGTCTGTGTGCTTGTCTTTATCATCTAAATATAGTCTTTTTAAAGCGTGTGTTGACCTTCCACTGCCTTCTCACCTTTATCTGTCAAATCAAGCGTCCTTGTGTAGTCTGTACAAAGAGTCATCAGTTCTGGGGCTAAACCTGTTCTGTTTGCCTATGAAGAGCTCGTTATGAAGGAGCTCACTGGCTGTATTCAGCTTGAAGGCAGTGAAACAGTTAACCCATAGGCAATGCTTTGTGTATATACAGCCCCTAGGGTAACAGATGGGTTAAACAAGCGCCTACAGGATTTTCCCCTCCATCCATGAGTGGTTTATGATTGTGTGCAGTAAGCATAATGTGAGTGAGCTGTAAAGGATTGTCCTGTTCAGATCTTTATATGAATCATCCAGAATCGTGTGTAATGCAGTTAATCAGAGTGAAGTCATTTATTGAACCTTTCCCATATAAAAATACAAGCTGCTCAGTTTTGCAGTGTCAGTCATTACATAGACTCTGGAGAAACACACAAAAAATGCTCTTACCTGTCCCAGTGCCTTCATATCCAACACATGCCAGGGTGTGTCTGATGCTTGCATTCCCCATCACGCCCATCTCCCAAACCACAGGTGTTTTGTTTTGTTTTTTTTAATTAGTTTTTATTAGGAAGTAGTATGTATAAGGTACAATATACAGTATAGAGAAGAATTAGACATGTTGACGAGTGAACCTCGTAATCTACATAACAAACGGTTAACCAAATGTGCAGGGTTATATATGCAGATGGATATTTAGGTACTATCGGTAACATATATCGAGGTCCAAGGCACTCAGTGCTTACCAACTGATCAAGATCGATAAAGTTTTCATCAAACATTTGGTATAGGCGCCTGTATCTTCCCTGTAAGATTCCTCTACTTAAGCATAAAACCTTGAGAGAACAGAATGAAAAAACAGAATAGGAGGGGGGGAGGTGAGCCCGCCTCGGTCCAAACTCCTTTAAGCAATACATTCAGCCAAAGACACATTACTTAGGTTGAGACATAATTTCCGCGTAGGCCCAAACCACAGATTTATAACAAACCAACATATACTATGATAGTAGAAGGATGGTCCAGCCGTTGCACACCTATCCCGACCACGTAGTTGGCAGGTAAAAGCAGCCTCAGCTTGCTCCATCTAAGCCACGTGCCCAACGTGTTTCGCCCCACCTGGGGCTTAATCATGGCAGGGTGAAATGCGCTGGGGGTGTGACTTAGATGAAGCAAGCCGAGGCTGCTTTTACCTTTTAACTACACGGCTGGGATAAGTGTGCGGCGCCCGGAACAACCCTTTACTAACATAGCGTGTTTTGAGTTGGGACAGACTCGCTCTCAGCTCGCACCCTTTTCCAGAATCAACCTACAGTAGCCTGAGCGGGGACCCCTAAGCTACATTCAAACAAACATACAGTATATGTGTATGTATGTATTGCCAACTAAGCCACAGTGTCACGCTTTATTATATTCTTACCAGTAGCACTTGCTATTGCAACCAGCTATAGGTAACTGTGGGCCTTATAGCCCACCAGAATGTTCAGTGGTTTCTGGTATTACAGAGCTGTAAGGGGCACAGTGATAGACATTCGGTGGTAGTGATGCTTTATAAAATGACCAGGCATTTTGCATGTCTGCACTGAGATTAATATCACCATAAGCAGGCTTCCAGCCCTTGTAAAGTTGACATAAAACTGTGTCACAGCTTAATTTGCTTGATGTTATCAAGGTCTCATTCTTTTATTAGATGTCTTCTCCACGGAGGAGAAGGTGTGTGAAGTGCGCTGTTATAACTTCCAGAAGAGCCAACCCCCTATGCTTCTATGATGGGGAGATTGCTTTGACAAGCCAAGAAGCTTTCACTCTCAGTGGTAGAAGAAAAGAGAAAAGCAGCGCTGGTCTCAAATCCCTGAATAAACCTACCAAACTGATGTCTAATATTGTGAATATTATTGATGACTGCCATAAACACAAAACCTAAATCTAAATACAGTGCAAAGCTGTAGCTTTATAATAGAAGATGCAAACAAAGTGCAAGGTGCTCATAAGACAAAAATCATATAGTGACAATAAGTGATCAATACAATTAAAAACAATGTTTAGAAAAACCTTTTGGAACAATTGAAAAAATAGTCTATTAATAAAGTGATCCAAAAAAAATATGAATAAACTTAATCAATCCAAAAACTGTGAATCTCAGAGATATCAAATGAAAATGGGAACTTACCACCCAGTGTAATCCTCCACCAGTCACACTAAACAAACTCACCACAGTTAATGGCTGGTAAAATTATAAACCAGCAACTGCACCTTTTTAAAGTGTTACTAAAACCACAACCGTAAAATCTGTCTGTATATGCAGCTTTGCTTGTTCTACTCCCTGTAGAACATAAGGGGTTAATCCTCTGCATTGTGTAAAACGCAGGCAGAGTAGCCGACCTGCACATGCTCAGTTGTCTTTTATGCTGGAGAGAATGTTTACTTGTTCTCAAAGCTAGCCAGGTCACATGATATTGACATCACACGTGGGTGTGTATACAGGCTGTAGTGAAAATCTCCTCCTTCCTGAACTCTCAGGACCGGAGAAACTGCGCCGTTTATCGTGTAACCAGGATATACAGATCATCTAAAAAGGTATATAGTGGCGGTATTTTAATGTAAACATTTATAAGCTGTGTTGGTGTGGGGGGACAGGGGGTTTGGGGGAAATGGCGGATGAATTATTTTCGTATTGCTGGGTTTAGTAACACTTTAAGCAATCCTATGCTTTGATCCACAACGCTGTTTCACTGCAAGCTGTCCTCTCGACCTTGCCACCACGACCCACATGATGATGACGTCGGCCACTCTCAGTGATAGGCTGACATGGAGATTTTTCGGATGGGAAAATTGCGATTAAGTATTTAACATTCAATTCTGCATTTTCCTGACAGCTGCATGTCAGCCTACCACTTTGTTTCCACATTGCAAGTCGCAGCAACAACAAAAAATATTGTTCCTGCACTATTTTTTGTGTCTTCCTTACCACATGAGTGCCAAAGTCTCAAGGAAGTTGTTCTCTTTGTCTTCTCTTTGAGACTTTGGCTGCAACTTCAGGGGGTTTTGTGAGTTCAATAATGTGTCACACCCTGTATTGTTCTGATTGGTCAAAGTCTCACTGGAAGTTGCAGCAGTGTGAACCAAGCCTGAGGTTCTGTTCACACCTAGGCGTTTTTGGGCTGTAAGCGCCCAACAAAACAAATCCCATTCATGTTCACATCTGAGCAATTTGTCATCTGAAGCAAAATGCCCGAAGCTCAAAGTACAGGAGCTTCTTTTTTGGCAGATTACCGGTGTTTTCTGCTTTTTACATTGGTGACCTTTTGACCTGTACAAAATAGCGGCAAAAATCGTGCGACTTTCTGCCTGAAAACAATGCCTAGGTGTGAACAGAGCCTAAGCCTCGGTTCACACCAGAGGCGGCACGACTTGCAGGTCGCCTCACCGAGTGCACGGGCGACTTGCAAAAACGACTTCTGTATAGAAGTCTATGCAAGTCGCCCCAAGTCACCCCCGAAGTAGTACAGGAACCTTTTTCTAAGTCGGAGCGACTTGCGTCGCTCCCCTTAGAACGGTTCCATAGCACAGAACGGGAGGTGACTTGTCAGGCGACTAGGTCGCCTGACAAGTCGTCCCAGTGTGAACCGGGGCTTAGGGATGTGCTGATGACCACCATTTTCTATATTGGACTGTTTTAAATAAACGTTCCCTCTTTACCATACCCTCTTTTTTTTTTTTTCTTTTTTATTTAATTGATCCATGAACCTTTGTCAGACTCCATCCATAAATTTGCTTTACATTTGTTTCACTAATTTTGGGAGATATTACAAGCAATTTGGCCAAGGAACTGTTAAGTGGCAGAACAAAAGCCGCATGGTATGTTCTCCAGCTGTAGGAATAAGTACCTCTGTGTAATCTGGGAGCAAGCATGCCAGCTGCTTCATCTACGGATGGCTGTCTGTTCATTCTTTGTACTAGTTTAGACTGGAGCTGGTACAGTAACAAAGACACCTCTGTAGTTTTGTGAATTCTTCTGTCTCCTAAAGGAAGGAGCCATTTTTACACCAACCTTTCCGCACACAAATATTTTACTCATTTTGAAGAAGCATGTTTTTGCCAGATCATCAAGGTTGTTTATGTAACTAATGCAGGCTGTAGCAGCAAGTTCAATTCTACAGATTAGATTTTCCAGTTCATGTATTATTTATAACCCTGTTTATTGTGTCATGTGCCTCAAAAACAGATATTTAAAGCAGAAGTTCACCGCCCTCCATGTTTTTTATGTTCCTTCACTTTATTTTTCCCTGGTCTTATGCATAATTCAAACACTTGCCTGGCTAGCGAATCCAGCTTTGTTCCGCTGCTGTTACACTGGATCCCAGGTTTCCATTTTCCATCTGGAGCCAAACACGGTGCAAATTTGGTTGTGGTTTCAGGAAAGAAGTTTGCATGATCCCCCCCCCCCCCCCCATCAACAGTGTTGACAGGAGAATCCCTCCTGCTGAGTAATTGTCTTCTCCTGGCAGGGGGGAGCCACCACCGCTGGGAGAAGACCATGATTATCGCTAGCGGCTATAGCAGCTGCTAGCAATAATCGCAAGAGAATCCAGCAGGCTGGTTGTACATTCAGCCTGCCCAATAATGGTTCAAATCTCGGGCAGTTCCTGCTGAATCGACCAACATAAGAACTGTGTATGGCCAGCCTAACCCTGGTCGAAGCAGTTTGGCCCCCTGATGATGCGCTACCGAGTCCGTCGGCGTCTCTTGCCGCTGTCTGAAAACTGAAGCATCCTTGGATGTGTAACGTGTATCCTAGGACAGTGGTCACTAACCTTTCGGACCTCACGGACCACTAAACTTCGTTTTGAATCCTGCGGACCACTAACCTGACTTTTACATGGTAGAAAGGAAATGCCGCTCACCAAGCCTCTGGCCCTTATGCAGTTGCTGCCACCCTATGCGATTGAATTCAGATGTAGGCTCTGCACAAGTCTATGGCAAGGAATAAATCCTGGACTGTCGCACTCCGAAATAAGGCATCTTTATTATAAATCGTTAAAATCCAACAAGTCATCTCATTAAGACAATACAGAGAACAATAGCCAACGCGTTTCACATCAATGGATGCTTACTCATAGCTAAAGTATTTAAGGAAAAATATACATATAAATGAATTTTACATGCCTTATACACACAATGCTCTGGCTCTCTGCCCCCCCCCCCCCACTGCATCACACTGCTGCCTTATATACACAATTCTATGGCTCTGCCCCCCCCCCCACACTGCATCACACTGCTGCCTTACACACAATTCTACGGCTCTGCCCCCCCCTCACACTGCTGCCTTATACACACAATGCTCCAGCTATCTGCCCCCCCTCACACTGCTGCCTTATACACACAATGCTCCAGCTATCTGCCCCCCCCCACATTGCATCACACTGCTGCCTTATATACACAATTCTACGGCTCTGCCCCCCCCCCCCCACTGCATCACACTGCTGCCTTATATACACAATTCTACGGCTCTGCCCCCCCCCCCCCACTGCATCACACTGCTGCCTTATACACACAATTCTATGGCTCTGCCCCCCCCCCCCCACACACACTGCATCACACTGCTGCCTTATATATACAATTCTATAGCTCTGCCCCCCACCACACTGCATCACACTGCTGCCTTATACACACAATTCTACGGCTCTGCCCTCCCCACACTGCATCACACTGCTGTCTTATATACACAATTCTATGGCTCTGCCCCCCCCCCACACTGCATCACACTGCTGCCTTATACACACAATGCTCCAGCTATCTGCCCCCCCCCCCCCACATTGCATCACACTGCTGCCTTATATACACAATTCTACGGCTCTGCCCCCCCCCCCCCCCACTGCATCACACTGCTGCCTTATATACACAATTCTACGGCTCTGCCCCCCCCCCCCCCACTGCATCACACTGCTGCCTTATACACACAATTCTATGGCTCTGCCCCCCCCCTGCATCACACTGCTGCCTTATATATACAATTCTATGGCTCTGCCCCCCACCACACTGCATCACACTGCTGCCTTATACACACAATTCTACGGCTCTGCCCCCCACCACACTGCATCACACTGCTGCCTTATATACACAATTCTATGGCTCTGCGCCCCCCCCCCCCCCCTACACTGCATCACACTGCTACCTCTTACACAGATTCATCATTGGATCTCACCTCCTTATCCAGCCATGTGCTTGAGCTCCATGCTCCCTCCCGCAGTCTGTGGTCAGCGCTGCCATTGGAATGTCACCTCCTTCACCTCGTGCTCTCTGCACTACTCCTAGCCTCCCTCTGAGTTCACAAGAGCCGGAACTACAGAGGTGGCATCGGGTATCCATGCGCACTGACAGCGCAGATTGAGAACACTACTGGAAACAACATTGGGCGGTATATGCCCCCTGGGGACAACCAAAATTTTCTCATGGTCCACGGACCACTGGTTGGTGTCCGCTGTCCTAGGAGGCTTCAGAGCGCAGGAGACGTTATTCCAGCTTAGAGAATGGCAGCCTGGAGGCGGGGCAAACTTAAAGAATAAAAGAAAGTAAACAAAAATTATTTTTACATTGCTGTAAGGGGGAGGAGTGAAATTATGCCTAGCTCATTTAATAAGTGGAGATCTGCTTTAAGGTGGTTCTAAACCTCCGATATGAAATATGAACAAAGAATTTCCCTCTATAGTGTGTACTTGTCAAGTGTCATTTCTGGCTGCTGCATCATTCTTCTGCTATCGGCATAAATCACTTCAAATTTTCCTGACACCAAGAGAAAAATAGTGGCAGGGAGGGAGCTCCAGTCAATCGATAGCCTATAATCACTTGGTTCCTGTGAGCTGTGTGGAGGGGGGTCCTTTTCCCTCCAATCATCTCTCAGATCTCTCCTCACTGAGCTCTGCAGAGTGTAATTTCAGCTCTCTCCCCCCTTTTTTTTTTTCTCTTGAAAGCTCAGGCAAATTTTATAAATTCTTTGAATGTAGAGGACAGAAGGCTGCAGATAAACAGGTAAAGCTTATGTAGGAGGATTTGTTTCATTTCTGTGCATCACCTGAGTTTAGTCACTTCACTGGGTATATGGAAGGGTTTACAACCACTTTAAAGCTTAAAGTGCTTGAAATCTTTACTCATGTGACAAAAAAAAACATTTTACAATATGGAAATGTAAGTTATTAATCATTATGAGCTTGTTTAAAAGTTCAGTAAAGCAGGTCACACCATCGCTGTAGCTTCTACAGTGATGCATGGACCTGCTGATGGGCGTATTCAGTGCATCTGTGTGTTTTTGTTTAAAAAAAAAAAAAAAGTTAATGCATTAAAAGAGGTGTGTGTGTGTGTGTGTGTGTGTGTGTGTGTGTGTCATTTCAAAAAAACAATCATACTCGCCTAGGTGGATGCAGCATTAATCTGATGCTGTATTTGTCCCCCACCGCTTTTAAGACCGAGAACTGAGCAATCAAACGTTGCTAAACACTCAGTTCTCAGTCTTCAGTGAACAGCCAGTGACTGGAGTGCCAGGCTGTGGAGGGGGTAGAAGCAGAATCTCTCCAGTCTGGATCGGCTGAGTAGGCTAAAGTCCGCTGTCGGCTGAATCTGGGTCACAGAAGTGCAAGAACTAAGCGCACTCCTGTGACCCACAGGAAAAGTAGGGTCAAAAGAGCTTTGGCCATACTTTAATTATTATAGAACTGCATTTATTTTTTGTATTTTATATATATATTTATAAAGGTCTATACTTCTGACAAAAATAAAGGGTAGCTAGGGAGGAAAGAGGGAGAGGGATTTTGTTCCATCTTAGGGACAGTTGGAAGCTAAGATATTGTGTAACATTTGTCAGTATGGTTAAAAGATGACTAGACATAATCTGTTTATAATCAGTTTAATGTGTCTGATCCACGTAGGTCTGGATATTACAAATTCCACTTTATTAGACATCACTTTGCTTCATACATAGAGATGGGGCCTTGGGGGCTGCTCTTATACCACATAGCACTTCATAAAATCTTGTACAATTCTAGTAGCTCCTGGCTGTATATGTAAAAAAAAAAAGGCCTACAACACTCGGGGGAATTTTATAAGGATTGTCTGACAGCCTGCTATGGGCTTTATAATTCATGCACTGCCTGCTGTCTATCACAGAAAGTGCTAGAGAGAGAGTGGACCTGATGAGGAACTAGTGTCTCCGCTTGCCCATCAGGCTCCACCCACTGTCAGCGTCTCTATTTGTTAGGAGCCTGTCAGCTGTGAAGCTAACCGCATCTTTAACAACCAGTGACAGGTGGGAACGGGGGTGGGTAGCGGCGACAAACTTGCTGAATGCCACACTGTCATACAGAGACGGGCACTCTGCCTGTCTCTGTACCCCAACATCGAGTTGGTCCTTATTACCTGCAGTTTCGTAATCTATGAACTGAAGGTAATTAAGTTTGAATTTGGGGCAGAAATACGACCACTTTGTAAAAATGTCACTATTAAAGCCCAACTCTGGGCGAAAAAAAAATGTTTTCCCATGCAGTGGGGCTGTGCCCGCACTGCACAGGTCAACTACTCGATTTTGTTTAGGGATCTACCAGTCTTGTGCTTGTTCCTGATCTCCTCACACCCACGGACCTGCTCTGGATGTGAGGACATCAGGAACAGCCCACCCCTGGATCATGGGGGAATGCTGTTTGCAGGTGAAATGGAGAATTGGGTGAGTATACAGCTTTCTCCGCTCCCCTGGACAAAATGAGCAGTTGACCTAGGCAGTGCAATCACAGCCCCACTGCATGGGAAAACTTTATTTTTTTATTTTTTGCTCAGAGTTTGGTTTTAAGAACTACCTGTATCTGCTGCATGTGCTGGTAAAGCTATTGAAACAGTCGGCACATATTTTTGAATCTGGCACAGACTATTTAATACTGCCATAAAAGTGTCGCTTTCGCAGCAAAAACTCTTGACGCCTGTAAACCGGTTTAGATGTTTTAACACTCGGTGTGCATGAGGTCTTACTGTTGGTATTCATTTAGGTATTTTACTTTCCTAAAGGAGATCTAAAGTCACAGGATACACTGTCATTTTATAATATCAGTAGTGTCATAAAAATACAAACAATAGTTATTTTTGACAATCCTATATAAGCTTACTTGAAAAATCTCCTCCTTTCATGTTGTGAGAGTTGCCTGTCTGCCGGTCATCTTTCCACAAATTCCTGGATTCCCAGCATGTTTTATGACATCTCCTCTGCTTTTTCTTTCAATTTCTAAGGACTACATGTCCCATGGTACCTTGCCTGCAAGCAGTGATTCCTGTACTGACTCCGCCTCCTCGACCCCCTCCTCCCAGCAGCTCTGTAGTTCAGGAGGCAGGCTCTGTTAAATGTGTGACACAGAAGTGCCTACTCACAGGGCATCGTGACTATGAAGTCAATTCAAGGAAGTTCTTCTTCTCAAAGTACTTTTTTAGGATTGATCAGAGTAATAGGAGTAGACTAGAAATAATTGAAATTTAATGTGGGAATGAATATAGAATTTTAAATTTTAACCATAGATAAGCTTTAATCCTATTTTACTATACCCGGGGTTGAAAAACTACATATTACACCCTCCAGGCCGTTCTTCAGCTTTTGCTTGCAGAAAGACTAATAAACATGCTTATAATGGTGACCTTCACATCTTACTTTTGTGAACTTGTTTCCTTAATAATAAAGTAACTTGACATGATGCTTTGTTGGAATTTGTTACCTATACAATAATAATGATGATATGGTGTCTGGGACTGCCTGGCAACTATTGCAGACTCAGTAGTTCCTTCTTCTCTGCTCCAGGCAGAGCTGTCTCCCACATGTCTACTAGATCAGTGTGCAGGAGTGACCCTGATTCACCCTTTATTATACCCACGTTTCTGGCCCATTCTCATGCCCATGAAATGAGGAATGTGATCCCTGTGCTGGTTGTTATTGGTTCTCTAGTTTACTTTATTACAATACTAAACCTGTATTAAAGAGTAACATTCTGGCCTTTATTTCTTGTTTGTGTAGATAAAATAAAACCAGATGTTCCAACCGTTTTAACACATCACTGATGCCAGGAATATATTGCAGACTTTCTGGCAGTAGACAGGTTTTTGTGAGTCGTGGTCATTTTTCAATTGCATAGTTCAGCTTAGTGACTTTAGCAGTGAGGTTCCTGTGTATTAGAAATGCTCTCCTGACTGATGCCTATGCCAACTGCTTTTTGTTTTTTTATTTTTTACTAGATTCCCTGGATGAATTCTTTGAGTATGAGGCGGAGGACTTCCTGGTGTACCTGGCTCTACTGATTACAGAAGGGCGCACACCTGAACATTCAGTAAAAGGCAGAACAGAAGGTCTCCACTGCCCTCCAGCACAATCTAGTCAGCCTGAACCCAACAAGCATGAATGCAGTGATAAATTGGCCCAGGTGAGTCAGTTTACCCCAATGCCAGCACTTGCAATTGAACGTGTGAATTTTCTAAAAAGGCCTAATAACTAGGTCTTATTAAAAGGGTCTAATTATAAATAATAAGGCCTAATTGCACTGAATTTCTGTTAAGTGATGGAGAAAAAAAGTGTGAATCTGTTAGCCACAATCGCACTACTACCGCCATTTCATCGAGCAGATTGTTCTGGATCCCAACCGGCCAAAAAAAGTTTTCCCATGCAGTGGGGCTGCGTCCGCAATGCACGTGTCAACTGCTTGTTTTGTCTAGGGGTGAGGAGAAGCCCGACTACTCGCCCGTTCCTTCGTTCCATTGGAAAAAGGTGCTTCCTCATGGTCCAGCACTGGAGCCCGCTCTGGGCTTGATGACGTCGGGAACGGTCCACAACTCAAGACTGCTGGAGCGCGGGGGAGCTGGGAGGATCAGAGGATTAGATAAGTATATCTCCTCTCCTCTAGACAAAAACCAGAGCCCACTTCATGGGAAAACCTTTTATTTATTTTTATTTTTTCCGCTGGAGGTGGGCTTTAAAGGAGAAGTATAACCAAAGGTTTTTTGGCCATACTTTACCTGTGGATCACAGAAGTGCATAGTTCTCCTATGGATCAGCCGGTCCAGGCTCGGGAAAGATCCCAACCATAGGGTTGGGATCCACCCAGATGCCTGGACCGGCACCTGGCTCAGCCTCTCAGTGATGCCCTGAGAGCCTGAGCAAGCCCCTCCCGTCACCTCCACAGCCCAGTGAGCGCTGGAGGGGAGAGCAGCTGACTGACAGTCACTGCTCTCTGCTCAGAGTTGAGGGGAGAACTGAGTGACCAGCAGTGCTTGATCTCTCGGTTCTTGCTGCAGAGCCTGCGGGGGGCAGATGCTGCATCCACCTAGGCAAGTACAAATGTTTGTTTCTGTTTTTTAAATCCTAAACTTCTCTTTTAAATTACTTGGGCAAAATGAAGAAATATGCCGGTTCCATGTTTAAATCTGACATTTTAGAAAATATTTCTTTATTATTTACCTGTAATAGTGGATATCCCATGTCCTGCAAGCTGCTGCTTTATGTAAACAATCTTTCTTCGAGGCTGCATGTGATGTCCCACACGTCGATCTTCTGGTGCTGCAGGGGTAGCGGCAGTGACTGCAAATGTCAGTCTTTCCCAGCTTGCCCACATGCCCCTTTCTGCCTCTCCACCATTTACAGAACTTGCACTATTATTGTCGCACAGTGCAATATGTTCTGTAAATGAAGAAGGAGCTGATAAATGACAAAATTGCCTCTGCTAATTCACATTTATGGCTGGGGAGCATAAAGGGGTGAGTGCGCTGTGCAAGTTCGTCATACTTTCAGTCGCTGCTGTTAATCCTTTAAGCATCAGAAGAACACCATGCAAGGCAATATCCTACAGCATTGGTGAAAGATATTTACATGAAGCAGCAGCTTGTAGGACATGGGATACACACCATTACAGGTAAATAATGTGTATGGTGCTGCATTATATCCTCCAAACAACCCCCCCCCCCCCAAAAAAAAAATACAAAAGTTCAGCTTTCATTTGAGGTGCATTATGTTCTTTACAGGGAGTTACAGATCTTTAGTGTACCATGATGTAAGTGCTGGTCACAGCATGCAAGTGTTCAGAAAGAACGTAATGGTTACATAGTTAGCCAGGTTGAAAAAAGACACAAGTCCATCCAAAAGAATGTGCAAATGCATTGTATCGCGCTATATATATATATATATATATATATATATATATATATATATATATATATATATATATATATATATATATATAATGGGGAACGAGAGAGGATAGTCGACATGTCTCTGAAGATGGTACTCATGATGGGCAAGCGTTTGGAGTTAGCTATAGGCTGCTGCTCCTGAATGTTGTGCAGGATGGCTCGGATTGCATGGGCTACGAATAAGGACAGCTTTGTGGGCTCCTGTAAGGCCAGAATTTGTTGGATGCCAGCTAAGTATAGTCTGATGGTGTTGTGTAATAGAGCCAATTGTGTGTTGCAATATGAAATGAAAGCTAGAACGTGCTTAGTGTCTGGTGACATTGCCCCGTGGCAGGATGCCAGAAACTTGCAGAAGGTGTTCCAAGCTGTGTGGTAGGCCTTGAGTGTGTTGCAGAATAAGGATTGATTGATGAGCTGGGTCGCAATGTGAAGGTGCTGTTTAATCCAATGTCGGCCGAAACCAAGGTGGGATAAGAAATTACGTTGGGTCGGCTCCGTGTTTCTGCTGAAAAAATTAGATAAAATGAGACAGTGCGTCTGGTGCAACGTTGCACTTGCCCGGAATGTATGTGCAGTGCACATTGAACTGATGCTGCAGGGATAATTGTACCAGCCTGTGTAGGAAGCAGATAATGGGGAGTGACTTGGACCTGCCCTTGTTAATGATATCGGCCGTGGCCTGGTTGTCGGTGGCGAAGGCCACCATTTGTCTGGTCCAGGTATGGCCCCAGACCTGAGCGGCTGCCACGATCGGGTATAGTTCGAACAATGAGACTGGATGAAACCGGGGATTAGGATTATCTCTGGAGGCCATGGCCCTGCAAACCAATGATGGCCAAAAATTGCAGCGAAGCTGCGGCATCCGTTACTACCGGAGGTGATAGAGGTGATACTGACGGTACAAACATGGATATGCCATTCCAGCTAGTAAGGAACTCATCCCACATGGACAAACTGCTACTGCTGTTGTGTCTAGACTAAGGGTTTGATCGGGTCCTGTATTCCTGGGGAATAATTCTCATTGCGAAGCTGAGCATCCCTAAGAGGGATTGAAGCTGTTCCTTAGTACACCCCTGTGCTTGGGTAAAGTCATGAAGAACTGACCTGATATGGGCCAGTTTGCCGGGGGGCAGGCTGGCCTGCATGGAGCGATTGTCAAGGTTGACCCAGAGGAAGGTGATAGTGTGCTGGGCCTTCCACTTTGGGAATCTCAATGTGCCCATAGCAGAACACAAACACCTCTTAACCTATCTAGGTCTACTGGGGGCATGCCGGGCTGTTCGATTAGCAGGAAGTTATCCAGATAATGACCAGCTGGCACTGGACTTGGTGCAACAGGATCCAAGTGAAGGACTGTGCGAAGGTGTCAGAGCCATGGGCTGCTTCTAGAGCCGAAGGTCAATTTAGTGGCAAAGTAATATGACTCTTTCCATTTACTGCTGTGACCAGCACCAGAGGGACGGTTGGAGGGGTAGAAGCTTAAATGCGTCTGATATGTCGGCTTTCGAGAGCCAAGTGCCTGTGCCTATTTTGTTAATGGCCTGAATCTCCATGTCAACTGAAGCATATTTCAGGGAGAATTAAGGAATGCAAACTCGGGATGTGGGAAGAATGAGACGCAGACAGGTCTTGCACCAAACAAAGTTTATTCAAAAACTTGCCCTTGACAACTCTCCAGATGGTGAAAGGGGGCTGTGGGAAGGGGCCAATGATGAAGCCTCGGTCAAGTTTGACCTGTAACAGATGGCCTGTTCATCTAGGCTGCTGAGCAGAGATTCCTGAACTCGTGAGTTGTGTGGGGTAGTGTGGAAACCTGCTGTAAAACCTTGGATAAGGAAGGCGGCCAGTGAGGGAGTGGGGTGTGAGGAGGTAAAACCCCAGCCATAGGACAGCTACTCGGCCTAGTCGGGACATTTTCTGCTGCTTTATCTGGCATAGGGTTTTCGGATGTGCCCTATGACATATGGTACAGATATGGAGCAGCCGGCATTGTCTGTAGTTGCACGATCCAAAATTAAAGTTATTGCAGATGGATGCTCCCTCTACTGACAGAATGGGGCGTCCAAACTTTTCCACCCGGGGCAAGCCCTGACCTGTACCGGAGTTGGAGAGGAGATGGAGAGGGCGTCTAACTGCTATGTTGGCGCACCAGTTAATGTTGTGGGTGGACGACTGGCAGCGCAGGGTGGTCAGCGTAGGCCGGCGAAAGGGCGGCAGAACAACTGTGTCAATGAGGCTCCAATCTGTGCCTGCTTGGTACTGCGTGAACCTGGCTGCCGCTTTGGCCGAGAATGAACGGTGGTAATCATAAAATGAGAACCCCCTGTACTTATAGTCCAGGTCTATCACCATGTGGAGATAAAAATCCAGCTCTTCCCTCCTGCTGGACCTTGCTGAGCACAGGACATCCCTCACCATCCCAAAGGTCAATGCAGACTCTGTAATGGTTAGTTTGCGGTTGAGCCTGGAGTCTTTGGCCTTGAGGACACTGATATGTCCCCCCAGGCATATGATTTATTCTCTGCCAGATCGTGAACCGAAATGAGGAAGGAAGCAAGGTTGACGTCCTTGCCGTCTAAAATGTCCTTCCTGATGCTGGCTAGGATCAGGTGGGCTGGGAAGATAGTAGAACTCTTACCTCTCATACCTACCAGAGAGGGTGTCGGGACTGCGACTGAGTCAGGGATTGCCATAGCCGGATGTCCTTCCAAGACTGCCACTCTGGTTTGGACATCAGTGACTGTGGTGGACAGTGATGACACCATGGAGAAATGACCGAGGATATGGACTGAGACGCCTGCTGGGTGCTGGGCCCGTCTATCGCAGGCGGTGGGACGAGGAGCCTGAACTGCTCGACTTTCATTGCTGTAGCTGGGAAGGGTACGTCCCTGTGCCTTAGTTCCGCTGTTTACTTGGGGATGGTCCATCCCCCAAGGGACTGCACGCTGCCGCTCTCTGAAATCGTAGAGGGTGACAAAGGGGCAGATGTGAGGTCTTCGCTGCCGGCCTGTGATATGGCTCTGGTTGACTTGTGCCCTAGTTGCGAAGTCGATCGAAACCTGTAGTGGGGGCAACATGAAAGTCCAGGTGTTTGTTTTTTGTTTTGTTTTTTTAATGTCTTGTCTATGTACACATTTTTTATTTTAAATTTATTTTATTTTTTTTACTTGGGGAATGACGTCCAACCTGGTACAAGATGGAACTACCTGAACTCGACTGACCTAGAGGAGAAATGACAGGCGGACAACGATGAGTGGCTCAATTACATGCCATTTGGAAGTGAATGAGTGGCCGGGTCGTGCAACTTTGAGATGCGTTTATGATGACTACAAGGGAAACCTTATCGGGAGGTGAACGATGGCTAAATGAACTAATTGAAACAATGAATGGAATTTGAAGGAAAATGGTTTTGAGAACAGTTGGTCTGAAGCTATGCAGGCGATGTGCCGCGTTGCGACGGGATTTGAACTGGAGTGTGGGATGAGCCATACTGTGATGTCCGTCAATGACGTGATGAATCGTACAGCAATCTGAATTAAAAGTTAATCTTTGATTCGCTGAGGCGACCGACATCGAACAACTGTAGAGCATATGAGACAGAATAAAAGAAATGAAAAATGCACGAATGACCCGACACAAAGCGACTTCCGTACCTAAGGAGAACATGACAGACCATATAAGAAATAAGACCACTGAATGATTGATTGAAGTGATGGTGACACGAATCTGGGTGCTGTTACTGTGACTGTACAGTGAACCGAACTGGACTGTGGAGCATGGAATGAAATGAGATGGAATTACTAAAGGAGCTGACATGAATCGGTGTGTCGCTACTGCGACTGGGTTCGAATCGGAGTGTAAGGTGTATGAAGTGAGTGAAATGATTTGCCATGTCAGAGGCACGAAACGGTGTGTCGCGATAGCGACTAACAGCGAACCTGTCTGTGGAACATGGAATGATAAGGTGAGACGACTAAAATAAGTTGACATGAATTGGTGCATTGCTGACGTGACTGGATTCGAATGGGAGTGTAAGGAATTAACAAAATGATTGCCATGACAGAGGCGCGAGTCTGTGTGCCGCGATTGCGACTGACAACAAAACGGACTGTGGAGCATGTAACCAATTCAAACCTGAGTGAAGGGTATGTGAAATGCAACAAATTAAATGTTTTACCATGACAGAGGCACGAATCGGTGTGCCGCAATTGCGACTGACAACGAACCGGACTATGGAGCATGGAATGCGATGACTAAACCGAGCCGACATGAATCGGTGCATCGCTGATGCAACTTGATTCAAACCGAGGTGAAAGGTATGCAAAATAACAATGGATGACAGACATGAATCGGTGTGCCGCGATTGCGACTGACAGCGAACCGGACTATGGAGCATGGAATGCGATGACTAAACCGAGCCGACATGAATCGGTGCATCGCTGATGCAACTTGATTCAAACCGAGGTGAAAGGTATGCAAAATAACAATGGATGCCATGACAGACATGAATCGGTGTGCCGCGATTGCGACTGACAGCGAACCGGATTGCGGAGCATGGCATGAGATGACATAATAAACTAGCTGGGATGAATCGGTTAGTCGCTGATGGCACCACTGGATTCACAACAGAGTGTAGGGTAGCATGCAGACTAAATTCATTGAAGTGATAGTCGGCCTATTTTCACTTAAACACTGTCTATGTGGCGTGTAACAACAAAGTACGAGAATGTACAAATGAAACCGATGAAAAAACGGCGTTTGTGCTCACAAACTGAGCCACGACTTTGTGGTTTTTCATGAGGCTAAATAATGCTGCATAGGAAGACTTAACGAATGACTCGTGAGTTCTGTAGCAGGGTTTTGGTGATACGGGTACCGGGCAAACAACGATGCATGAACTGAAGAAATTATATACAAGTCCTACCTGTCACAGTTGAGCAAGACTCGATCTATGAAAAACCATGAACGGAGAACCGAAAGCCTCTGGAAGTTCAGACACACAACTCACAAACACTGAGTGAGTTGGGAAGAGTCGACCTAGTGACGTAATGAATCGCGCATCGGAACCGACAAAGACCACAGATGAGTGGGCTGCTTAAATACCCCCCGGACTCCTCTCATAAATTCAGGCCGCCATACTGGAACTTCATACATACATACATACATACATACATGCATGCATGCATACATACATACATACAGTATTTATTTGCGTCATGACTGGGTTTATGCTGCAATGTACATATTCAGTATAATTAGAAATTAGCAGTCTGACTTATGAAATTATATTTTACTCCTTTTTAGTTTTACTTGCTTTGTCTGAACCTTACACTTTGGCTGGAGTGCAAAGGGTGAAAGGTCATCTGAGGTTTGACAGCTGCTGCCTCAAACACCACATATGGAGCACTGTGTGTGTGAGGTCAGGAAGCTGAGAAGCAGCAGCCATCAATTGGTGGTTTTTATTGAGTTTAATTTGTTCCAGAAATTATCATTATACTGCAGGTTGCCATTAGCACTGAAATTCTTGTAACTGAATGATAAGTATTTATTTAAAGCTGAAATCTGGGGAAAGTAGAAATTCAACTTTGAAGTAGGCTGCCTTTTGGCACTAGTCCTCCCGCTGACGCCAAGGATGGGGGCACTAGTCCTCCCGCTGACGCCAAGGATGGGGGGCACTAGTCCTCCCGCTGACGCCAAGGATGGGGGGCACTAGTCCTCCCGCTGACGCCAAGGATGGGGGGCACTAGTCCTCCCGCTGACGCCAAGGATTGGGGGCACTAGTCCTCCCGCTGACGCCAAGGATGGGGGCACTAGTCCTTCCGCTGATGCCAAGGATGGGGCACCATCCTTTCTTCTACTGACCACAGACGCCTACGTAATTTTTTTACTCCCACTGATCACCAAGCCCGAGGCATTTTCGGATCCATCTGGCCATAGTGGACCACTGACCCTCCTAAAGTTTGAAAGATAGTAAACTGGTCCCAGCAGCCTCTTATGCTTTAGACTGCTTTCACACGGAAAGCGCTAAAGCATCGCTCATTTTACCTGTGCTTTAGTTCTGTTTAAGCGGCGCTTTTTTTGTACCACTTTTCGGCCGCTAGTGGAGCACGTTTAACCCCAAAAATATGGTTAAAAACTCCCGTTTTGCAGCATTTTTCTTGCTATTCGAAAGCGTTGCCTATTCATTCCAATGGGAAGGGCGTTTTGGGAGCGCTAAATACAGCGCTCCCAACCCACCCCAAAGATGCTGCTTGTAAGACTTTTCGGAACGTCCCGCAATCACACCGCTCGGGTGTTAAAAGTCTCACTGGAATGAATGGGAGGCGGTTTTGCTTAGCAGAGGCTATTTCCAGTGCTAAAGCACCTGAAAACTGCCTCAGTGTGAAGGGGGTCTGAGTGCTTGTATGCCCTCTGATGTCATCAAGACTGATATAATGAGGAACATTTCACTGCTGGAGTGTAGGGGAGCACAATCTGCCAGGGGAGAGGAGGATCAGGTAAGTAAAAATACTTTTCCCTTCTGCTAGACATAAATGAGCATTTAATGCTTGCAGTGGGGCTGCCTCCACACTGCCAGGAAGTATTTTTTTACTTTTCCCAGAGTTGGGCTATAGAACTATTTTATTGTCTGCGCTAACTTTTTTTTTTTTTTTTTTTCCCCTCCTGTAGTGTCGTGAAGCTAGAAAAACTAGGTCTGAGGTCACCCTGCTGTGGAGAAATGATATTCCCATCATGGTGGAGGTGATGCTGCTACCGGACTGTTGCTATAGCGATGAAGGCTCTGGCACAGAAGGGAATGTTTTAAATGATCCTGCAATGAAACAAGATGCCCTCTTGCTGGAGAGGTGGACCCTGGAGCCAGTTCCCAGACAGTGCGTTTCCTTTTTTCCTTTACAGTCTTTGCTAACGTAAACTGTTTACAAGCTTGCCCTGGCTTCTTTGTTTCTGTGTATTGGATTGTTCTTGTGTTGTGGTGCCAAATACTGCCGCAGGTCTTTTAAATGATTGCAAATGCAGAAAGTAAGAATTTACTGTCATAAATACCCATTTTAGTCATGGCAATTTAATTTATTTTTCTCAAACAGCCATGAGAGCATCATTTTGTCTAAACTTCAGGAAAACTTGTTTTTGTTTTCCAGCCTCTTCTCAGGTTCTATCAAAATTGTGTGACATGTAACTAATTACAAGATTCAGCCCTGTAGTAAATCAGGTGACTAGGGAGTGATTACATGAACACAGAAATTAAAGTGTAAGTAAACCCCCCTATCGTTTTCAGCCAAGGAAGCTGCCATCTTTGCCTCTGTTTATTCTACAACTGCCATGGTGCTGCACATGTGATCAGTTATGACACCAGCCATTGGATGGTTTGACAGTTTGGTTGAGAGCACAACCAATGGGAGTGTTGCATTTCTGGCACATGCCGAAAATGAAACTGTTTTGTGGATGGGTTTACTTCCGCTTTAAGTGGATCATATTTGTATTGTTTTGTTTTGTTACATTTTTTTCTTCTTTTTTTACTTGCTCTTAGTATATTGAAGCACATTTAAACCCAAGATAAAACATTTAATCTATTGCAGCATGAAACTCAGATAGAATAGAAATAGAAATAAACCAGAATGAATAATCTAGTTCAATATAGCACTAAGTGCATGTATATCCACTCATTAATGTGTCACAAAAAAAAAGCAAAATATTATATACCTAAATGAAATCACTTCAAAACTAGTTGCAATATTAAATGTGTACATGAATCCCCAAAAAAGTAATACAGGGGTATATTTGGTTTCTATAAAACTTAGACTGATTTTGCACTCTCCAGCTTTAGCAAATTAACCCCAGTGTCAAAAAAAAAACAAAAAACCAATTGTAGCAAAGCTTCTTTCTTTACTCTTGAGTGATGATGACCAAACATCCACCCTTAGGCCCCTTTCACACGAACGGACCGTCTATCCGTTTTTCATCCATCCGTCAACAGACGACAATGCATTCCTATGGGCAAACGGATGACAATCCGTTACCATCCGTTCACCTCCTCTTCCGATCGTCTTTATTTTTTTGATCCATCGCACAAAGCAGATGGCACACACAAGGACAAAGCAAGGACACAGCAAGGACAAGTCACTCACTGAAAACCCGCAGTGCAGCATGGGAGGAGCAATGCTTTCTGGGTAATATCAAAGCCACAGAAACTGCTGTAAACAGATCAAAACGGATGCATAAACTTATGTAAGCGGATGTTAACGGAACAAAAGACGGATGTAAACAGAAATTAACAGAATTTATAATGGATGAAGACTGACAAAGCAATGGATAAGAACTGATACATTTTTAACGTGGCTAAACTGACGGTGCCCATGTGAAAGGGGCTTCATGTACACTAGCCTACACTGGCAGCTCCTAAACTTGTGTTTAGGAGTTTTTGGCTTTTTTTTTTTTTTTTTTTTTTTTAGCTAAAGCTTCTAAACTCAACTCCATAAAAGCCATGTGTCAATGTACACACAAGCTTTTAGTAGTTTTGGAGCTTCCGCTTTTAGGTGAGCTTTAACCTCCCTCTCTTGAACACATAAAAATCACGTTCAGGATAGGAATGTTATGACCACCGGCCGCGGGAAAATGCAAAACCGTGCCACATTTTGCTGCGGTAAATGTAGGCTAGTGTATACGAATCCTTAGAACTCCAAACCAAGCACCATGTGCTGTCCTCCACCCACATGGAGCTGCACTCACCAGATATTGCCACGCTTTTTCAAATATGACCATCGCACTTACGAGATCCTAGAAAGATTAAAGCTGCCTCTTCAATCCATAGGATTAAAAGCCTTTTATTAAAACAAAACAATTATACTCACATTTAAATTGTACAACAAAGCATATTTAAACCCCAGAATATAAAAAGGAAACTATTGCAGTTTACAATTCATTAGATTAGTAGAACACAGCGCTAAGTGCATATTTATCCACTTATTAATGTGTCACAAAAAAGGCAAACCTATATATTGTATATTCAGCTAAATTAAATCACTTCAAAACTAGTTGCAATAATAAATGTGTACATAAATCTCCAAACAAACTCAAAAACTAATACAAAGTGATAGTGTCGAAAAAAAAAGGAAAAAGAAAAAACAATTGTAACAAAGCTTCTTTCTTCACTCTTGAGTGGTGATGGCCTAACATCCACCCTTAGAACTTCAAACCAAACACCATGTGCTGTCCTCCACCCACATGTATCTGCACTCACTCACCAAATAGTATTACCACGCTTTTACAAATATGACCATTGCACTTATGAGACCCAGCAAGATGAAATCAACCACTGAGCTGTCTGTCTTCTGATGTTTAATCTCTCCACTAGTGAGCATACAAAGGAAGAGGCCATACATAGTGTGATACCATAAGATTAAAAGCCTTTTATTGACACAAAACCATTATACTCACATTTTAAATTGTATAACAAAGCATCCAAATTGTCCCCCAGTGGACCACAGCAGTGAGTAGCGACCGCTCCTGTCTGTCTCACACATTGCCGGCTGCCCAGAGAGGAGACCCAGCCCGATGCACAGCTGAATGCCGCTGATTAACACTCACAGAGGGAGGCTTTAGTAAAGCTGAAGAGTGCAAAATCTGGTGCAGCTCTGCATAGAAACCAATCAGCTTCCAGGATTTACTGTCAAAGTTTAATTATACAAGCTGAAGTTGGAAGCTGATTGGCTACCATTCACACTGCGCCACATTTTGAGTGTCCCAGTTTTACAGTTTTAGTAAATCCCCCCCCCCCCCCATCCCCCCCAAAGCCTGGTTCTGCGCTACTGCATTTTGTCGGTCTGACGAGTTTCAGTATGCGTGTACCAAGCTTAGACTCATGTCCGAACATGCCTAAGCGCATCCCTACTTACCAGTAAATGTACCTATCTTATTGGATCCACACTTTTATCATACCTCCCAACTTTGAGATGGGAATGAGGGACACCTATTAGCAAAAGTATGTAGGCTTAGGACACACCCCCAATTAAAGGAGAATTGTATGTAAAAAATGATTGGTTAAACCCACAAGTGCTTTTTTACCACTGCTATTCCTTTTTGAGGTTGGCTTTTGGAATTTACAAATGCAGCAATTTAGAAACTGGATGTAAGATCTAGCACTGTAAAACCCTTTTTGATCGATTTAATTAGTGCATTGTATATACAACTATATAGATCAGACCAAAATGAGGGACTTTGTTCCAAATGAGGAACAGTCCCTCAAAATCATGGACAGTTGGGAGCTATGCTTTTATATATCAACTTATATAGAACTATACAGAAACAGACTGCTGCATCCAAATAGACTAGAAAAAAACAATTTGATTTACTGTAGATTGGGCAAAGCTAATTACAGCAGCTACTTTACTTGTACATTGCTTGCTCATTCTCTATCTCTAAGAGCCTGCAGACTTTCCCAGCATGCGGTATGCTTCTGGTTAAAGTCACATGCAGTGTTATTATCTGTCATGGTATTGGATACACAGGGAAAGGGGACAAAATGTTCCCCGTGGTATTTTTTCTTGAAATGTTTGTGTTTTGTAATAGTACACTGTAATGAATGTTTTACTTGAGTTGCAGAGCAGAATCCATTTTTACATTGTATTACAGGAACACAAAGTATATTTATCTGTTTTTTTTTTCACCAAGTGTAATGTTTTCATATATTAGGAGTGGAGATCGTTTCATTGAAGAGAAGACCTTACTGCTGGCAGTCCGTTCCTATGTTTTCTTTTCCCAGCTGAGCGCCTGGTTGAGTGTCTCCCATGGGGCTGTACCACGCAACATCCTTTACAGGTGAGTCGATCCTTTTTTTTTTTTTTTTTTTTCTCTAAGAGACCCAAATTGTTATGCAATGAATTGAAACTTATGGTACCTTTTACCAAAATTCACATAATCTGAGCATAGAATGCACATGACCCAGTTTGCCACAGATGCAGGCACAAGATTGTACACGTTATGCTAATAAACCTTTCTGATAATGCTTTTCATTCTACTGGTCCCTAATGCAAATAAATACGCAAGCATTAGCTTTCCTTTCCTCAACAAACAGCATGACTTGCAGATGACAGCATGTGAGTTATGATTTAACTAGTTTAGCAGTCATCGCAAAGTCCTGAGGTTTGCATTTCTGGTCCAGGCCAAAAGTCCAAAGGTTTCCTTAACTAGTCATACAGATTGGGTACTAAGATCCCCTTTAAGGTATGTGCTTTCTTCTGTAATTTAAGAAAGTGCTCATATCCCTACCTGCATTACTTAAAGGGTAAGTGCACCCCAACACTAAAATATCTACATCTACAGACATCCATGATCTAACACTAACCTATCTAACCCTGTAAAGAACAAATCGTTATACATACCTTTTTTGAAGCTGATCCGACCCGATCCCACGCTGAGCTGTCAGCTGCGGCTTTGCTGTGCAGGCGGGTTCAGAGGACACAGCTGACAACGGAAGCCCCATAGTAAGTCTATGGGTGACATCACTCCCTATTCATTTCACAGCCGTTGTCGGCTGTGTCCTCTGTAGAGCTTCCGCCGCTGGAGACCGGATTGGATCTGCTGCAAAAAAGGTATGAATACTGATTTCTTCTTTACAGAGCTGGATAGGTTAGGCTTAGATCGTGGCTGTCTGTAGATGTAGTAATTTTAGTGTAGGGGTGGACTTATCCTTTATTTGTCCACATGCAATTGCTGTAGTGTTTTAGATTTGGCCAAGTTGTGCATTTAAAAGTACAAATCATCATTCAACTCCCAGAATTCTGCTTCTTGCAGTATATTTGTCAAATGTTCCACAGCTGCATTTACAATTTGGTTTTATGTTAAAGGGCTGAGGAGTTTAGAGGGTGCTCCTCTAACTAGCTCTTTAAAGCGGGAGTCCGGCAACCAATCTTCTTTTTTTCTTTTTTTTTTTTTTAGGTCATTGAGACACTTTGCTAATCCCAAAATAATACTCAGTTTGGGTGTACTATTTCCACCTCTGGATGTGATGCTGGCTGTTTCCATCTTGCTTGTGGGCATGTGAAGCCCGCAAGCATTGATTTCCTGGATGCGGTGAATGCTGTTCATTCACAGCTTGTTCACACGCATGATCATTGTTTGCACACTGAATCTTGGGAAGCCTGACACTAAGCTCCCAGGAGACAGTGCGGAGCCGGGGAAAGGCAATAAACACGCCTACTCCCATGGGAGGAGAGACAGGAAGTGCCACAATAAAAGTACAATATAAAGGTAATTACAGAAATAAAAAAAAATTTTGTGCGGCATTTGAACATTTATGCAATTAACTGAAGGGGGTAAGATTTAAGTTAAAAATTTGAGTGGCACCCCGCTTTAACTTTAAGCAGCCATGCCAGCACAGATTGCTTATCAATCGTCCATTGTTGCAATTTTCATGAAACCAGTTAAGATCAGTGATGTGCAGGAAATAGCTGAAAAAGGCATGAGTAAAGCTGGCCATACATAGATGAGAATTTGGCTGATTCAGCAGGGACCAGACAAATTTCTATCTATTGATTAACTTTTGTACAATCGGCCTGTCAGATTTTTTTCCCGAACAATTCATGCTGCCGGCTATAGCCGGCAGCACTAATGATTGTGTTCTGGTGGCAGGGAAGGCTTCTTGCCAGCAGAATGCAGTAGCGCTGCGGGAGGGATTCCCCCATCAATACTGTGTTGATGGGGGAATCAAGACATTTTCTTTCTTTCCACCTGTGGTGGAAGGAAAGGAAATTGCATATTTAATAGAAAAAAATTCAATCTTTGTTATACCGTACTTTAGCAAATCAAAGGTCAAAGAGTTAGGGTTTAAAGTGGAAATATACTCACCTTGCCAACGCCAACATCTTCACTTGGTCGTTTTCCGGGTTCAAGATCTTTGGCCATCTTCATTAGCAGGACCAAAATGACTCGACTCTAGTTAATGACTGCAGCAGTGTATTTATTCCAGTACCAAGACATGCCAAAAACAGGCACGTAAGTTTGTTTTATTCCCAGAAGGGACATGCCATGCTCCTTTCTCTATATAGGCTCTGCCTGCTTGCTATTTGTTTTTTCCTGCTACAGTATAGTTCCACTTTAAGATTATTGGCTATTTCATTTGTATACTTATGCATTAATAGGAAGCTTTGGAAATATTTTATATGTTAGGGCTCTTACAAACGGGTGTCCAAGCCCGTTCAACATAATTGCCTGTGCATTTCCCCCAGGTACAGTGTACAACCTAACATTTGAGTGAATGGCTGTGCACTGCTGTACTCGTGTATAAGGCGGTGTTAACATAAACACAAGTACAGCATTTTTGCATACACCGATACTCTGTACTCAGGATCTGCACTCAAATTATTTCACAAGTGAAATTTTATTTGCTACTTTTTTTTCACCATTTTTTATAAAATAGGCCTAAAAAAAAAAGAATAATTCCATCGTTAATTGTCTCTTTAAAAAAAAAAAGAAAAGGGAACATAGCTGCTTTCAATCCAAGCTCAATATGCACATCAACAATAAGATCATGAACACAAGCTTGTAGCACTTCCTTATCAGTGCACTTTTTCCCCCCATGTGTACAAGATAAGCTGTGTCCTCCACCTCCAAGATAGGCCTGCTGCTGCTTGTTTGACCTGATTATTAAGTGACCCACTTGGTGGTCCATCTTGCATAAGAAGTTACAAACCCATCCTATTACTTTCTTCATAAAGTTGCATCTCATCACCCAGATGACAAGCTGTGTTGGCAGGAAATAGACATTTTCTTCTTTCATGTTCCCTAACAGCTGATGTAAGGTTTTCTTATCTTTGATGTGCACACCAGCTAACCTTGAATACCTTTTACAATATGTGCATGATTCTTCTCATTTCCTGTTTTTTTGTTTTTTTCGCTTACTGAAGCCTAAAGTACAAAGTATCACTTTAAACCATATTTAAAGAAAAATTAAATCACAAATTAACAGCAGATGTTATATTCAGAGGAAGCACAGTTGCTTCACATTTTTTGTCTTTTTCTTCCTTCTGGAAGCATAGGAGGATCTTTATAACCCTTTCCACCAAGCCAGAAATATTAAATTACAAGAACTACATCCAGTAAAACAAAGGAAAAACGATTTGACTATTAACCAGCACTTTTGACACTCTTTTTATCTTTAATTGTCAGAGTGAACCTGATTTTGTCCCCAGGCAGCACAGCTGAAAGATACACACAGTGCCCTACCCCAGCCAGGACATCAGTAAGATTGCAAACATCACCAGTGCTTGCCACACCACATCTACTCTTGCAACAGTGACCAATCTCTGCCTCCAAAGTCTACTCCACAGATCTGCAATTTATGTAGCTTCCCAGGCTGTCTGTAATGAGTTTGGCTTCACTCACTCTGCACCATCAGGTGGCTCAGCAGAGGCAGTACAGCAGCGGTGGTTTCCTCCGCACCACATCTTTGCAACATAGGAAACACCCCGCCGCTGCTCCCCCCCCCCCCCCCCCCCCCTCAAACCAGACCTCCAGCACATCTCTGTCCCCCTCAGCAGGTCACAATCACTAAATGCAATTATCACTATAGCTATCAGACTCATTATTAGCACTCCCCCCATCCTCACACAACTCTCCCCCTGAGCTTTGTCCCCACTGCAAATTCCCAATCCTACGGCCCCCCTCTCATCCCACTCATAGTGCACACATTTCTCTCCACCTACCTGGCAGCAGACACCACCCCACCTGTGTGCAGCATGTCCCTTCCCAGCCAGCACATCTCTGCCTGCACCCCCCTCCACATGCTTGCACTGTGCCCTCACCCCTAGTTACAACAAATGCATTTTTCTCTGGAAAACTCACTGTGCATATGTCTCCCAAGATGCCACACTCCTGCTCACAGCATGGCCACTTGCTCCTTACAATCCACCCTCACCCTCTTACAGTGCACAAGTTTCTCCGACAACCTCAGTGACCCCCTTCCTTGTGTGCACATCCCTTCTCAGTCAGAATGCATCTCTGCTGCTCACAGTGCAACCCGTCTCTCCACACTCGCAGCACATTTGCATCACCCCTCAGCACACACCATCTCAGCTATTGCTGACAGACCTATCTCTGTGCACCACCCAGCTTACAGCACCCCCCCTTTATAATGGACATTCTTCTCTATCTGCCTCATTTCCCCCCCCTTTCTTGACACACATCCCTCCATGGCCACCTCCTCTCTCCACTGACACATCTTTCACCTGCCACCTTACTCCCTTCAGAGCATGTGTCAAACCTCTTGCATACTGTGATGGCCTCCATGCTCCTCTCTTGCCATGTTGCTTGCCACCATACACTTTTCACTCCTGTCCTGCACATATTTACTTCCATACTATCTGCATTACTCTACATAATTATTGCTACCATACTCCTCACCATCACATACAACCTGCTGCCATATACTTCCCACTCCTCTACTGCTCAGACTATACACCATAATTACGTAGTACTCCAGATCATACCGCCCACCCTTATACACTCCGCACTACCTTCCTGCACATACCGGTCATCTTCATATCCTCTGTACACCTCTCCTGCACACACTACCCCAAATCATAACCACTGCACTGCTCTCCTGCACACCTTACCCCCTAAAGCTGATTGGAGGAAAGCCCCCCCCCCCCCCCAGATAGTCAGAGACTTTCAGAGCTGTCCGGTGAGCAAGACCCCTTTCACACTGGGGTGCTTTGCAGGCACTATAACGCTAAACGGCTTTCACACAGGAGCGGTGCGCTGGCAGGATGCTAAAAAAAGTCATGCTAGCAGCATCTTTGGAGTGGTGTATAACACTGCTCCTGCCCATTGAGATCAGTGGGGCAGCGCGGCTATATCGCCGGCATAGCACTGCTGTAGCAGCGCTTTGTGGTGGTTTTAACCATTTCTCGGCCGCTAGCAGGGGGGGGTAAAAGCTCCCCGCTAGCGGGCAAATAGAGCTGCAAAATTGACGGTAAAATGCAGCTAAAAATAGCGGCGTTTTACTGCCGAAGCACCCACCGCCCCAGTGCAAGAGCCTAAATTGACAGAGTCTCAAGCATTTGATAGCTAAATGGTAAGGGATGTGACTAAGGCTGGCCTTAGACTGAGTGAATTTCTTTAGTTTCAGGAAAGAAGTTCACTCTATTCCCCCATCAACACAGAGTTGATAGAGGAATCTCTCCCATGGAGCCATTGTGTTCTCCCGGCGGGGGAAGCCGTCCCCACCGGGAGAACACAGTGATTATTCCTAGCAGCTATAGCAGCCACTAGTAATAATCACATGTAAAATCCGGCAGGCTGTTTGTACCCAAGTTCATCTATTGGGTACAAACAGCCTGCTGAACCAGTCCAGATTCGAGCAGTTTATGGCCGGCTTTAGTACTGGAAGAGAAGGGGCTCAGTCACAGAATCTAGGTTTGGTGTACAGCCTAGGCTTAGAATTCAAGCAGTGTCAAAAGTGAAACAGGGATCCACTGGAAAACCAGTACAGGTACTTAAAGTGTCTGCAGTTTAGCACTGTTACCTTAGAAAGTTTATAATACTGATCAGATTTAGTTCATATACAGTATTTGGCCCAAAATTGCATTGTTGAATATGTTGGTGCTATAAAAAAACAATCGCCATAAGTGGAAATCGGCAATGCAACACCTGGCTGTATGTGGTGCGTCCCAGCTATCTTAAGGTAGAACTAGAACCTCCTGGTATAAAGTATACTGTATGTGCTGCAGAGCTTTATTATAAGTGCATCTGCATTTATAGTCTTTACTTCGCCCCCCAAATACCGGTTGAGCTGGTCAGTGAAATCCACCTAATGCAGCTTCCTATGATGATGCTGCATTTCTCTGAATTTGGGGCAGAGTTGCCACTCTCATATAGGCTGTGCTGCCTGCTCCACAGTGGAATGAAATTAATTTTGCAGGGTGTGTTGCTATCAGCATTTCCAATGCCAATTAACAAGTCTTTGGGTTGTTAATCATTCCTTGGTCACATCTAGTCCCACCCAATGCTTTCTGGATTGACCGCACTGCCCCTGCTGCTGAATTGCTCCCATTGTGAGCTGTGATGCCTGAACGGGGGAGCATGTGGGACACAAATAGGGGGTTTAGCTAAGTCGGGGTAGTTAAAGGAATTGGTTGATTACATATACTGTCCAACAAGAGCCTTTTAGTTAAGTATGTAAAAGGGACTAATTGTCTGTCCTCCTCCTTATATATTTACAGAGTGAGTCCTGCTGATGGAGAACTGCAATGGAATTTTACACATACCCCAACTGAGCATGTGTTTCCTGTTCCCAATGTCTCTCACAATGTGGCCTTGAAAGTCAGTGTCCAGTCTTTGCCTAGACAATCCAACTATCCAGTGCTGAATTGTAGCATCCATAGTGATCTTGGCTTCTATGAAAAGAGATTCTCCACGCATGAGCAGAGTGTTCTTCCGCCTCGAGAGCTGAAGGAGAGCAGGCAATATGGTGTCCTCAATTCTCAGCATTCTTGTAGCAAGCAGACATGGACTGTTGGACCTGAAGGTTTAATGCAAGGTAGAACAAGTCTAAGCATGAATCTGACTATTCCTGCCACAAGTATCAAGTTAATATCTGGAGGTGGCAGTGGTTATGACATTGGGACATCTCCATCAAAGGTTCAAGGTTTTAGTATGGTCAGCGATTTAAAGGGAGCTCCACCAGACTCTCCTATTAGAAGTTTTAAATCCCTATCTTTGGTTGATACACCTAACAATCCGCACGCAAACCAGCCAGCCGAGGCCAACCCCCTGATAGGCACCTTAATTCAAGAACGTCAAGAAGTAATAGCAAGAATTGCACAACATTTGCTACAGTGTGATCCAGCAAATACGCACATAACTAATCGTTCCTTCAAATTGCACGACTCCAGCACTATATGTTCTAAAATATTCCGAAACCAATCTGAAGAGGAAAACTTTAACAAGATAGAGCAAGAAACACCTGTCATAAATACTCTCAGTTCAGACTTGAATCTAACCCCTGACAACCTGGATAGAAAACTGAAACCATCTTTAGATACACCCATCACTTCCTCCCGCAACAGTCTGGAGGGTAAAACCTCACCAAAACCACAAGCTAGAAGGAAACTTATTTTAATTCAACCTAATGAGCAAGTTTTCAACTTTCAGAGTTTTGCAAGTAAACAAGCACCAACTGCACTATCTGTATCCACGAGAGAAAATTCAGTCACTTTGCCTGAAATATGTGACTTTAAACAAGATGACCAGACAGAAAAAAATACCAGTAAAGTAACCCACATCTCACACCATAGCATGACTAATGTCCACATATGCAGCAGCAGTAACAACAAACAGACTGAAAACAGAAGCAGGGACTGTTCTCAAAGTGATTTCTGTAAGAACTGTTCACGAAATGTAGTGGCACTGAAAACATGTGGGGTTAGCCAGGCTTTAGAGACTAAATGTATAGAGAATAACACTTTGAAAGCACAAGGGTCTGATCATACTAATCAACTTCATAGTATAGAAAATTATGTCAGTTCGGACCGCGATGGTTCAAAACTCAGAGAGAGCCAGGACAAACTGAAAACAACCCATGATGAGAACAAGGATCCAACCAAGTGTGATTGTGCCAAGCAAGAGCAAGGAAAGGCTGCCAGGAGTTGTTCCAGATGTGACCGTCTGAAAAATAAAGAACAAAAGGTATGTATATACATACAAGTGTGGTTTTAATAACTGCAAAGATTAAGTGCTGTGGCAGCGTAGACCTAGTTCTGTAATGGTGTGTGCCATTTCCTCTCCTTAAGTTACTAGAGTCAGGTATAGTCATTTATTGTCTTTAGAAATCCTAAACTGAAATTTAAATTATAACTAGAAGCAAACTTTTTTTTTTTTTAGTTTTGCTTAAAGAGATGGATTGGAACACCTGTAATTTTTTTTTATTGGTGCCTTTGTCCCTGTTTAGGGAAGTTCACCCTCTCAATTTGCCCTGTTTACCATTATCATTGAAAGTGAAAGTAAAAGAAAATCCCAAATTTTGGGTTGACCCCATAAAAGTAAGAGGGGAACCTTCCAATAGGATCACTAGCTCTGGTGACATGAGGGTCTCAAAGAAATGTCCTTAACCACTTCCGGACCGCCGCACGCCAATGTACGTCCCTACTTTGGGGAAGGATATCGTTGTTATGGCAGCAACTAGCTGCCATAACCCCGGTATCCCCATGTTCGGCCGGCAGTCCGGTACAAGATAAAAGTAGTCTCTACGGCGGATTCGCCGCAAGATCACTTTTATCAGAGGCGGGAGAGGGCCCCCCTCCCGCCGCAAACCGGTGCCCTCCGCTGCTTACTGGAGCAGTCGGCAGTGGCGGAGGTGATTGCATCTGTCCCCTGGGCTGACGTGGAGACGAGTGAGGGAAAGATGGCCCCCGCCCGTCTCCATGACACTGCAGGGCGGAAGCGACGTCAAAACGTCACTTCCGCCCATAGCTCTTAAAGGGCCAATTTATTTTGTATATTTTTTTTAAATGACAACATTTTTTTTTATTGCATTTTAGTGTAAATATGAGATTTTAGGTCTTTTTGACCCCAGATCTCATATTTAAGAGGTCCTGTCATGCTTTTTTTTCTATTACAAGGGATATTTACATTCCTTGTAATAGGAATAAAAGTGACATATATATATATATGTAATAGGAATAAAAGTGACATATATATGTTCAAACCACACATGTAAGGTATCGCCGCGATTGGTAGAGCGAAAGCAATAATTCTAGCCCTAGACCTCCTCTGTAACGCAAAACATGCAACCGGTAGAATTTTTTTAAATGTCGCCTATGGAGATTTTTAAGGGTAAAAGTTTGTCGCCATTCCACGAGCAGGCGCAATTTTGAAGCGTGACATGTTTGGTATCAATTTACTCGGCTTAACATTATCTTTCCCAGTATAACAAAAAAAAATTGGGCTAACTTTACTGTTGTCCTATTTTTTAATTCAAAAAAGTGTATTTTTAAAAAAAAAAAGTGCTCTTGTAAAAAGTGCTCTTGTAAGACCGCTGCGCAAATATGGTGTGACAGAAAGTATTGCAACAACCGCCATTTTATTCTCTAGGATGTTAGAAAAAAAATGTATAATGTTTGGGGGTTCTAAGTCATTTTCTAGCAAAAAACTGTTTAACTTGTAAACAACAAATCTAAAAAAAAGAGGCCCGGTCTTAAAGTGGTTAATCTGCAGAGTTTTACTCTCACTTTCTATTTTGGTTATGGAACAGGAACTGAATGTAAATCTCCCCAATGGGACAAAGATGGCTAAAATAGACTTTACAGGGGTTATAACCCTCCCTTACTCTATCCAAAATGGAAAAACAAGGTCCTATAGTTCTATTATCCACTATTCTATACGTGAATTCATTCTTATCAAGCACAATATCTTGAAGCATGAATATGCAAAACCAATTTAAAATGTTGGACAGGTATTGAAAATGTGCATGCGGATTCCAGCCTACTAGTTTGAATATGGTTAACAGAAGTCCTACCCATGAGCAGACACTATAAGGAAGGCCAATAAAAACCCCTTTGTAATTAAATTTTATTTCATTCCTGGAGTTTGGGCTCTGTGACCACTTTTTTGTGGTATCTGCTCTTAGGCAGGATTTTGTATTTTTTAGCCCTGGTTCACATTGGTACGATTTGACATGTCAAATCGGCGGTAATTGACGGCAATGGCACCGTCCTAATCGGTGCGACGCTGCATTTGAATAAGTAGTTTCTTTACTACTTTTTGCGATTTCGGGCTGCAATTTACATTGACATCTGTGCAGAAACCTGCACAGATGTCTCTGAAATCGCGGCCGAAAACTGGACTGACATGCGGGAGTAAAATCGAGCGAGTTCAGCTCAGTGTGAACCTGCTTTAAAAAAAAAAAAAAAAAAAAGTACTTGTCCAATTTTATGTCTGGTTTTTTTTTTTGTTTTTTAAGAAATTACTTTTTGTACACAAGCACTAGAATATTATAATAGGACACATTGACAGTTTAGAACATAAGCAAATGTACACTGAAAGGTATGGCTATCATATACAAGGGTTTTCAAACGTAAACCGTTTCCCACCCCTCAATTTAAAACCGTGGTGGGTAGCAATTTGGTGAGTGGAACTCAGGCAACCTCTGAGACTAAATTCCCCCACCAGTTTCTTCATAGACCAAGTTAAACATCCTTATGACCATATAACCAAAATCAAGGAAAAGAGGAAGAAAAAAGGAGATTGAGTGCACCATATCCAGCCAATAGAGTAACCATCGTTCCAATCAAGGTTTGACAGATATTTGATCAAAGGATCCCAGGTTTCGTTGAAGGCCAACTTATTCAACAGTGCCGAGAGCCTTTCATTGACCATAATCCAGGATAACTTGGCCTTCAATGACTCAAATGGGATCGTGGGAGACTTCCATGATCTACCAATTCTGGCAGCCAAAAAAAGAATGTGATTAGTCTCCTAGTGTGTCTCGGTAATCCCTCTGGTAAGCGTCCCTACAGAGCCTGCTGGGGAGATTTGACCAGATTCACTTGTGTGCGTAGATAACATTATACAATCGAGTCCAAAACTTTCCAACATGACCACCAGGTATGAAAGACGGATTCTTGCCCGCACCCCTTGAAGCACACGCTTTGCTATTCTTACTGGTATTAACTGAAAAGTACCTTTTTATAGTTGGCCTCTAGAGGTATTGATCTAGGATTCAGAAGCGCATTGAGCAAGCTTGCACCACTCCTCCACCTCCAACCGTTCACTTGATGTCAGTACATTTCAAAAAAATAAACCCCTTCTTTAGGGCTGTTAAGAAGCAATCCTGCAAATATACAGTGCATCCGGAAAGTATTCGCAGCACATTACTTTTTCCACATTGTATTGTGTTACAGCCTTATTCCAAAATAAATTAAATTCATTATTTACCTCAAAATTCTACAAACCATACCCCATAATAACAATGAGAAAGGAGTTTGAAATCTTTGCAAATCTTTAAAAAAAACAAAACAAAAATATCACATGTACATAAGTATTCACAGCCTTTGCTAAAACTGAGTTCAGGTGCATCCTGTTTCCACTGTTAATGCTTGAGATGTTTCTACAACTTGGAGTCCTTTAAATTGGTCTCCCTGCAGGGTAATGTCATAATGTGCACTTAGTGTACACTGCATACTAGCAAAACAGATCCCTCCAGCGGCGCCCTGTCACCGCTGACAGGGAATCCATATTCACCCGATCTTCTTTCCGGGTGCACAGGCTGCAGCCGCGGCATGGCTCTCTCAATGGACTGCATGATGTGACATCACCGGCTGATACACATATAAATATCTCCTAAACGGCGCACGTTTAAGAGATATTTTCTGTACCTAAAGTTAAGCCTTATTATAGGCTTACCTATAGGTAGTAAATAAATTATTCCCACTTTCACCACAACTTGTATAGTTATACTGTCCTGAAGGTTCAGATACAGATAGGTGCTCTTGTACAAAAGTGATTATTTTTCAAACTTCCAGAAAAAGGTCCTTTCTAAGCCTGTATTTTGTGATGGAGAACATCCTGTGTTCTTATTTATTTAACCTTTTTCAATAAGGTTTTGAGCTCTCTAGCCATATCTACCATCCATATATACTTTATTGGAATTGCAGTCAAATAGCCTTTTGCTGCCATTTTCATCATAGATTTTACAGCCTTATGAGAAAATATTGGGCAACTGGTAGAGTCATTCTGATGTCAGTCACTGCTATAAAATCCTATTTCTCTGGCTGTCATAATTATTCAATAGCTTTAGTACTTCTTTAAATTACTGCTCTGGAATAAAAGTTCCCATTAGGAGTGACTTGCATGCTTGTTCTAGGTCATTGTATCAAAGTAATGAAGCTAGGGATGGTCAAGCACAGCCAGACAACTAGAAGTCCTCAATGGCATCTTCTGTGTTTATCCCAGTATAGGATTCCTTTTTAAATGACTTAATTTCTATGTCAAGAAAATCCGAGGAAGTTAGTTGTAGCAAATTGTCTTGAAGAGCATATTGTAAGGGTAGGTACATTTAGGCCTTTCCAGGTGGCATTAGGTGTAAGTCCAGAAGCCAATCCTGAACGGGTGCATTGAGCTAAATGGACTCCATACACAAGCAAATTCATTGTGGCTTTTTTTCAGATGTCCCCATTTATTACGATTGCTCATCCCAACAGGACCCCTGCTGGGCTATACATCTGAACATCTGCCAACCACAGCACAGTTACTGAATATGCATTTTATCCAGTATTCATGTAAATAGGCTAATACATATATTTATATGTTTTGTTTGGATTCAAGAGGAAAACTTTCTTTCCACATATTTGGTTTGGCATTTTTATTAATATTTATTCAGAGAATTTTTATGAAGGCAGGATGGTTCAGTAGTGTAGTAGACTTCTATGTTGAAATGAGGTGATCATCATGCCGACAACTTCATAATAATAAGAGCAGCTGGCTTGTGAGTGGAGCCTGGCCATTGAAGAGCTGGTTGTCATTGAACGAGAAGTCTTGAAACCTGGTTTAGGTAAATTTCTTTGTCTCAGCTCTTTATATCATTATCAAGACATCTGATGCAGCACAGGGTTAACGTTTTGTACACTATATAATGTGTGGGTTAGTTATAAAATACTTCCACAAACTGAGTCGATATTCTAGATGCTTAGTGCCATCATCTGCAACAACCTTTTGCTAAAAATGCTGCAAGTATGAAATAACAGTATAATATTGATCCTGCCAGATACCCAGTGAGCCTGTAACGTCCCGGTGTGTACTAACATTTCTGCTTCTGCTGCACTAAAATCCTTAGCAGTGTTATTTGCCCTTGTCCGTTCTGCTCTGTGGACTACTGAATACTGAATACCACCCCTATGTTATTGAGAGGAGGAGACTTTTTGTAGTCCACCAGAGTAGAACTGGACAAGGCAAATAGAAAGAAGCTTAGGGCATCTCTGGTAGAAGAGCAAATACATTTTTTGTACTTGCAGCATTTTTAAAGAGACAAAACATTTAGGAAATGTGCATGTATTACCAAGATGTACTGCATATTTTTTATTTTAAATAAAATAAAGTCAGCGCAAAAAATCCAATATTTAAAAATACAAGCAGCTGAACACTGAAGGTAAACCTAAAAAACCTTAAAGTACATAGAATGAATAAAGCAGTGCAGCGCTATACCCAGAAGTTCAAATATTACTAATAAAAGTCCCTTTAAATTTAAATCCAAAAGTTGATAGAGAAAAGGTCTCCTCTGTAGTGGTCTAAGTGCTCATGACAGTCCATGCAGTGCTATACATCCATGATTCCACCACCAGCTAGCCAAACCGCTCACCTCAGCATATGGACCCCTGAGCTAACAGACGGGTCAAAACAGCATTTACCACTCAGTGGATAAAGATGGAGACTTGCATGGGCATGCATGGGCAGATGGTCACACGATATAAAGGCAGCACTCAGTAATTGATGATCATGTTCACATGCAATAAAAATAAGAGTACATAGTGCACACTGTGTGGCTAAGAAGATCACATTTATTAAAAGTCAAGTACTCGCATACACAGCACTACACCCTAGTGCTGGGATAAAGGTAAAATGGCATCAAAGGATAACGTCAAGTAGTAATGGTGCCTGCAGTGATGTCGAAGGAGTTCCTTGGACATCACTGTAGCCACCATTACTACTTGACATCAATTACTGAGTGCTGCCTTTATATCGTGTGACCATCTGCCCATGCAAGTCTCCATCTTTATCCACTGAGAGTGGTAAATGCTGTTTTGACCCGTCTGTTAGCTCAGGGGTCCATATGCTGAGGTGAGTGGTTTGGCTAGCTGGTGGTGGAATCACGGATGTATAGCACTGCATGGACTGTCATGAGCACTTAGACCACTACAGAGGAGACCTTTTCTCTATCAACTTTTGGATTTAAATTTAAAGGGACTTTTATTAGTAATATATTTTCATTTTGACCACACATACACGTTAACCATATAGCTAAAACATCAATATATACTTCAGCAACAAAATTGATTCAAAGCATGGCTTGTTCACCATGACATCTTCTCATGTGTTAAAGCAGTTGTGGACCTATTATGGATGTAAAGCCTGGCTGAATCTGGGAGCAGAAGAAAACCCAGGAAAAACCTATTTTTATGGTCCATTTCAGCTGGGCATAGTGTATGCAGCACCATACTTTCACAGATAACGATTTACTGCTATCAGATCCTATTTTGCATGGTGTGTGCCTCCCTTTGATTTTTTTTTTTATTAAAAAAAAAAAAAAAACATGCAACGAAAAAAGGAAAAGATGGCCATGGACACCTATTGTGGTGATAACTAAATAACCTAGCGATAAACTGCTGCCTACAGCAGAAATGGACACCAGGTACATAGAAATTTGAAGGCCAGCCTCCTAGAGGCTATAACCCCCCACACCTGCAAGCAGTCAAAAAGGGAACCCTTTCATATGAGGGGAGTGAGCATTTATTTATGGTTTTTCTAGAGTCCATTTTGTACAATTAGGGACACAGCTTGATGATTATTTGGCAACCTAGGGACATCAAAAGCGGCCCAGGCTGTGGGGCAGTTACACACAAGCACATGCGAACCAGCCCAGCAAAAACAAATTGGGAACCATGGGCTGCTTGCAGAACCTTCTGAATCGACAATCAAGAAATCGGTCTGCCTAATAGAAGTAGTGGCAGAAAGGTTAACTTTGATGGCCCTTGCCACATTCAGGCAATGGGAAGAGAGCTCCTTGGGATGAACCGGTAGCAGGAGCCCCATGTGTAACTTCCTATAGAACTGTAGTAATCAGCAAAAGGACATTGAAAAACTAAGAACAGTACAGGCACCTGACCTATAATGGTGCTAATGACCAAGTGTTCTGGTCTCAAGTGCAGCAAAGAGAACATGGCCCATCAAAATAAAAAAGTGATGAAACCCCCAGAGACTCTCACCAGTTAAAATACGTATTCCATGTTTGAAGATGTACTGTATCTTGTGATTAGAATTGTGAGTTCCTTTCAAAGTAGGAAATAAAGAATCTGGAATGAGACAGCCAGGCTGACAAAGCCAGTGAAGCATGGTGGAAGATCTGTCCATGAGATAACCTAAGGCCGGCCGTAGGCCGGCGAGTTTCTTTCCTGCAATCAGACAGTGTTAATAGGGTAATCCCTCCCGCCGAGCCATTGTGTTCTCAGTCACTAGCTCAGGTGACTCTATTCAGAATTAAGCTGTGAGGGAAGTGACCAACCTGCATGTTCTAGCGCAGGTGTAGGCAACCTGGGGCCCTCCAGAACTACAAGTCCCATCATGCCTCTGGGAGTAATTGTAACTGCCATCTTTGCAATGCCTCATGGGAAATGTAGTTCCACAACAGCTGGAGGGCCACAGGTTGCCCATCCCTGTTCTAGCGCATTTGTGTACCAACGCTTTTACAATCGCAATGCCTTCCAAGAAATAAAAACAATGGTTTGAGCCCAACACCAGAAAATGTAACTGCATTAAAAAAAAATGCCCACAAAGCAGATAGAATGGTGGAAGATTTAAAATGACGGCTGAGCTTAGATAGTGCTTTGCTGCCTCATCTGTGACCAGCCCCAAGTCCTAATAAAAAGGAGATTCAATACACTAGAAAATAGTAAAGTATGTTGGCATAAACTCTTTATTAGAATGAATAGGAAAGTTCTGTAAAGAGAAGATGTAAACCTCCCATCATACTGCCTTCTAGATATACCTGTAGGAATGTGACACAGAAGCTGACAGCCTGCTAGCCAATCACAACAGTGAGTCTTCAGAGATGCAGACAGTTGAACTGCCACAGCTCTGGTCTCAATGCTCGGCCAGTCTCCAGATACTGAAATGACGTGAATAGCGGAGACCTCTAACTGGAACACAGACTGGTTAATACTGGCAACTGCAGGACCATTGCATAGATGAGACCAGTATACTGAATGAACTGGTAGAGCGTGCACTCGGCGAACTGGAGAGATTTTCAATTTTCGGCCTGAAAATCCGTACCAGTGGATGGTAGAAATCTTCCAATTGAAGAAAGAAATATTGCAGAAAGGATGGAGGGATCTGTTCTCCTGGGGACACTAAGCGTAACTGGGCAGGTGTGAGATAGGAAGGGTTATAACCTCTAGGGCAGGGATATGCAATTAGCGGACCTCCAGCTGTTGCAGAACTACAAGTCCCATGAGGCGTAGCAAGACTCTGACAGCCACAAGCATGACACACAGAGGCATGATGGGACTTGTAGTTTTGCAACATCTGGAGGTCCGCTAATTGCATATGCCTGCTCTAGGGAGCTGGCCTTTAGTTTTCTTTGTGTCTAGTGTCCATGTTTCTTGTAGGCAACAGTATAACCTTAGGTTGTTGAATTATCATCAAGCCGTGTTTGATGGGCAATAGAGAAAATGACTAGGAAGTTCTGAAGCTTTTATCAACCACAACATTGTGCCACCTTTTAACCATGCACAAATTTCCATAAGACCAGCCTGCAGGTTGATTAAATACCTTTTTGGCTGACTGCAGTGTTCATACATTTTGTGCCTCAGTATCCATTTGCTCTCTTGTAACTGAGAAACTAATGAAGCTAGGTTGGAAAGCTCCAGCATTGCCAAGTGTAGTCTTCTTTAAACTATCACAGATTTTATGCCAGTCCAAACAAGTAACAGGCCCATTTAATATGTTCTGCACAAGCCTCGTGACAATGTCCTTTACCTCCCTAGTGAGCCAAATCCTCCTTAATTTATGCCATTGCACCCCCCAGGCATTGCAACTCACAGCTGGAGGATTTTAGCAACAGGTATTGCTGTCATGGCACAGTGGGCACGAGAAGGTGTGGTCAGGTACTGATTAAAAATCATCTACAGACTTGTGAACCAGCAGTGACCATGCTAATAGCACAGCCTATATGGGAGTTTTAACTCCACTGTGAATTTAGGAGCGGTGCAGCACCACCACCACATCGTCACTTGTAGCTGCATTTTGTGGACTTCACTTGCAGGCTCAGCAGGTATTTGTGGGACTCTGCGGGCAGGCTAAGAGAAAAAATGTGAGTGCACTTGTAATTAAAGCTGAACACCCAGCGTGAAAAATGTTATTTAAATATAATCCTCATAGCCACAAAGGATAGAAATCAATTTTGTCTGTACTAAATGCCTCTGCAAACCCAGTTGTTACATTGAAAAAGTAGTAATGGGCGGCACATTATTCTGCGCAGAGTGCAGTGCCGTGGGAGGGACTCAGCAGACTATATGCAGTAAAGCAGAAAGAGGCTGATAACAGACAAATTTACTTTAAAAAAAAAAAAGACAGAGTAGCAGTGACCGGTCTTTTTATATTATAGGAAGCGCCAGCACAAAATCAAACTTTTACACTTTTGCACAGACGTGGAAGAAATACACAAACTACATGAAGATTCAAGTATGAATACATACCACTAGATGGAGCTATTGAGCATACCTATTTCCTGCTTGCGTATATATGATCCAACAAAGTACATAATATATGTAACATTATATGTTCTTTTTTGGCGTACCTAGAAATCTGTTACGCTACGGACATCCAATAATTGGAGGAAGAGGGGTTTCCACTCACTAGATGGGACTTCGCCCAAGGCCTTCCACCCTTGCACAGGTTTACCTTTACTCTCAAGTCCTGTAAGTTTCTGCTTATATTTAATATTAATAATTGTTCCTGTAGTGCTGTATTTACATGCAATCATTCTAGAAAATAGCTTGTGTGCCTCAACCATTGCAAATATAAAAGTACATTTATTTCAAAAGTTTGTTACAGGAAGTCCCCGAGTTACGAACACAATAGGGACTGTAGGTTTGTTCGTAAGTCGAAGTTGTTCGTAAGTCGCAACACTGCATTTGTAAGTGTAACTTCCGGTCAGAACACTGCGTTCGTAAGTGTAACGTCCACCTGTGCATGGATGTGGGATGTCCTGGGCGCTTGTTATGTTATCTGGGGCTCTTCTGGTCATGAGGTATCCAGAACCAGCATGGAGCACAAGTGACCTGAATTTGAGGCCGTTCATAAGTAGGAGTCGTTCGTAACTCGGGGACTGCCTGTACCAGTTCTAGGGCAACTGCTACATCCACATCCTGTTACTGAGGGCACTTTCACACTGGGGCGGTGAGAGCGTTGGCGGTAAAGCTCCGCTAGCTGGCGCTTTTCGGCCACTAGCGGGGTGCTTTTAACCCTCACTAGCGGCCCAGGAAGGGCTTAAAAGCTGCCAAAGCGCTTTGCAGGCACTTCGGCAGCGCTGCCCATTGATTTTAATGGGCAGGGCGTTTTTAGGAGCAGTGTGTACAAAACTGCCCCAAAGATGATGCTTGCAGGACTTTTTTTTTTTTTTTATCGTCTCGCAAGCGCACCGCTCCAGTGTGAAAACACTCGGGCTTTCACAATGGAGTGACAGGAGAGACGCTTTGCAGACCCTATTTTTAGCACTAAAGCACCTCAGCGTGAAAGTGACCTAAGAGATTATATACAGTTTGGGAGACTGTCCCATGAAAGAATGGACTTTTAAAGATGTACAGCCGGCACTGAGGTGAGCACAAAGTTAAATTTAAAACAAGTTTATTTCATACAAAAATATTACAGTACAAGCAGAGATAAACATCTCATAAATTGTAAACATATAATACTGATGTTGATATTGATACTTAGTTCCAATGCTGGTATGGATTCATAAAAGTAGACGCAACCAACGCATTTCACGGAGTAAAATCTCTGCTTCTTCAGGGAAATGCAAAGTATATCTAGTTGTCATTAAATTGAAAAAAAACATTATTACTATCAGAATATGCCACATAATTCATTCATTTATCATATATTTTTTATTAATTTACATAGAATTCATAAGGGTATCACATTATAAAAGTGCTCACCAATTTCATCAGCATATAGCTATGTGTACTCCCACAAGTTCGACACAGACCAAGACTACCGTCCAACCAACTGGTTCCTGGTAATAATGACCAGGGTCAGGTCTGGTGGACACTGGATTGTATATTGACGGATTAGGACGAAAACTGTACATAAGCTGTACATTTGTTTCTGCAAATGTGTGTAAGCAGAAAAAGCTATATACTTTTTCAGCACCTGATTTACTATTTGGCACAGGCAAGCAGTTTTCATCCATTTGGAATTGTAGTAGGTTTTACAGTGCTTTGAAAAAGTATTCATACCCCTTGAGATTTTCTACATTTTTGTCATGTTGCAACCAAAAATGTAATTGTATTTTATTGGGATTTTATGTGATAGACCAACACAAAGTGGCACATAATTGTGAAGTGGAAGGAAAAGATAAATGGTTTTCATTGTTTTGCAAATAAATATCTGAAAAGTGTGGCATGCATTTGTATTCCGCCCCCTTTATTCTGATACCCCTAACTAAAATCTAGTGGAACCAATTGCCTTCAGAAGTCACCTAATTAGTAAATAGAGTCCACCTTTGTGTAATTTAAATTCAGTATAAATTTAGCTGTTCTGTGAAACCCTCAGAGGTCTGTTAGAGAACCTTAGTAAACAAACGGCATCATGAAGACCAAGGAACAGACCAGACAGGCCAGGGATAAAGTTGTGGAGAAGTTTAAAACAGGGTTGGGTTCTAAAAAGAAATATCCCAAGCTTTGAAGGTCTCATGAAGCACGGTTCAATCCATCATCCAAAAATGGAAAGAGTATGGCACAACTGCAATCCTGCCAAGACATGGCCGACCAAGAGCATTAATCAGAGAAGCAGCCAAGAGGTAACTCTGGAGGAGCTGCGGAGATCCACAGCTCAGGTGGGAGAATCTGTCCACAGGACAACGATTAGTCGTACACTCCACAAATTTGGCCTTTATGGAAGAGTGGCAAGAAGAAAGCCATTGTTGAAAGAAAGCCATAAGAAGTCCCGTTTACAAGAAGCCATGTGGGGGACACAGCAAACGTGGTAGAAGGTGCTGTGGTCAGATGGGAGCAAAATTGAACTTTTTGGTCTTAAAGCAAACTACTATGTGTGGCGGAAAACTAACACGGCACATCACCCTGAACACACCATCTCCACTGTGAAACATGGTGGCGACGGCATCCTGTTTTGGGGATCAGTGGCGGCTGGTGAAATTTTAAGATGGTGGGGCACTAAGGATATACTGAGAGACCCCCTATTATGGATATACTGACTGAGAGAGAACCCCCCCCCCCTTATATGGGATATGTACTGAGAGACCCCTATAATAAAATAGGGGGCATCTCACACTCAGTATATTGCATATTAAAGTGTCTCTCAGTATACATCCCATAATAGGGGGGCAGGGGCCCTATTATGGGATATACTGAGAGACACCCTAAAGGGAAAGAAAAAAAGATCTCTGTGCCCCCTGGCAGGGATCTCTGCCCCCATTGGGTAGTTTGTGCCCTCTTAATTTTTTTGCAGGTTAGGACTTCAGCCTGGAGTGGTCATTTCTTCATTTTCTTGGGGCTGGAGGAGACACAGCAGGACATGGTGTTCCCTATGGTGGTCCCCAGCCTTCCCAGACCCATTAGAGCGGTTATAGCGGGACTGGGAGCCCCCACTGTGTACAGATCCTGGGCTTAGCTCTGCTTGCAGGACCTCGGCTCAGATCCCACAATCATGACAGAGTCCCCACACAGTACATCTGACACCCAGCCATCTCACCCACACTGCTGACCAGCATCTTCATGATCACTGTCCCTGATCAAAGCCATAAGAAGTCCCGTTGGCAGTTTGTGAGAAGCCACGTGGGGGACACAGAAAACATGTGGAAGAAGGTGCTCTGGACAGATGAGACCAAAATTGTACTTTTTGGCCTAAAAGCAAAATGCTATGTGTGGTGGAAAACTAACACTGCACATCACCCTGAACATACCATCCCCACCATGAAACATGGTGGTGGCAGCATCATGTAGTGGGGATGCTTTTCTTCAGCAGGGACAGGGAAAGCTGGTCAGAGGTGATGGGAAGATGGATGGAGCCAAATACAGGGCAAACTTAGAAGAAAACCTGTTAGTCTGCAAAAGACGAGACGGGGGTGGAGGTTCACCTTCCAGCAGGGCAACGAACTTAAACATACAGCCAGAGCTACAATGGAATGGTTTAGATCAAAGCATATTCATGTGTTAGAATGACCCAGTCAAATCCAGACCTAAATCCAATTGAGAATCTGTGGCAAGACTTGAAAATTGCTGTTCACAGACGCTCTCCATCCAGTCTGACAGAGCTTGTTATTTTGCATAGAAGAATGGGCAAAAATTTCACTCTCCTAGATGTACAAAGCTGGTAGAGACATCCCCAAAAACTTGCAGATGTAATTGCAGTGAAAGGAGGTTCTACAAAGTATTGCCTCAGGGAGGCTGAATACAAATACACACCACACTATTCACATATTTATTTGTGAAAACATTTGAAAACTATTTACCATTTTCCTTCCACTTCACAATTATGTGCCACTTTGTGTTGGTCTATCACATAAAACCCCATTAAAA